>JARTUT010000903.1:0-353792 GCA_030674115.1 Micraspis discolor
GAGATGAAATAACTCGATTGAGTTTCTTGAATAACGTGAGGAAATATAAGTAGATGTGATTGTGCGCCTGTGTAACAGATCATTTTATTTTTATATGAGAGATTATGTACATTTATTGGTGAATGCTATAATGCCTGAATTTCTGATTGATATCAAGTATTAACACTCTACAACTGACAGATGCTCTACAAAGATTTGAAGTCGTTGACCAATACATGTACCTGGGCTCATACATAAGTAATACGGGTTCAAGTGAGGGTGACATCCGAAGAAGAAGAGGAATGGCAAAAAGTGCAATGAGTCGACTAACTAAGATTTGGAAAGACAGATCTATTACAAAACCCACGAAAATAAAACTCGTTCAGTCGTTAATTTTCTCAATCTTCCGATATGGGGCGGAAACATGGACGATAAAAGCAGCTGACAGAAAGAGGATTGATGCCTTTGAGATATGGTGCTGGAGGCGCATGCTTAGAATTCCCTGGATGGCTCATAGGTCAAACGAGTCAATTCTTAGGGAACTGAACATAAGCAACAGACTCTCTTCCACCTGCCTCGCAAGCATAATGAGATTTTTGGACACATCGCGCGAAGACCCGATAATAATTTAGAAAGACTAATAGTCTCCGGAAACACATAAGGACGAAGATCTAGAGGGCGCTCACCATCCCGATGGACTGATCAGATCCAAAAGGCCACCGGTACTTCGTTCTACAATTCTGTGAAAATAGCCCAAGATCGATATCAATGGAGAGAGAAAACGGCACAAGTTGTCATTGGTCACGATTCTCAGTAATGAGAGAACGATGAAAGAGAGAGAGATTAACACCTCAACTGATTGTATTCTGATTCTTTTCTTATGTTTTCCTGTAGAAAATGAGCTACTTATCATTATCATTATTATTATTAATGACGTTGCCTTCAGGAATGCAGAAATTTATATAGTTTATCAGTTTACGCCAGAATTAGACATGGAATTCAATGATAAATACTGTTTGCTACACTGATAGATTTCAAGATACCCAAATTCTTATTCTGCAATTTTGAATCTAAGATTCAAGAGAAAATGATGATTTGTGGGATTCATTTCCGAGTTTATCATACTAAATGTGACTTCTAGATATTATTGTCCATCTAATAAAAAAATATTGTTCTCTACTGGTTTTTGGAAACATTTACAATTTGTAATAAACGGTACATTATAACGTATGTCTGAATATAATCTTCCACATAGCTTTTATTTATCTATATATTTTCATTTAAATTTTCCATTTTGCACACCACTGGTTCTCAAAGTCAGAATACGAATGTAAAATATAACAGACACAATTTTTATCAACAAAATAATGATAAAACATCTAAAAGATTATTAAAATTTTTGTATATTTAATTTATTCATTTATATTACTGAGAATAAAGAAGTCCCTCAAATATACATATTTAAGCGTATTTTGTACACACAACAATACTTAGTTGATGACGAGATATTGTTGATGATGGAGCTCGTGTTGAATGATGTTTGGGCTATTACCATCATCTATTGTGGATGTAATGATTTCCGACGTTTCGATAGACATCTTCTATCTTTATCAAGGAGAAAAGTAAGAAATCTTTTGAAAATTATCAATTTTCAAAAAGTCAATATTGACAGAAGTCATGAAAGAAAATGAACGATGTTATATACTTATCTGTGATATGATGATCTTTTTAAGTTGGATCGAACTATCGGCGTCCAAACTTCTGGCAGATCTATAGATGGAGCACTTATGGAATCAGGTGTTATTTTCATAAATGCTGCTTCTTTGATTTTTCTTCTTGCAAGTTTTTCTTCTTTGGATATTATTGATGCTTCATCCCACTTTATACGATGATTCTCATCTACAGCATGTTGGACCAACCTGGATTTGTCGCTGTCTAGTACTCGTAGAAGCTTCTGATGTTCTTTTATTCGTACATTCAGAGGGCGTTTAGTTTCTCCGAAGTTTTTCAAGAAGTTAGAAGTTATGAAAGAACCAGCATAAAATTGGCAAAGGAATGCAACCATCTGACATTCATCCATCTTGCAAGAGATCGAAACCTAATTCCTAAAGGTCTCAGAGTGAAACTTCCTGTCAAAAGTTATAGAGCAGATAGGATTTCAAAACGGACAAGTCAAGCCCTTATGAGAGAAAGACTGAATCAACATCGATTCAACAAAGCCAAATTACTTACAACATGAGAGAACCTTAGATGTAGCATTCAATCAAAAACTAATGCTGAAGATTATGAAAATATTCTGGGAGCTATTAAACATAGCTATGAAAGAATATATGAACAACAAAAACAACTCCAAAAAGGAAAATGGAGAAACTTATGAAGGAGTCAAGAAAATATGAACCCTTCGATCATTCAAAAACCGTGATCAATTTATCTAATAAGAACTTAAATGAAGATCAGATATCTCTCCTCAACAAGGGTCTCAAGTTCTCTATAACCCCTAAGACGATACCAAAAATTGAAATCATGTTGGCGGCAGAAGAAACTGCACAGAAAATTCGAGAACCTGAAAAAGCCGAAGAGTACAGATGGAAAATCAGAACCTTGTTAGACAGGAATAACAAAACACCTCTACCCAATATAAATAAAGCTGAACAGAGGGCATTAAAAGATCTTAACTCGGATAGTTCCATTATGATTCTTCCCGCAGACAAAGGAAATGCCACTGTAATTCTAGATGTTGGCTCTCATAATCGAAAAATCAATAAATTATTAGAAGCAGGAAAATATAAAAGACTAAAAAAAGGACCCTACCACTACAGTTGAAAACAAGATTTACAAAATCCTTTATAAATTTCGAAATGAATTTCCAGATCAATTCGTTAGATCAAGACTTACACCTCACTTCAGTAAACCACTACATTTATATGGTCTACCAAAAATACACAAAGCAAATATTCCTCTAAGACCAATTGTGAGTTCAAGAAATTCAGCATGCCACCAATTGGCTAAATTCCTGCTAAAAATTATATCACCATTAAAAAGTAATTCAATATCGATGATAAGAAACACGAAACATTTCATAGAAATAATGAAACATCAAGAAATCATGGAAAAAGACGTTATGGTCAGCTTCGACATTACCAGTTTATTCACTAATATTCCGACAGATAAAACACTTATCATAGTTAGGAAAAAGCTTGAAGAAGATCAAACCCTTAGTGAAACAACTACACTAAGCGTGAATGCAATAATGGAAATGCTTTCTATTTGTATTGAAACAACGTATTTCCAATTTGAAGACATCTTTTATCAACAAGAATTTGTGGCCATGGGTTCACCACTATCACCAAATAAATAACACCTGATTCCATAAGTGCTACATCTATAGATCTGCCAGAAGTTTGGACGCCGATAGTTCGATCCAACTTAAAAAGATCATCATATCACAGATGAGTATATAACATCGTTCATTTTCTTTCATGACTTCTGTCAACATTGACTTTTGAAAATTGACAATTTTCAAAAGGTTTCTTACTTTTCTCCTTGATAAAGATAGAAGATGTCTATCGAAACGTCGGAAATCATTACATCCACAATAGATGATGGTAATAGCCCAAGCGATCATTCAAAACAATACTTAGGCGGGAAGCCAGGTTTTTTCCTAGGCTTTTATGTCATATACCTAATTGTATGGCATCCACTCACAACCCCACGATTTTTATAAGCCAAAAGTTTAAAAGAATATATATATATATATATATAATTTGATTTAGAATTTTTTCAGGGATGTCGACTGATAACACAAGGATTTTGTTTACTCTTTATTCATTTACCAAGCTTTCGGAAATGTTCATTTCCATCCTCAAGGTGACTAAAATTCAAACAAATAATAAATACACCAAAGTAAAATACTAAAAAACATTATTCTCTATGTTACAAATGTATTCTTACCGAATTTGAGGTTATCCTTAAGAATTTATTTCATCCAGTAGTTAGTAGTTAGTTTCGAAAGAAACAACCAACAATACTAATTTAACAGGTTTAATTTTTTCCCTTTGTTAATTTTGGGTATTATTTTTTCTTTAATTAATGATAATTGGAAAATCCACCGATATTATTCACTTTCTTTTAGCCTAACAATTTCTATTATGCGTCATCGACATATGAACGATAGACAATCTTCACGTCACAGATTTCAACAGCACTGTCACAGAACCATATTCTTCTTACTCGTCGATGGGACCATCATAAAAGTCTTTCTTATTTGGATATGTTAGTAGATATGAGTACACATTGCTTAGATTTTTTATATCTGCTTTTCTATTCATTGTGTTTTCTTCCTTTTTGATATTTATCATCTCAAGTATTAATCTTTTATTATATGATTTTTGTGTACATATCACTTCTGCATTCTCTAAATCTATCTCTTAAATCTCTTGAATCTATCACTTAGACCCATTATATCCACCGTGCAAGGACCAACATCAAAACTGGCAGCATATATAGTAGAAGTATTAACTAATGCCTTTGATAGAGGAAATAGATATTTTGTAAAAGACACATTTGAATTCGCAAATTATATAAATAATACAATCATACCAAGTGGACATGAGGTGGTATCGTTAGACGTAGTATATCTGTTTGGTAATATTCACGAAGATTTGGTGATTGAAGGAATTAAGGAACCAGATACAACAAAATTGTAATGTACCCATGGAATTCCTCTTGGAAATGATTACATTTATCATAAAGAACAATTTTTTTATGTTCCTCGGAAAGTGTTATGTACAGACATTTGGCTGTGCAATGGGCTCTAAATTAAGTACCATTTTATCAACATTTGTAATGGACTATTTATTAGATAAATCCATTAAAAAACTATTCACTGTAGAGAGGGAGGATGGAAATAAAACAGTACCATTTTTGGATACCAGAGTGTGTAGAGGAGCTGATGTTATTGAAATTGATTGGTACCAAAAAAACACAGCATCTGGAAGGGTTGTACATTACAGCTCTGAACATTCAATTCAAATAAAAGTAAACAATATAAGGCAAATGAAAAACTGAGAAAACTCTATAATATATTCCAAAACAAATGCTTAGTAAACTATTGTATCAGACGGGTAATGACAACCTTGAAGTAATACTACGAAGTATGAGACCAGCACCAGTAGATGAAAACCTGGAATACCCAGTAGAGCAAACAAAATAAGCCAGTTTACCAAATATAAGAGATCTTACAGGCAAAATAAAAAAGTGTTTCAAAGATGAAAATGTTAAGATTGCAACATACAATGTTGAAACAATAGGATCACTCTTCACGAAATTATAAGATCCAACACAAACATCAAAAAAATCAAATATAGTATAAAAGGTGAATTGTATTCAATGCCAGAAAACTTATGTTGATTGATTGAGTTCATTTAATGTTCGATTTTCGAAAATTCAGATATTTGGGTGAAACGATAGCAAGCTGTTTCACTAAGACAAGCGTGCAAAATGAATAACCTGTAACTTCATATTTACGCCCAATAGTGAAACTTTGTAAAGTACTTGTAGAATTGGAGACTTAATGAACATACTCTAAAGAACGAAAGCTCACCTCACGAAAAATCTACCGTAGAGCAATCCGAACGTATTTCTATTCATTAGAGCGTTACTGAAGGAAATATCAGGAAATTCGGCTGTCAGTTCAATCTACTCTACATCCTTTCAGGAAGCTGTCAGGAAAGAACGAATTTTTGTGTTTCCTCAACTAATTACTGCTACAAAAAGCCAATTTCTCACTAAAAGGTCTCTTCGAGGTATGAACAAAGAGTTCATCATCCTTTTTCAAGTCTGAAACAACAGGATGAAAGATTAATAGCTACTGAAATTCCCAGCATCATTATGTTGGAACGATCTATTGCTTTTACAAGGAAAATATCAATGAAAATTTAAGCAACGACTTTGATTCACGTCAGGTCTCAGCTTTCATTGTTCATTCTGGCCCCCAGTTTCGTAGCATCCGATGCTGTGAAGACGAGTGGAAAGTGATATTGGGGCATCAAGTAGCTTGATGGGGCCTTGAATCTGCTACGTGAGTGTATTGGTTTTATTTGGTCGTTTAAAACGTTTCACCGGATACCTATTTTGTTTGAATATGGATCCTTTAGAAGGAGATTTGATGCTGTGGTCTCCATGGGGTTTTCAAATTACGAAGGGATGGAATTGGGTTGAGCACAGTTCAGCTAATTGCCTCATAAGACGATCAAAGACTATAAAAATATCTGGTAACGCTTCACGGAGCGTTCTTGAGATAGAATCGGGTTTGTATTTGCAGATGGTGATGACTAATAAGATTATCAACACAAATATCATACAACAATAATTTCAAACGACTACTCAGTTCAAAAATGGGAAGAAGTGGCTAGTGGACCACATTGTAGATAAGAAACTATACCCAAAAAGAGGAAAATAGTTAAAAAAATATTAAATAGAGGGATGTAATTAAAACACACTATTTTTGTAAATAAATTTTTATAATCTTTGGCGATCGATTTCGGTAATTACCATCCTCAGGCCAGCTGAAAATATACAATGATATATACGTATTTGTTCTGATAAAATAAATTGTTGTTTACAAACTTTTGAGGTTAACTAAGAGTGTGCAACTTACTGTCTACTGAATTAAAATGGACATGAATGCATCATATATTTGTGTACTTCTCAACTTTATTGATGTTCTATTTTTTATTATTTAGTCGATATATTACATTGAAATTAAGTGGAGAGTTTTGGGGTGTTCACTTGTTGGAATGTCATTCAACTGTGGGAGAGGTGAACAGCGAATGTGAACACTGTCAAATTCTTTGATGTTATTTCGGTGGTAGGAAAGATTGTGAATTTCTGTTCTTTTTTATGTATCAATGAGCTTGAATATATATATATATATGTATATAAAAGAAAAGGACATTACATATCAGATAGGACGAAACAATCAATATCCGAAACAATTCATAGATGAAATTTTTGTTTCAATGAAAAGAAAGATGATAATGAATAAAATCTACCCCCACACATCAGTTGAAAAACATTTTGTATCGACGCCATATTATAAAGAACTCAATAAAAAAATGAATACAACTTAAAAAGAATACAATTATACTTTAACAAATGAACGACATAAAACTCTAGCAGATATATTAATCAATAATAAAACAAAATACAAACGGGAACAGCTCAGCGGAATTTATGAAATAACTTGTACGAATTGCCCTTCATATTACATAGGAATGACCACTCGAAATGTAGAAAAGAGATTTAAAGAACACAAGAAAAATCAACCCCGATCTGCTTTAGGATCACATATAGACGACACTAAGCATAATATTACATTTGACAACTTAAAAGTACTACACAGAGAGGATAATTATTATAAAATGGTATTACTCGAACAACTTGAGATACACAAAAATAGAGATGATCCATTTCTATTAAATGATAACATAGAATTTAATGGAAGGAACATATTCAAGCTCATTGATACATAAAAAAGAACAGAAATTCACAATCTTTCCTACCACCGAAATAACATCAAAGAATTTGACAGTGTTCACATTCGCTGTTCACCTCTCCCACAGTTGAATGACATTCCAACAAGTGAACACCCCAAAACTCTCCACTTAATTTCAATGTAATATATCGACTGAATAATAAAAAATAGAACATCAATAAAGTTGAGAAGTACACAAATATATGATGCATTCATGTCCATTTTAATTCAGTAGACAGTAAGTTGCACACTCTTAGTTAACCTCAAAAGTTTGTAAACAACAATTTATTTTATCAAAACTAAACCAGAACAAATACGTATATATCATTGTATATTTTCAGCTGGCCTGAGGATGGTAATTACCGAAATCGATCGCGAAAGATTATAAAAATTTATTTACAAAAATAGTGTGTTTTAATTACATCCCTCTATTTAATCATAGGACATACTATGGAAGAATTTATTTCTGAAATTAAAAAAATATATTATCCTAGAAGGCAGTGGATGCAATGGTTCTCAATAGGTTTAGGAAAAATAGAAATTGTTCAGATCAGGTTGTCAGCCTTACAACTTTCATAGAATCAGGCTTCAAAGATATGTTGGAAATATGAGCTTTCATTGATTTATCTTCATATGACACCGTGTGGAACGATGGATTAATTTTCAAACTCTATACCCATCTGAAGTGTGGGAAAATGGTACGATTACTAGAAAAAATGTTCTCTGATAGGAGGTTTTGTGTTTTTATTGACTATAAGAGTAGCAATTTCAAAACATTGAAAAACGGCCTTCCTCAAGGATCAGTTCCTTTAATTTTCAATTTATATCTCTGTGATTTACCCACGACATCATCTCAGAAATTTGTTTATGCCGACGACATTGCTATTGCTCACCAACATTCGGATTTCTATACTCTGGAAAACATTCTGTCATCTGATTTGGAAATTTTAAAGAATTATTTTATTGAGTGTCGATTATGTCCAAATCTCCACAAAACAGAGGTATCTTGCTACCATCTGAATAATCATGAAACATATAGGAAATTACCTTTAACTCAATGACTCTCCTATCGAACATAATCCCTATCCAAAATACTTAGGAGTTGAATTAGATTCATCTCTCAATTACAAGGCTCATTTAAATGATCTGAGCCTAAAACTGAAAAATAGGAATACTTGAATTATAAAGTCAAATCTATACAACAAATGCAAAACTGCAGAAATAACTATTCACTTGTTTATACCCCTGCCTCGAAAAGAAAACGGAAATCTCAAATTCATTATGAGTTTAGCGTGTAAACTTTGCATGGGAGAATTCATTATAATTACACAGGTTTTTCTATATATTATCGATTATAGATTTCAAAACAACCAAATTCTTAGTTATCGTTGCTCTTCAAAACAAGTTATTGAAGAATATGAAAATTGGGTTCGACATGAATTTTTATGATTACTGAAACTTCATATGTATATTTATCAACTATTAAAGCATGAATACTGATGAATGTTCTGAAGTTAACGTTATATAGGAACAGTGTGAGTTTAAAAGATTTATATCCTTTAGATCGATAAAAAATTCAAGAGTTTAGTTTATTCAATGGATTTCATTTTATTAGAATCAAAATATGTTCAACAGGATTTTTACCTGAAAATTACCATCAGTATAGTAAATGAAATTTATCGGGATTCTTGGACACTCGTTTATTATTATATTGTTCGATTTGTAACAAACGCCAACGTTTCTAAATAAATTGTTTCTTCCTCAGGGCTAAAAATATATCAGGATAAAAAATATGGTGAAAACTCTAAGAAATATATTACCTAGTTACTGCAGAAGCAATTTCGTTAGATTATAAAAGTAAGAAAAAAGTCTATTATACATAAAATTATTTCGTCTAAGAGTAGGCAAGCACATTGGTCTTCTTCCATATATAGGTTACGCAAACATGACATTAACAAACATGGTTATGACATCTAATCTTATCTCTTTACCTACATGGACTTAGTCCAACATAACATGGTCAGTAATCTTATTTTCTTAATATATTATTATAAATTATACTGATTTGAGTGTATCCGTCCAACCAGAGGTAAACACTCTATCTTCCGAAAGAAATAAGCTTGAATTTTCGAATTATAAGAATATGTTTATTATCCAAATCTACCGCTCAAGTTTTTACTGTGACAAATTCGTGGAATGGTTCAACAGTCATGAGCACCTAGAAATTTGGTTTTCTCTATAACTCCGAGGATATCTATTCTACCAAGTTATGAATTGGAAGGTGTTTGAATGAGGCATAACATTTGGGTTCTTCATGAAGAACCCAATCGATTGAGACCATTTGTGGCTCAATATTCGAAAATAACAGACATGTGGGTAAAATGATGGCACACTATTCTACTAGTTTCATAAATATAAACATGGGTGCAAAAACTGCATGAACGGGATGAAATAAGAATTTCCCAAATTATATGCCATAGCCTCAGTTACCATCAACAAACTGAGTTGTTTGTCTCGCATTTCTGTTGATTGGAAAAACTCTTGAGTAGGGTCTTTTTCATTCAGCATCATTTTCCTTTCCCAAAAACTCGCAAATCCACAAATCAAATGACAACAATGGAAATTTCCCTCTGTAAGACCTCTTAGGGTTTCCATATGAAGAGGTTTAGAGGGATATTTTAAGAGGTTCAGATCAATGTAACAATGAAAATTCCAAATTACTTCCTTCTTGTTTAATCAAGATAATTTTGATATTCGCTTATTTCACCGATATGAAAAAAAAATTAGAAAGCACTGACATGAGGTCCGATTGCTTTGGCGCTCTTGTTGAGCTACTTGCAAGTAAATATTCAAACCATAACAAATCTATAAGCATTCTGGTCAGGTGAACAATAGTCTTTTCCCGTACTATGGGACAATGTGATGCAAAATGAACGCCTAATGAATAAACAAACCTATATCTCAAATTAAAAATAACTACTCATAATTTTCCCCAAGTTTTGTTCGAAGCTATAATTCCCTTTTCCTAAGAACTTAGGTCAGTGCGTTTCTGAATTTTGACAACGTATAATGTTTCAGCCATCGAGATTGAATTCTACCTCTATGATTTCCCGTTATGAAAAATTTTGATTAATATTAAGCCAACTGACACTGATTAATGAGTCCAACATTTGTCAATCGAATATTGATCTGTGATGGCCATCGTTCAAAGAAAATCAGCGGGACGTATGTCATTTCTGTTTTCTCTTGAGCAAATGAAAAAAATGATCATATCTTTAGATGGAAAAGAGCTACGGCAATGAAATTTGAGGATAAGTAAGATATCGATCACCTCAATATATTCACGAATTTTTATTGAAATCCGAAAAATATTTTATGAGATAGTGCGGATTAAATTTTTTTTTTTCGATTTTTTAAAAATTTTCTAGCGTGACGATTGCTGCGAAATTTTGCGAGCCGTTTTGTTGCAGCCTCCCTCGACAATATTTCAAGTATCAACTTGATCGGATGGATATTCTAGTAGTTATCGAGGAAACAAAATTTCAGATGCTCATAACTACTGAATCATCCGACGGATTTGGCCCAATAACGAACTTGACCGAGATATTAGGACAATTAACCTATTCTGAAAATATGAATACTCTAGCTCATCTCTTTTGGATGCTAGAGAGGATACGGCCTGCCGGCCGGGCGGACAAACTCAACTTTCGCCACGGATTCTTGATCGGGGAGTCAAACCCAATCGATTGAGACCATTTTCGACTCGAAGATAGGCACTCTGTTCGGGTGAACAAGAGCGCTAAAAAGACAACAAACCTTTAAAAATTGGTTACCTAGAAAGAAGCACTTCTCTCGAAATTTACAATAGCCTTCCTTGTGTCCTCTTTAATTACACGGTCATCAACTGTAGTGCTTTTCTGGGGCCCCAAAATCCCACGAAAACTTTCGCTAGAGTCAACTCGTTAAGATTTATATCGCAGACGTCCTAATAATGAATGGAAACCTGCGTTGAACTTGCACAAGGATACTCGTTCCTCTTTTAATATCCCCCTCGGTTCGATAAATCCCGAATGGAAGCTTTCCTGGAAAGTATCTCCTGATATATCGCACCCCATATCCTTAATCCGATAAGCATTCAGGACAAAAATTAGTTTAGCAGTTTTAGGAATACAGAAATGGAGAATAAGACGTTGCAATGGAGGCAGTCTGCGAACCTTTGCTGTGGTAACAACTGTTAAGTGAAATCAATATGTCCTTAGGGGAATTTATTATTCTAGGGACGTTTTAATTCTATCGTACTAAATAGTGGAGGGGACTGAGTAAATTGCACTTCGATGAATGCTAACGTACCAAATTTAGACTTCATAGATATGGCTGATGAGAATCCATGTATCGATTATTTTTTGCATTCATTTAACGCTGTAAGAATTAGCATCTCTAGTCTGAATATTCTCAAGTACTGAGTTTCCAAATTCAAGTATCTATTTTAGAATATTCAGGATAATTCTGATTATTTGACTTGAAATATTGTTTAACTTTCTCTATTGAGCTAAAGATAATGATGATAATGGAATTAGGGCAGTTGCCTTTTTCTACAACAGGGAACGTTATTGAGTCCAATTATTTTCCATGAGTATATTTATTCATTGAAAGAACAAACGGATTTTTGGCTACTCCAATTAAATATTAAAAAGGTCCGACATATGTTTCGACCCAAAATAGGTCATCTTTAAGCACTGAAAGAAAGAAAATACGAATCGAAAGAGAGTATACAAGCTCACAAAAGAATTCACCAAATCGGGAAAATATTCTTGGTAATTTTGTAGGAGTTTTGTTTTGACCTTGAAATAACAATCTTTTCTAGAGCATCGCAAATGAAAACACTGGAAGGAGAGAACAACATTGTGGGGTAGTAGAAGCGGAATGGTTTGAGTTATTTAAAATGTATTCTGCAAAAGTAGATATAGTACATTGTTTACCGAGTAGAAAAAGCTTAACATTCCTGGACGACTGTGAAGATTGCTAAGTCGAGGCGCAAGCCGAGACTTAGCAACACAGAGTACAGAAATGTGGCTTTTCCTACGAGGTAAACATACTATTTTTCCGCAAATCGTTTAAAATTCGACAGATATTGATTGATTTAAAAAAACGCGATAATTTTATTCCCAAATAAATAGTGCTTTGAAATTCCTAATAAAATTACTTGGGTTACTATGGAAACGTATTGAGGTTGAATTGTCAAACTTGACGCTTATAAATTTAATTGCTGGTGTTCTCGAAAGTAAAATGATAAATGATGATGAAATTTCCATTCCTGGGACTCCTCCAGAGCTGGTTGAGGCAGTGAATACTGCTTCATTAGAATTATTGCCAAAGAAATCAAGAGATTAGTACGAAAATGCACACAGACGTTTTATGGATTATCGCATGAGTAAAAATACGAGTTCTTTCTCAGAAAATGTTGTAATGGCATACTTCCTAGACCTTTGTTTAAAGATGAAATCTTCAACATTATGGGCCAATTATTCAATTGCACCCTTGCACTTAAACACAATGTAGATATATCTACATACTCAAAACTTCGTTCTTTATTGAAACGGCAAGCTCAAGGTTATAGAGCAAAGAAATCTAAGATTTTAACGAAGGAAGAAATTGAAAAATTTATCCAGGAAGCTCCAGATAAAGAAAACTTAATGATTAAGGTAATTTACAAGTTTTTAATTTCTATTTAGATTATAGCTTTATTTATTTTTTAGGCGGCTGTAATATTTGGTATTTCTGGGGCCTGTAGAATGAATGAGTTAGTCCGAATGACTGTACACGATATAGAAGACTTAGAATCTAAGCTTTTAATCAGCATACCTGATTCGAAAACCAACAAACCAAGATCATTTATAATTAATCAGATCTACTTGAATGTTTATCGAAAGTATGTTTCGTTAAGACCAGAAAATATGAACAGTGACCGGTTTTTCTTTAAATATCAAAGCGGAAAGGGTTGTAGACAAGTGGTAGGAATTCATCAATTTAGAAAAATGCCCAAAATAGTTGCTACTTATTCGAACTTGGTAAATCCGACAGAATATACTGGTCGCTGCTTTCGTCGGTCTTCTGCAACAATATTGGTTGACTCTGGTGCCGACATAACTAGTTTAAAGAGGCATGGCGGATGGAAGTCATCAAACGTTGCTGAAGGATATATCGAAGAATCGCTTAACAATAAGGTTGAGGTGGCAAATAAAATTTTCACAGTACAAAATATTCAACAAAATGACCCTTCCACCCTGCATGTTGTCCAAAATGTTTCTCATAGCTCTAAGAGTGTTCCTCCAATGTTCAATAATTGCAATAAATGCAATAATTGTACTAACTGTCAAATTACTGTAAATATAACAAATTGATCTTAAAAATGTATTCAGCAATGACTTGATGTTTTCAAAATATAAATTAATTCCTTATAAGCAATGTGTTTTCTATCATTTATGTAGAACACTAACAACTGTACGGAAATATCATTTCCTTACAGTAAGGAAGTCCTGACTTTCTTCAAGAAATTTTGACAGGAATGTCAAAATTTCCTGGCGATTTGCGGAAAAATCTATTATATTCATTCATTATTTTTATCTAGATTCACATGAGGCATCCAGTATATTTACATATTTTTGGATTTCCCAGTGAATTCTGAGATGATTTTATGGAGGATATACTATGTCAGTATTGAATACTTTCTGAGTGAGAAGGTAGGTCGAATGGTATTATGAGTTCTTTTAGAAGTTGATATTCGGTTGTAATTTTGCACCACTCTATGATTTGTTTCATGAAATTAATATACGTTTGTCGATGTACTAAGTAATTAATAGTTCCATATTTAATACTTCAAATACAAATTCGTTGATATTTGGTCTTTTGGGACACCGAAAGTAGTTGTAAAACCCTGCTTATGAATGGTGTACTCAGTTGTGTTTTCCACTCATTGAGGCTTGTATCTATGAAAATACGGAGGCTAATATCTACTGGTGTGAAAACAGCAAACCGAGATAGCAAACTTTGACCTTGAAATCCCCGAGCGCGCTCGAAAGATTGCGCGGAGCACGATGCAAAAAATGTTATTTTTGCCGAAACATTTGTTCGATTTTAATTCTTTTGTCTGTATTGAGGACAAAAAGGACACTCTCTGAGTATATAGGGCATTATCCTACACTTACGGGGTGTCGAAGGGGGCACAAAAAGTGACAACATTTGCGATTTCTTAAAAACTGTACATAAGATCGCGATCAAATTTTGTAGTATTATTGAGGGCCCATAGCAACCAGAATCAGCACATACTTACACCTGAGGGGGTCGGAGGGGGGCACAAAAGTGATGATTTTGCGATTTCGCAAAAATTGTACCTAGAATCGCGATCAAATTTGGTAGGAATATTGAGGACCCATAGCAACCAGGATCTGCACATACGTCATATACTTACACCTAAAAGGGGTCGAAGGGGGGCACAAAAAGTGACAATTTTGCGATTTCTCAAAAACTGTACATAGGATCACGATCAAATTCTGATGTAATATTGAGGACCCATAGCAACCAGGATCTGCACATACGGCATGTACTTACACCAAAAGGGGGTCGAAGGGGGCACAAAAAGTGACAATTTTGCGATTTATCAAAAACTGTACATAGGATCGCGATCAAATTTTGTAGTATTATTTAGGACCCATAGCAACTAGGATCAGCATATACGGCATATACTTACACCTAAAAGGAGTCGAAGGGGGGCACAAAAAGTGACAATTTTGCGATTTCTCAAAAACTGTACATAGGATCACGATCAAATTCTGTAGTAATATTGAGGACCCATAGCAACCAGGATCTGCACATACGGCACACCTAAAGGGGGTCGAAGGGGGGACCAATTCCCAATTTTCTGTTTCAATTCTTGATATCTTGCATGAGTATATTCACTATTTTCAATTGTTTCTGGAGCTTATTCAGCATCGAACCTTCCCACTCTAATATAAATGAGTTTTCCCCATATGAAGACGTCCCAACAAAAATAATATTTTCATTTAATTGACTAATAAGTTTAAGATCATCTGATTGACAAATTGCCAATCAACTCTTTTGTAATTGTGATATATATTGTTTCATAAACTTCCTCAATTAATTTAAATAATACGGCAAAGTCGGAGCTAAATACAGTAGAAAAAAACTTCTGTTCGAAAGCAATGTTATAAATTTGTGCTATAATTGTGAACAAATTATTTTTATGACGGACTCCTTTTCAGGTATTCAGGCTTTCAAGTATAGCTCAAAGCAAATAATAAATATTCATGAATTTGTTACAATTTTTGCAAGAATGACATTTTTAGATAATTTCATGGAAAACAGGGAGATCAAAATTAGAAATGTTTGCTCAATATTACTACAAAATTTGATCGCGATTCTACGTACAGTTTTTGAGAAATCGCAAATTTTGTAATGTTTTGTGCCCCCCTTCGACCCCCTTTAGTTGTATGATACATGCCGTATCTGCAGATCCTGGTTGCTATGGGTCCTCAATATTACTACAGAATTTGATCGCGATCCTTGTACAGTTTTTGAGAAATCGCAAAATTGTCACTTTTTGAGTCCCCCTTCGACCCCCTCCAGGTGTAAGTATATACCGTATGTGCTGATCCTGGTTACTATGGGTCCTAAATAATACTACGAAATTTGATAGCCATCCTATGTACAGTTTTTGAGAAATCGCAAAATTGTCACTTTTTGAGCCCCTTCGACCCCCTCCAGGTGTAAGTATATACCGTATGTGCTGATCCTGTCTAAATAATACTACGAAATTTGATCGCCATCCTATGTACAGTTTTTGAGAAATCGCAAAATTGTCACTTTTTGTGCCCACTTTCGACCCCCTTCAGGTGTAAGTACATGCCGTATGTGCAGATCCTGTTTGCTGTGGGTCCTCAATATTACTAGAGAATTTGATCGCTATCCTTGTACAGTTTTTGAGAAATCGCAAAATTGTCACTTTTTGAGCCCCCCTTCGACCCCCTCCAGGTGTAAGTATATACCGTATGTGCTGATCCTGGTTACTATGGGTCCTAAATAATACTACGAAATTTGATCGCGATCCTATGTACAGTTTTTGAGAAATCGCAAAATTGTCACTTTTTGTGCCCACTTTCGACCCCCTTCAGGTGTAAGTACATGCCGTATGTGCAGATCCTGTTTGCTGTGGGTCCTCAATATTACTACAGAATTTGATCGCGATCTTTGTACAGTTTTTGAGAAATCGCAAAATTGTCACTTTTTGAGCCGCCCTTCGACCCCTCTCCAGGTGTAAGTATATACCGTATGTGCTGATCCTGGTTACTATGGGTCCTAAATAATACTACGAAATTTGATCGCGATCCTATGTACAGTTTTTGAGAAATCGCAAAATTGTCACTTTTTGTGCCCACTTTCGACCCCCTTCAGGTGTAAGTACATGCCGTATGTGCAGATCCTGTTTGCTGTGGGTCCTCAATATTACTAGAGAATTTGATCGCGATCCTTGTACAGTTTTTGAGAAATCGCAAAATTGTCACTTTTTGAGCCCCCCTTCAACCCCCTCCAGGTGTAAGTATATACCGTATATGCTGATCCTGGTTGCTATGGGTCCTAAATAATACTACAAAATTTGATCGCGATCCTATGTAGTTTTTGATAAATCGCAAAATTGTCACTTTTTGTGCCCCCTTCGATCCCCTTTTGGTGTAAGTACATGCCGTATGTGCAGATCCTAGTTGCTATGGATCCTCAATAATACTACAAAATTTGATCCTATGTACAGTTTTTGAGAAATCGCAAATTTTGTCACTTTTTGTGCCCCTTCGACACCTCGTGAGTATAGGATAATGACCTATTTACTATGAGAGTGCCTTTTTTGTCCTCAATACAGACATAAGAATTGAAATCAATCAAATGTCTCGGCAAAAATAAATTATTTCGCATCGTTCTCCGCGCAATCTGTCGAGAGCGCTCGGGGATTTCTGGGTCAAAGTTTGCTATCTCGGTTTGCTGTTTTCACGCCAGTCTAATATCTTACCCTGAACAACCTCCCTGGAATCTATGTAGAGCATTTTTTACAATAGATTCAATTGTAAAGAGTATCAACCTTCCTAATATGTTGAAAGAAATACAGAATAAATGTATTGCCCAATAACTATAAAGATTAGAAGAATTTCTCCTCGTTTCAAACAAAATATTAGCCTTAAGGAATCCAGTAGTATATAGAATTTCCAGAATTCAGAATATTGTTGTAGAAAGACAATAACGAAGACAATGTAATAGATGTTTGAAGAACTCAGAAGAAAACGTAATTCTTTTATGTAGCTTGATTATCTGAGACCTGGAAATTATCTTTATGCGAAAGCTAGCAATTATAGCACACGTTAATACTACTCATTAGTCCCTTTTTAGTTCGCCAGGAATTTTGTGACCTTTAGTGATCCTAATTAAATTAAAAATTAAATATTATGAAATAAGAAGAAAAGAAATAGTAAGATTTCATCTTGCAACTACTCGAAAAACTATTTTACACATATTACAGTATTATTTCCAGCTAATCAATACCAAAAACCAACAGTTACGAAGTGGAATCAATATTAATGTTTCGGTCCGTCAGATAAATTTTTATGTATTTCGGTCAGCAATTTGACTAATTTATCTCTGGGGGAGTTCTGGAATAAATTCCGAATAATTTCTAGAAACGAGTAATTGAAGTGGGTAATTAGGTAACGCCTACGCCCACCCTGTCGTCACAGGGTGTGACATATTTTGTTATTGGTCTTCGGAAGCCAAGTCAGTTAATTTAATGATATCATTTGGTGTATAATTCTTTTAAAGGTTTTTCAGAAGTCGTCGTTCTTTCGGAGAAGATAAAAGCATGATCTTTAATCAAATAAATGAGATGCCTTCGGCTCGAATTGAAATCGTTGAACTGAGCTTCCACGGTAATTCTATGGAATATATCTTTTTTTTCATAATTCTTTCGAATTGATGATATTCGATTTGTGGTTTATTCTATTTTTGATAAAATGTAAAATAGCCTGCTATTATTATGCATATTTATTGATTTATGCAAGTCATTTGATACTGTGTGCCACATTCCTTTGCTCAAAAAGTTGGAAAAATAAGGATTTAGAGGACAAATATGTGAATTACTTAAGAGCTATCCGTCAAATAGAAGACAGGTTTTTGAGGTTGGTCAAACCAGGAGTCGAGAGGAGAGGGGGGAATATGGGGTTCCGCAGGGAACTGTATTAGGACCAATACTATTTCTTATTTACATAAACAGCCTTTCAAAAGTGAAGAAGTCAGGCAATTTTATTTGATGATGCTGGGGTGTTTCAGTACCGGGAAGACACATTGGTGGAGCAGAAGGTACTTACGAGGTTTGCTCGAACAGTGGAATGGTTCAGAAGCAATAAACTAACTCCCAATATCGATAAGACGAAATATATCACCTTTGGCTCCAGTTCATCGGGCCTTCCAAACTTCGGAGACCTACAAATTGACGGTCAGACGTTGATAGCAGAAGTGAAATACGTTAAGTATCTGGGAGTAACGATAGATTCACAATTAAAATGGGACAAACATATAAAGATTCTGGTAAATAAGATAAGAGGACTTCTTTTTAAGTTCAAGTACTTAAGCAAGTATATCAGCTCTATGAAATATTTAAAAATATTCTACCAGGCCCTTGTAGAATCACAGATTAGTTAGTGGATAGTTGGATGGGATTCTACTTATCATTGTAAAGCCTTGGAGATTATACAAAAGTGAATACCGAAAATAATACACCAGAAGAAACGCACTTATCCCAGCCAGCAGCTGTTAGAGATCTCAAAAGTTCACGATGTAAGGCAATTATATACGCTGAAAATTCTGACGAGCATCAAGTGCAAAAAAATATCAGTTGGTATGTTGTAGCATAGGTATACAAACAGGGAAAGAGACAGTACACATCTACTATCAAGGTGTGATAAAAATGTAGGACAGAGAAGTTACACCTACCTAGCTCCCAAGATTTTGAATATAGTCCCCAATAACATAAAAATATCAAAGGCGAAAATAGATTTAAAAATTTAGAAAGCACTGACGTGAGGTCAGATTGCTTTGGCGCTCTTGTTGAGCTACTTGCGAGTAAATATTCAAACCATAACAAATCTATAAGCACTCTGATCACGTGAATAATAGTCTTTTTCCGTACTATAGGACAATGCAAATATGAACGCCTAATGAATGAACGAACCTATATCTGAAATTAAAAATAACTACTCATAATTATTCCCAAGTTTTGTTCGAAGCTATAATTCCCTTTTCCTAAAAACTTATGTCAGTGCTTTTCTGAATTTTGACGTATATTATTTCAGCCACCGAGATTGAATTCTATCTCTATGATTTCACGTTATGAAAAATTTTGATTAATATTACGCCAACTGACAGTGATTAATGAGTCCGCCATTTGTCAATCGAATATCGATCTGTGATGGCCATCGTTAAAAGAAAATCATCGGGACGTATGTCATTTCTGTTTTCCTTGAGTAAATTGAAAAAATGATCATATCTTTAGATGGAAAAGAGCTACGACAATGAAATTTGAGGATAAGTAAGATATCGATCACCTCAATATATTCACGAATTTTTATTGAAATCCGAAAAATATCTTGTGAGATAGTCTGGATTAAAAAGTTTTTTTTGGAATTTTTAAAAATTTTCTAGCTTGACGATTTCTGTGAAATTTTGCGAGCTCTTTTGTTGCAGTCTCCTCAACAACATTTCAAGTATCAATTTGATCGGGTGGATATTCTAGTCGTTATCGAGGAAACAAAATTTCAGATGCTCATAACTACTGAACCATCCGACGGATTTGGCCCAATAACGAACTTGACCGAGATATTTGGACAATTAACCTATTTTGAAAATATGAAAACTCTAGCTGATTCCTTTTGGATGCTAGAGAGGATACGGCCGGCCGGCCGGACGGACAGACTCAACTTTCGCCACGAATTCTTCATCAGGAGTCAAACCCAATCGATTGAGACCATTTTCAGCTCGATATTCCAAAATTACAGACATTCGGGCAAAATGATAGGCACTCTGTTAGGGTGAACAAGAGCGCCAAAAACATGTGAAATCCTGGTTGACAAGTGGAACTAGAGAGATGATCAACAAATTGATTATTATTATTATTATTATTACAATTTGAGAAGAGTTGAGAAATAAATTCTATAAACTCACAAAAATAACTTTACAATGAATGATATGTCACAGTACTGAATACAACAAAAAAGCAAAGAACAATTAACGAGAAACTGAACCCGCGAACCATCGATCCAGAGAACTCTTGAACCCATTCACCGACGCAGCGTTCACCACAACGTCTGGTAGAGCATTCCACGCAGCAAAAATCCTGTTTGATAAAAAGTGCTTCCTTCCAGAGGTGTTGAACCTCTCCCTCGCCAACTTCAGATTGTGACCTCGCATTGATTCAGTGGATTACGGCTGAATAGGTATGACAAATCCACACCGAACAAATGGAAGGCTCTGTATGCTGTAATCAGGTCCCCCCGCAGACGGCGAGCCTCGAATGACGTGAGGTGTATCACGGATAGTCTTTCCTCGTAGGGAGGTCTCACAAATCCGTACGACATCCTAGTAGCCCCACGCTGGACCGATTCGAGTAAGCGGGCATCTCTGCGCAAAACAGATGCCCACACGGCACCGGCGTATTCGAGGATTGGTCGAAAGAAAGTAGTATATAGGATTCTGCAGGTCTGAGGGTCACATCTTCCAAAACTCTTTCGAATCATGTAGAGCATTCGTTTGGCTTTGCTGGTTATAGCCACAATATGTTCTGACCACGACAGGTCCTCAGTGATAACTACTCCATATGATTTTTTATAGCATGAATCACGATTCATCACCTCTCACGGTGTCATAGACGTGCTTCCAAGCACCGCGGTAGTATATTTGGAGCATTTCTTCAACCAATCGACACCAGCTTTCTTCTGAGCGATTGACAAATTGTGTGGGATCCAACGCGAACAAAAACTAATGGGGTTGGTGACTGGGTGCCATATAATTCGGTGTATGACATGAAATCCTAGGGAAAAACACCAGTGAAAATTGTTGTGTGTACAAAATAAGTTGGAGGGTGGATAAGAAGTTTTTTATTGGGTCGTACACAGGTTGTTAAATACAAAGGATTTTATTCTGGGCTGATACATGTCAGTTCGGCAGTTAAACAGGAGTCTCACCTCGGACCTGTTTTGTTCAATATTTTTGTTAATGATGTAAAGAAGATTTTGAAGGTTAAATTTTTATTGTATGCCGATGTTTTAAAGATTTTTGTACCTATCACTGATCATTGCTCTGTCCTATTTCTTCAAGAGCAGATCAGCGGTTTCTTCAGGTGGACACAAGCAAATTGTATTGATTCAAATATTGATAAATGCCAGATTATATCATTTCATAAATCTCGATCTGTATTCGATTTTGATTATAGTATCAATGAAAAGAGCCTTAAAAGAGTGTACAGCGTTCGTGATTTGGGAGTGATTTTGGATAGCAATCTCGATTTTAAGGAACATGTTGAGGATATATCGTCCAAAGCGTGTAAAATGATGGGTTTCGTGATGCGGAACTCTATGAGTTTTGGTGCTCAAACTGCGCGATTGTTGTTCTGTTCCTTAGTCAGGTCCAACTTGGAGTATGCCTCCTGTATTTGGTCTCCCTTTTATAGATGCTATGTGGACTTGATCGAGAGGGCGCAGAAGAAATTTTTGCGATATCTGGCTTTCAGAGCACGAATAGCATGGCTGTAACCTGAATGTTTTGTTTGGTCTTGATACTCTGGAAAATCGTAGAAGGGTATTCGATGCTTGTCTGATATACAAACTTATACACGGTCTAGTACAGAGCTCTGAATTGTTTGCCAAAATTCCATTGAATATCCCATCGAGGATTACAAGAGACATGCCTCTGTTTCGAATTCGGACTAGATCCACGAATTATGCAATGAATTCGGTCTTGCATCGTTGCCTTTGATCGATGAACGAGTTTTCGAGATATTGTGATCCGTTTTCTGTTTCACTGCGGACATTTAAGCTTAGAATAGCGTCTATCTTACGTAGCATACAAGTGGTTGACTCGTTGTTTGTTTGAGTTTGGTGAAATTCATTTTTGGTTTGTATAGAATTTGTCTGATTAAAAGTGAATTTTTCAATTGTAGAGGTTTCCCGTATATGCATACATCTGTAAATTGTTATACAAATTGTATGTTAAATAAATAGAAAAATAAAAAAAGTTTAAATATATTTGAAAAAAAAATCTGAAAATAGAAAGACAAAAGCTAAAAAAGATCTGAACACAAAATATACGTATCAAATTTGTTTGAAATTTATAACCCATTCTAAGAAAGAATCGGATACATCGTGTATAGCCCTAAAACACTCTTGAAATTTATATATGGGATAATTATTGATGACATGAGGTATTGTCGTATTGTTTCTCCTGCATATTCACACTCACAACTTGCACTTGGAACTGAATTCCATCTGAATAGCATGCTATTGGTACGACCGTGACCTGTTCTGAAACGATGAAGAACTGTTCAAATTTTTTTGGAAGATCAAAACCCGGAGTTATTTCAGAAGGATCAGAAATGAGATTTTTATTCAACACTAGCTGACCTGACAAACTTCGTCCTGTCAAAAAGATTTGTAATGTGGCAGTTTTTGTGCCTACGTATTTTGAAAAATTCTCCTGAACAGAACCGTCACCTTGGTGATAGGGCGTTGTGAATAAAAAATAATTGAATAAAACATATATAAGTATTTAAAAGTAAGTAATCGCTTTATTGTTAATCATGTGAATCATAATTATTATTATTATCATTGTAGTGCTTTGTGGTATACGATGTTTTTTGTTTGATTGCCTGGCGCATAGATAAACAAATCTGATGGTTTTCCAACACGGGAACAGGCAACATACAATAGATTTTATGATTTGCCTACGGAGGAATTTTCACCCACATTAATTTTAGAAATGAAGCAGGCACCTTAATCCCTTGAGCACAGAAACTATTAGTATTGTTTTTATTGACTACATCAATTGCCGTCAATATTAAAAAATTTTCGGTTTTAACTCAGAACTTATGCAAAGTTATAAAGTATTATCAAGAGAAGTACCTAGATTTGTCATTGAAAAAAGGGAAGGAAAACAGTAAGTTTGGTAATTGATCATTTAAAAGATATGTTTGGCTCTTTTACATTCTCTAGGTCCTTTGATTTTGTAATAATGTTTTTGAATTTTCATAACAAGCGCGCAAAATCGCCTGACCTCTTATTAATTGTTTTTTACATCCTTTTTTACATGAATGTATTTCAACCATGCTGGCAACTCCCTCTCATTATAATGAACGAATATGAAATTAAATTTGATAGAGCCCTGATAGAGTCCAGAACTGCGCTTCATTATTGGATTTTTTTCGGGGGTTCAACACCATTCATTACTACTCGGTATTCAAATATTCATTCATTACATCTTGGCAAGCGTACAAGCAACCATTTTAACCCGATATACGAGTTTGTTTAGGATTTTCTAATAAATTCGCTGTAGCTACTAATCCTTAAAGTAAATAATGAAGAAACACGTTGAGATTTTCCATGATATATGTTTCGACCTAGGATACCATATTGAAAATTGAGGGAGGAAAAGTAAAAGATGAAAATAACATGGCATCCTTTTCCTACAGTAGCTGAACCGAACAGACATGGTTAAATGGATTGGAAAAACAGAGAAAGTGGAGGAAGTAGATTCAATACGAATCCATTATTTTTATAGCTGACCGCATCCATTGCTTTGGGAATATTTCACCTAAGCTCTTAGTGTGTCTGCTGCAAGTAGACTTTAGAGCAGTTTAAAGAGCGATGAACTCAATGGAGAAATAATTGTCGCAGAAAGATATAAATTGAGTATATCAACTTTGAATCTCGTATGTATTTGCCACATATAATTCGGTCAACAGTTAGATTCTTTATCAACTTTGAGACTTTGAGGGCGTAATGTTTATGCGGGCATTTTCCAGGTGAAACAGCGGGCTATCGTTTCACCCGAATGTCTGTTATTTCGAAAGACGAGATCCGCTTTATTTCCACATTAGTCAAGGAGCTTGGTAAAGTGGTAATAACTGTACAGGGTGGGCATAGTTCGATGTTTTAGCACTACAACTTTTAAACCAGAGGAGGACAAAATCTGATACCCCATTCTCGTTCTCCTGTTCTGAGAAACTAACCGAAATATTTTTTATTTCTGGCTATCTTCTTTTATTTTCGAGTTATAAGGGAAAATTGGAAAATGGCAATATTGAAAAACATTTATATATACGCTCATACTGATAGTAGAGCTCAATAATTAAATCACTATAGAGGCATTTTTTTTCACGTATTATCCAGTGACGTGCTGTTTTTTTTTGCACCATATTTAATAACGAAACCACGAGCCTAAGTTTGGTTTTTTCAAATGGGAACATTTAATTTCAGTGCCATTTTCTGAATCCTTCATTCTTTCTGATTTCAAAAATATGCAATTTCATATAGTTTGTATCAATTTGAGTAATAGAAAATTGTTTCAATATTTTCTATAGTTTGAATTGTCGATGTGCAGAAAAAATACAGTTATCTCCTTTTATTAATATTTTCATTTATATGCTCTTTACTCAATTAGTCTATGATCAAAGAATATTGGACTGCTTGTTCAGATATTCAAGGTTTTGGTTGTCAAATAATTCGAAAGTTTGAATTAAAATCAGCGCCATTATTGCTTAGAAATACACATATATTTCTCAATTTCAAAATGAATTATAAAGTGATGAAAAGTTCGACTTGCTCGAATGTTATATTAGGTGCAATTATAATGAGGATGAAGCATCACAAGACCATTTAAATATTATATGCGGCTGGCCATTTGAAAACGAAACACACGAGATTACAGACGAAATAAATTTTTGCCGATAGAAATGTTCGGACAGGACGATTTCTGTTCAGAGGGGGACAACTTGAGATGTAGGTTACGGACGCATAGCGCTTCAACCCTTGCTATTTCAATCCTCACCCCCAAATTTTGAATAAGGAAGATGAGGTGAGTGATACCTCATTTGAAAGGTATTTTTATACTGATTTCAGAAAGGTAATTGTTTTTGATTTTATGTATCAGTTCTTGAAATATTCTCAACTAAGTATTTGAAAATGAAGTGGCGTAGTGTTTTTCTGTGAAAAATCGACATTGTTCGTTCTTTCTAAACGCCACAGTAGATCGACACAATTGTCGTTATTGGGCCGATGCTAATCCGAGATTGTTCCACGAAGTTTATACTCAACAACTAGAAAAACTCGATGTTTGGGCTGTAATATTTGGTGACAACATTGTCGGTCCGTTTTTTTACCTGGTAATCTTACTGGAGATATGTATTGGAAAATCACAATGATCCAATTTTGACGGAAATTATTGAAAACAATACTGGAAATTATGAGGAAAATCAGATTGTGTTTCAGCAGGATGGAGCTCCTCCACACTACGCCTTACCAGTTCGAGAATCTGGATCAAAGATTTTCAAATCGGTGGATTGGAAAGAGGGTCCCACTGAATGGCAAGCCAGATCGCCAGATCTGTCACCACTAGATTTCTTTCATTGGGATCACTTGAAGAGTAAACTTTACTCTACACAGCCCGATACCATAGAAGATTTAGGAAGACGTATAGTCAACGAATGTCGTCAAATCACTCCAGTAATGTTGCAAAATGTGCGCCATCGTTTCGAACAAAACTTATTTCATTGTATGGAAGCTAATGGTGAACAATTTGAATATTTAATTAATTGATGTGAGTTTTTGATAAATTATTTACTTTACTTTGAAAAGTCTTATTTTTACAGTTGGAGAATGATTACAGTGAATAAAACAGCTAGTCGAACATCTGAGCCTAGTAGCATTAACACGTACGGTATGACTTTATTTGCCCAGTGGTAGATGTTTTGCACTTTCAAATACAAGTACGGGACTTTTGGTGTTTCGGAAGCACGAAATGTCAAATATTCGCAAAAAATTAATTTAAGTGATAAAATTAACTAACGCATGAATATTTCGAGAATTAATGCATATAATGAAAAAACAATTACTGTGCTGAAATCAGTATAAAAATACCTTCGAATTGAGGTATTACTCACCCCATCTTCCCTATTCAAAAATTGGGTGTGGGGGTTGTAGCAGCAAGGGTTGAAGCGCTATGTGTTCGTATGGAAGAAACTTATTTCGTCTGTAATCTCATCTGTTTCGTTTTCAAATGGCCACCCTGTATATATAATTATTAAGTAGAATTCAACTGAACAAATCAATATTTTAATGACTCAAAAGCATTTGGATTAAACATGGAAGTTTCGATAAGAAACGATCAAAAAAGCATAACATACATGACGAAAAAGACATTGAATTGAGTGCATTTGGTCTTAAATCCCAATATCTCGAGTGATCAAATAGAAAAAGATTCTTGTGTAACTAGATGTCGAGCTTGAATTGAATTGAAAATACTAAGAAACAAATATATACCGATCCTATACCTATGGGAAATAACCTTTTCGCCGACCTAGGGATTCTGCCCTTTATCAAGGAGAAAAGTAAGAAACCTTTTGAAAATTATCAATTTTCAAAAAGTTAATATTGACAGAAGTCATGAAAGAAAAATGAACGATGTTATATACTCATCTGTGATATGATGATCTTTTTAAGTTGGATCGAACTATCGGCGTCCAAACTTCTGGCAGATCTATAGATGGAGCACTTATGGAATCAGGTGTTATTTTCATAAATGCTGTTTCTTTTATTTTTCTTCTTGCAAGTTTTTCTTCTTTTGATATTATTGATGCTTCATCCCATTTTATACGATGATTCTCATCTACAGCATGTTGGACCAACCTGGATTTGTCGCTGTCTAGTACTCGTAGAAGCTTCTGATGTTCTTTTATTCGTACATTCAGAGGGCGTTTAGTTTCTCCGGTGTAAGATCTTCCGCACTCGCAAGGTAATTCATATATGCAGTTCTTTGTCCTTTATGTCTCATTATTAGGTTTAACTTTTGTAAGTTTAGCTCTGATAGTGTCTTGAGTTTTGAATGCAGTCGTTATGTTGTATCTATTTCCAATTCTTCTCATTTTCTCCGACAAACCTTTTACATAAGGAATTACGGTTTTAATGGTCTGATTTATATCTGTTGGTTCAGGTTGACTTTCTCTTGTTCGTCTAGCTTTTTCTAATATCTTTTTGGGGTAGCCATTGCTTCTAAGAGTTTTCGAGATGTTATTTATTTCTTCATTTTGGTCTTCTTCAGTGCAACAAATATTTATTGCTCTATCAAATAAACATTTTGCTACTCCCAATTCAGTGTTTAGTTGGTGGTTTGAATCAAAATGTAGATACATGTTCATACGAACAAACACAAAAGTAAAGACAATTGGGTACACAAAACCAACTTGGAGTGGAAGATGTTTGAACTTTGAAGCCGCAGTTCCAATGGTTCATAAAAAAAGTGTCGTGTCAGGAATTGCTGATAGAGCTCTAAAACTCACTAGTCCAGAGTTCAGAAAACAAACAATAAAAACTCAAAAGATATACTAGCCATTAATAACTGTCCTCTAAAACTAATAGAAAAGATCTTCAAAAACAAAATCTTAAACCTCTATAATACCGAACAACGAAAACTAGAAGAACCGAAATCGAAACCAGAAAATATGTATCCTTATCATACAGTGCTAGTCAAAAGTCCCTCCCCCTCGTACCTTTTGAACGGGTATAATTATAATGGGTGAAAATAAACGCATGTAGGCTTATCAACTGGTCATAACAGGTGACGCAATAGTCATAAATGACGTCACAAGGCCACTGTGACCAATAATTTTAAATGGGACTCTATGGCAAGTAACAGCTCGTTTGAAAGGTATTGAAAATACCTATTCAATTTTGTTTGGGTTTCGGCTGATTTTGATTGATAAATTGAAGAAATGCGAAAATTATAGGTTCGCATTTAATTAATAAAGATTTAAGAACCAGTTCTTATGATGAGTGTTCATAATGTGCTCCATCTACTTCCTGGCAGTAATGCATCCTATTGCTAAACTCTTGTCGTACTCGTCCCTGTGTGTCAGCGGAAATTGCCCTACATTCTTCAACAATTTGTTGTTTCAGAATGGCAATACTGTCAGGTGCTGTAGCGTAAACCTTAGATTTCAAGTACCCCCATAGAAAAAAATTTAATGGTGTAAGGTCCGGTGACCGAGCTGGCCATTCGATCGAACCCCGTCGTCCAATCCATATCACCACGATATTCTTCATCTAGGTAACGTCTTACTGCACCGTAATAGTGTGCAGGAGCACCATCTTGTTGAAACGTTATTTCCAAGTTGTCGAATTCATTTGGATTATCTTTTAGAATTTCAAGAATTAACGTCGCAATATCATTTTGTAACATCTCCAGATACAATTCACCGGTTAAGTTAGCATTGAGAAAAAGAGGCCCAACTATGTGGTTTCCCAAATTACCTGCCCAAACATTTACTTTTTCTGGAAATTGAGTATGTTATTCAAGAAAGATGTGAGGATTTGTGTCACTCCAATACCGCACATTTTGAGTGTTAACATTTCCATTGAGAAAGAAAGTACTTTTGTCACTAAAACAAATTGTCTGTATGTAGCCTGGTTGTTGGTTCATTTTATTGGACATAGTTTCACAGAATTCTAGTCTTCGGTCGGGGTCATCATCTGAAAGTTGGTGCACCATTTTTAATTTGTATGGATGAAATTTTTTTTTAGCCAACACCCTATGTACTGTCCTTTGACTGACTTCACAGATAGACGCAACTTGGGCTGTGGAAGAAGAAGGGTTTACTACCATTTCTCCAATTATGTCAATTTTTTTGTCATCACTAATTGTTGGTCGACCAGATCGTTTGGCATCTTAAACACTACCTGATGCTTCAAACTTCCGGAGAAGCTCCCTCAAATAAACTCTCTATATAGGGCGATCAGGGTTCCTCTCATTAAACAGTTGTTGCATGGAAATTGTTTCTACATTCACCAATTATTAAGATAGCTGCTACTTTGTCGGCTACAGTACGTACCATTTTGCCTATGTAAACACTTAAACGTCTCTTTAAACAATAGCTTAGGTGAATTTTCAAGGTATAAACACTTTTGACAAGTAGATAATTCAAACACGTCAACCTCTTTGACAATTAACCAGAGGCGTACTTTAAAATCTTTATTAATTAAATGCGAAACTATAATTTTCGTATTTCTTCAATTTATCAATCAGAATCAGCCGAATCCCAAACAAAATTGGTATGACTGAATAGGTATTTTCAATACCTTTCAAACGAGCTGTCACTTGCCATAGGGTCCCATTCAAAATTATTGGTCACAGTGGCCTTGTGACGTAATTTATGACTATTGCGTCACTTGTTATGACCAGTTGAGAAGCCTACATCCGTTTATTTCCACCCTCCAAATTTCATCATTATAAGTATACCCGTTCAAAAGATACGAGGGTTGGAGGGGACTTTTGAATAGCACTGTATAGACAGGGCTTATCAGAAACACTTAATGCATCAATGAAGCATTATGGAATAAATGTAGCACATATAAACATAAATAATTTGAAATTCATAAACACAAAATTAAAATCAAAAATCCAAAACAATATAATCTCGAATTGTGTCTACCGACTTAATAGTATGGATTGCCCTAAAGTATATATAGGACAGACAACACAATATATAAAGGAACGAATAAATGGGCACAAATTTTGCAAAAACATGACCGCACTTAAAAGGCATGTACCAACAGAAAAACATAAAATGGATTTAGAGAACTTTTCTATCCTGGAAAAAGAAAAAAACAACAAAACTAGAAATATACTAGAAATTATCCACATTGAAAAAGAAAAAGTAGCTATGAACGTTAAAACAGATACCAAAAACTTGGCCCAAATTGATTTCAATCTCATAACATAAATGAGGAAATACAAATTTTCAATCTTCTACTACTAACTCCATCTAGATTGAAAAAAACCAATTCTAACCCATATTTGGGATTGTCACTTGTTGATTAATTCGTACAGGTGTCGCAGCATTAAATTGGAATAAGAAGTTTGATTTATAGGAGAAAATAATATCTTGACGGACGATTTGAATGAAGTACGTAAAAACTTTGTGTTGTTTGTTGATAAATTTGAATATTTATTATTGTGTAATTTACACGAAAGTGTCGACTGTATTATATTCCTTGAAAAAGGCGTAGAAACATATGTTGGAAAAAAAAAGTAATAATTTAACAATAATTACCCTTTATTAGTAAAATAAGTGCTATACACCCAAGAAATTTCAAACAAAAAAATTTATATCAAAGCACAAGAAATTCTAACAAAAAAAATATGTATATATATATATATATATATATAGTGCTCAAAATGATCTATTCTTGCATCGTCCATTGTTGCAAGCCTCCACCGTGTCAAAAGCCTTCAAGATAGTCGACGTAGGTCAAGTATAGTGTGAAATTGTTTACATTGTTCTTTGCAATAAGTGAATTAATCAAGTGAATGTGCTCAATGCCTTTTCGAGAACCCACTTGCTCATCAAGTTGATACATGTTGAACTTATTTGTGAGAAATTGTAAAAGCAGGACATATTTAAGAATTTTTCAATAATCATTAACTGTCAAGATTGACACTTGGTTATTGCCTAAATAATAAATGTTCCATCATCGAAAATTTCTTATCAACAACTATCAGAAGCCGACACCGATTGTTCGAAGTAACTCCAACATGCTGTAAATGAAAATGATCACGTGAATTGGAGTGAAACATTTATTATATCCTTAGAAGAAAAACCTACAAGAAGAAAAATCAATGAAGCAGCATTTAGGAAAATCTCTTCGATCCCATAAATAAATAACAATTGAGTTGCCGGAAGTTTGAAGTCATTTTAATAAGTCAAATAATTTGATCTATATTCAGAATTCTCTTGACATTAAAAGAAAATTTTTAATTTTCAAATTTTTACAATTTTGAAAGGTAATTCGGCCTTGAAAAAGATTGAAGATGACTATCGAAACGTTGGTGGCAAGAATATTAAGAGATGGTGGTTGTTGCTCAATTTATAATTCTACAAGTCTCAAACGGATCTAGATTTCTGAGAAACCTCGGAGTAAGAATGTTTCTTCCGGGTCCTAGAGAGTATGATTGAAATTAATGTTGTAGTCGAGGATTCACCCTTGATTCGATATTTTTGAAGTGAATATGGTCATCGAACAAGTATATGAAAACAATAGACTGCAAGTCCATGCTGCCAACAATTTCCTAGTATGATTTCCGCTATCGATTGAAACTTTTCAATTCATAGAACTTTTTCATTCAATTCGTGTGAACTATTTGCATAATGAAGTTACGAAAGAGGTGTGGAACGTTACTCCATTCGTTTTCCAACTTTATGGGAAGTAGAAATAATCCAGTTCGTTTTTTACAACTGTCCCAATCGTATGGTAGCTCTATTTCTCGATACTCTGCAATGGCAAGTTTACTACAACCTTCCATTTAGCTAATCCACAGAACCTGTGGCTTGCTCGTTTGGTGCCTACTCTGACGCAGATGTCCATCCGCAGATTGCCAACGTATTTATGGGAACTGCTTTCTCATTTATTGGATTAGCAAGCGATCGCTGGTAGGTCGTTTAATTTTTTAATGGATCCCGACCTTTACGTATGAGGTTCCTTGACCCCTCGATTGGAATTAATTTGTGAAAAAGGATGATTGGTTGATTTTTCGGTTTTTGTTGATGTGACGGGAGTTATGACCTTTATCGGGTTTACCGAATTCGCTGTCTACCGAATAAACATTTATGGATAGGAAATATATCTTGTGTTTTCTGAATGATAGAATTCTTTGTAAAAGACTGTATGAGCATAGAAAAACTTATATAATATCCAAGTAGATAATTTCGTCTATACCATATCTCCGCAATCATTATACCCCATTAACAATTAAATTTACATTTCAATGATTTACCTACGACATAATCTCAGACATTTGTATATGCTGATGATGTTGCTATTGGTTACCATACTAATTACCTAGATAGATAATTACCTATTGGACAACTCTAGTGTTGAAATCGGCCAAGTGATAGCTCTTTCGTGAAGCTTGAAATTTTTGCTTTTTATGTTATTTAATTGAACAAGTCTATTCTTGAAATTTACTTATCCTATAAAACACTGTTTTCTTTGATGAATAACAGAGAATTTTTCATTCTTATCATAACATCAAACAATTAAAAAAAAGTTTTTGCCTGCTTAGAAAATATCTTTCTGACTAATGAGGATTGTACTGCGGATGTGCTGTAGATTTGGGTTTTTTAGATCATAAAGGAGATAGTCCCTGTTATTAACTCAATTATATGTGAAAAATGTAACCATAATAATAAATAATAATATTAATAAATTTATTGATCCTTTTAGACATACAATATGTATAGGATAAGTCAAAAACAAGAAACATTCTTCAAATCAAGATTGGAGATCATGATCAGACAAATACTCATCAACACTGTAGTAAGCCTTATACATCATCAACTCTTTTACCGTTCTTCCGAAGCCCAGAATACCCAATGATCTCACTGCAATAGGCAGGTGACTGAACAAGGTTATTCCCTGGTAAAAAGGTAAATTTTCGGATTTCGCAGTTTTATGAATGGGTATATTCAAAGTCTTGGAATTCCTGGTGTTATAATTATGAAAATCGGAAACCATGGCAAATTTGCCCTCATTATCTTTAACATATTATATGAGAAACTTATACATATCAGGGTCTTTCACGAGGAAACTCACCCATATTTATACGGGAAACTATTGAACGTATTTTCATGAAATTCTGCACTTATAAGTATTTCACGATGCTGATGAAATCTAAAATATTTTCAAGGCATGAGCATCTTCGGTTTTTCCGGAAATGACGTCAACTTCCGTTTTTCAAATTGGAACACCATATTTTTATTGCAGAAATAGATTCCTTAGAAAATTTCAAGTTATTTTGTTGTAACATTTTTCAGTTTTGGTTGGAAAATTCTCTCTGAGCAGGAAAATTCGAAAAAAAATCGAAAATAGAGCTCCGCTGAAACAAGAATAACTTCGAGGTTTTTGGATTTTTCAAGATGTAAGATTGAAGTATCCACTTCAAAATTCGAAATCGCGATTCATGATACAGGGGGTGAAAAATCGCTTTCAAAGTTAGGGATGACAAAATCGTGAAAAATCAATTTTTTCAAATTAGAACCCCTTTTTTTATGGCAGATATTGAATCTACGTTAAAAAATAATGTGAGTGTATGCATCACACCCTTGCCCTATTTCTTTTCCCTTCACGCCAAAAAGATGAAATTTTCAGGAACTGTTATTTGAACCATGCTGTAGATTTTTCACCTCTTCTTGAAACCGACTTCAAGTTACTATTAGGAGAACCATGGCAAACTCTCGCAGTTATAACTAGAGAAGATGCTCAAAGTTTTGACCGTTAATTTCTAGACATTTATTTATACGTCTCAGGAATGCTTCGAGCGTTGCTCTTCTTATTTAATCGGGACGAAGAGATCTGCAAAAGTGTTTAAAAACCAAATTGAGTTTCAAAACTATGAATCTAAAAATCTAAACAAACCTGAACGCATTTCTGGCTCGTTCTATGCAGTCCTCTTTATCAGTCAAAGGAGTTGAGTAGACAATATTTTTTATCCTACCCCAAACAATAGTCTAAAGGAGTTCAATCGGAAGAACGTGGTGGCCAAAGATGTGGACCATTGTTCGCCAACCATCGATCTTCAAATAGCCTGTATAGGATATTTGACACATTGATTTAATTGTGTGGAGGCGCGCCATCTTGTTAATACCATAAGTCATTATGGTTCTGTACTAGCGGCTCAATTATTTGAGTCAATAGTCAGAATATCTATCTCCTAAGGGAGAACATTCTTTAAATAATGCAAACATGTGTAGTGTTCTATCTTACCAGTTGAAGTCCCATCATAAATGTGAACATCGAGAATCGCATTATTTTTGATGGCGCAAAAAACATTGAAACTGTAGGTCTCTTGAAAGTTCCATTGTCGGAAGTGGTGGTTGTTCTCTTCATCCCAATAATGACTGTTATGCCTATTGAAAGAACCATTCTTTGTGAATTTAGGTTCATCTGTCCAAATTATACAGTCCAAAAAGTTTTCATTCTCTTGAAATCGAATCATCATAGCTTCGCAAAACTCTGTTCTCCTGACGAAATCAGTTTCCTTCAAATGCTGTACCCTATTGAATTTATATGGGTGCATTTTATGTTTTTTTAATATTCTCCAAACACTCGATTGAGATAATCCCAGAGCAATCTCGGCATCATTGAGAGAATTTCGAGGATTCACACGAAAATATGCAAGAACTGTAATTTCGTTGCTCTCATCTTCTACTACACATATTTCTCTATGTATAGTTTTCTTAACGAAAGATCAGACATTTCTCAAGTTTGTCATGGTTCTGTCATGGTCTGGGTCGGTCAGAAACCTCTGAATGAACAGTAGAATCGTTCTATCTACAACTTTATTACATTCTTCAAGAAGTAGAATGAGATTTAAATAATCTTCATTGGTAAAATTAGGCATAGTGATCGATTTTATAACTTAATACGAATTATCACCAAATTAATAGTAAACACAAAATGCTTCTGAATAAAGAGGAATTTGGTAGATGTAATTAATGATATCAATAATTTAAAAAAAAATGTAAAACATGGTGAGTGTTTGCATATGGTTCATAAGGAATTATTTATATATCACTGGAGAGAAAACCGATGGCCGATTAGTTGAAATAGAGAGGTTTCCGATACAAATTCGAATCCAAATTCGCCATCTATTTAAGAACAACCTGTAACATGTTTCTCTTGCATATTAGGGTAGTGAAATCTAAAACATGTTTTAAGTAACAGTTCCTGAAAATTTCATCTTTATGGCGTGAAGGGAAATGAAATAGCTGAAAATTCAAGACGAAAAACAGTTTTTTGTGAATAACGCAGAAAATATCCACTTTAGGGCAAGGGTGTGATGCATATACTCACATTATTTCTAAAGGTAGATTCAATATCTGCCAAAAAAAAATGGGGTTCTAATTTGAAAAAATTGATTTTTCACGATTTTGTCATCCCTTACTTTGAAAGCAATTTTTCACCCCCTGTATCATGAATCGCGATTTCGATTTTTAAGGTGGATACATCAATCGTACATCTTGAAAAATCCCAAAAATGAAAATTTTCCATCCAAAAACTTCGAAGTTATTCTTGTTTCAGTGGAGCTCTATTTTCGATTTTTTTTTCGAATTTTCCCACTCAGAGAGAATTTTCCAACCAAAACTGAAAAATGTTACATCAAAATAACTTGAAATTTTCTAAGGAATCTATTTCTGCAATAAAAAATGGTGTTCTAATTTGAAAAACGGAAGTTGACGTCATTTCCGGAAAAACCGGAGGTGCTCATGCCTTGAAAATATTTTAGATTTCATCAGCATCGTGAAATACTCATAAGTGCTGAATTTCTTGGAAATACGTTCGGTAGTTTCCCGTATAAATATGGGTGAGGTTCCTCGTGAAAAACCCTGTATAGATGAAATTTCATGTCCGTATTTTTGTCTCAGGTTAACATCTACTATTTCTGAGAAGTATGTAGCAAACTCATTAGCAATACTTGTTGGGTTCGAGCATATCGAATCCCTGATGGTCAGTGTGATGGGCTTATTAGAAATTTCTTTACGTCCGACTTCGCAATTTACAATACCCCAGACCGATCTGCTTTTGTTATCTGAGGAACACAAAACATTTTCATAATGAACAAACTTGTATGTCGTCAGTAGAGAGTTATATTTTCTTTTAGCTTCTTTGTAACGCACTTGATATTCGGTAGTACCCAAGTTTACTCGAAGCCAGTGGAGCTTTTTGAGCTCATTGCTAGCCAATCTAATTTGAGGTGTTATCCAACTTAAGAAGGTTCTGTCTGAAATAGTTTGATGCCTAGATGGACAGCATTTATCAATAAAAAATTTTATAATGTTCACAAATTTTTCAAAATTGATATCAACATCTTTCGTGTACATAAAATCAATAGTTACGTTTGAAATATCAACAGCCAAGGCGTCTTAACTTTGTGAAGATATGTTCCTATAAATTTGTCGTTTTTTCAATGTTTTTTTCCCGAAACAGCATCAAAAACACACTGTGTAGACATTGCACGTTGATAGCCCAAGTTTGCTTGAAATACTCTGGGTTGACAACGATTAAGGTCAACAGTTGCCAGTATATAATCTACTTTAGACTACATTTAGACCTTTTAGTGAAACGTGGGTTGCCCTCGAGGTTGCCCTTTATATTTCGGGATTAGAGAACAGTTTTCTTTATCTCTTTCAAATTTTGTAATTTCTATCGTTAATATTTATAAACCTCCAAATACTATTTGGCCAAGAAATTTGGAAATGAATCTTCCTCATCCTTCAATTTATTGCGGTGATTTCAATTTTCACCACGTAATGTGGGGTTATAATAATAATAATAGAAGTGGAACAGATTTAGCTGACCGGATGGAAGATAATAATTTCTATTTAATTTTTGATGGAAAAGATGTACCTTCTTTTCATTCTTCCCAATGAAATAGAGGCTATAATCCTGATCTCTGCCTAGTGTCTTGTCACAATACTTGCAAACCGCTTCCTGTAAAGCGTAAAATTCTAGGAGTTTTTCCTCATAGCCAACATAGGCCTATTCTGTTGACTTCAAAAAGTTTAATTCAAAATTTTGAATGTTTAAGAAGACCTCGTTGGAATTTCAAGAAAGCTAATTGGATTGGATATTGCTAAGAAGGTAGGCAGTGATATTAGATGGATTAAACCCATTCACGATAACTATCACAGATTCTTAGGTGTTGTGAAAGCCGCAGCAAAAAAGTTCGTTCCTAGAGGTTTACGGAAAGATCATATTCCAGGTTGGTCGAATGAAACCGATAATTTGTACAAGGACTATCAAAAATCAACATCTGTTGATAAATGTGAAAGGCTTATGAATTCTATCAATACAAGCCGAAAAGAGATATGGGATAGTGTTGTATCAAAAATGAATTTCACACATTCGAGTAGGAGCTCATGGGATACATTGAAAATATTAGGTGAAGATACTCCCCTTACCTCATCATCATCAAAAATTGATCCAAGATTAATCCCTCGCCGTAGTTGATGTATTTGAATCAGTCAATATATCTCAATCTAAAATGAGGAATATGAACAAAAAATTACACTTATTCAGGAGATCAGCTCCTACATTAGAACATGTGTCACATCCATTCAACATAGATGAATTGAGGGCTGCAATCAAATCTACCAAATCTCGAAAAGCAGCAGGTTTTCACGGAATTTATCCAGAATTCATCAAACATTTAGAAAAAAAGGGCCCTGTCTTGGTTATTGTGTTTCTATAGCAATATTCTGAATTCAGGAAACTTTCCTTCCAAATTTGGTAAGGCTAAAGTGATAGGTATTTTGAAAAGAGGAAAAAATCCTTGTGATCCTAGTAGTTATCGACCAATCAGTTTATTGAGTGTTCCTTTCAAGATATAAGAAAGGTAAGTTCTTTTCAGAATTGAATCTTCTATAAAAAATGCTCTACGAAATTTCCAGGGAGGCTTTAGGAAAGATAGAAATTGTTCGGATCAGGTTCTCAGCCTTACAACTATCATATAATCTGGCTTCAATGATAGAAGCTGCTTTCATTGATTTATCTTCGGCATATGACACTGTGTGGAAAGATGGATTAATTTTCAAACTCTATACCCATCTGAAGTGTGGGAAAATGGTACGATTATTAAAAAAAATGTTATCTCATAGAAGGTTTCGTGTTTTTATTGACTTTATGAGTAGCAATTTCAAAACATTGAAAAAAGGTCTTTCTCAAGGATCAGTTCTAGCTCCATTACTTTCCAATTTATATCTCAGAGATTCACCCACGACATTATCTCAGAAATTTGTTTATGCTGACGACATTGCTATTGCTCACCAACATTCGGAAATATTAAAGAATTATTTTATTGAGTGGCGATTATGTCCGAATCCCAACAAAACAGAGGTATCTTGTTTCCATCTGAATAATCATGAAAAATATAGAAAATTAGCTGAAACTTTCAATGATTCTCCTATCGAATATAATTTCTATCCGAAATACTCAGGAGTTAAATTAGATTCATCTGTCAATTACAAGGCTCATTCAAATGATCTGGGCCAAAAACTGAAAACTAGGAATAATATTCTTCAGAAATTAGCTGGATCATCTTGGGGTGCTGATGCTTCCACTCTACGAGCCGCGTCTCTAGCCTTAATTTTTTCTGCAGCTGAGTATTGTTGCTCTGTCTGGTTTAATAGTGCACATACACAAAAAATTGATGCACAATTGAATACATCCATGAGAATAATTACTGGCACCATAGGATCTACACCGATTCATTGGTTACCAGTTTTGTCATATATTCGCAGCTTGAATGAATTTATAGAGCGGTTTCTTTTAAATTATTAGTGAAGAACATATTTCTTCCTTTTGTGATATTCTATCTCCTGAGGATGAACAACTGTTGTTTGAAACATGTCGAGTTATAAAAGAATATCATCACAAAGTTCTTTCCAGTCGTTTTGAAGTGATATCAAGTCAATTATCAATCTTGTATAAAAATTTCAACCGTCAGGGGTGGAGGGGGCAACTAAAGTTTTCTTCTGATAACTTTTTTGGAAAGAACTTTCTGTATCTTCTATACAGGCGTAGAGATATTTTCTTGAACAAACTTTTGTTTTAAAAATTGGCTAGTTCCAATAGATTTCCAGTATGTGCACTTTGACATGGCTCATTTACTTTGAGACCATGGTATTTGTGAATTTGACATTTAAAATTTATCTCGTCATTGAAGTTCCACCGGTAGAAATGAAAACGTATTTGATTAACATTAAATTCTGAGATTGATTTCTCTTAAGTAAATGAAAAAATAAATATATTTTCTGGTGAGAGAAATCGAAGACAATCTATACATGCTCAAATTTTTGTTTTGATATGTCGGACATCTTATGAGGCATAAAGTATTAAAAAATTTATAGCGCGACGATTTCTGCGACATTCTGCAAGTATATTTGTCTCAACCTAATTCAAATATCTTTCAAGTTACAACTTGATCCGATAGATATTCAAGGAGTTAGAGGGGAAAACCAAATTTCAGATACTCTTTACTCACAAACCATTGGACGGATTTGGTCCAATAACGAACTGGACCGAGGTATTGGCACAGTTATCCTATTCTGAATATATGAGAACTCTAGCTCATCTCTTTCGGACAGCCGAATGAACATACTCCAGTTTGAACCTGTATTCTTCATCAGGTAGTCGAACCCAATTGATTAGACCATTTTTGGCCTGTTATTCGACAGTTGGAGACACTTAGCCAAAATCATACCCCTTTACTAGAACTAGCATGCAACAAAAAATCGAATGAATAACAAAAGTGTGCTGGAAGAATGTACGCACAGTTTTGTTTTGTTTTTTTATTCAACTTTGCTGTCATTAAAGTGTCATTAAGTGCAATGAATATTTCGAAATAAAACATAGGAAATTTCTTTTGAAAATTTCGACCATAAAGGGTGATATTTCGTAGGAGATTCCAATTCAAACCCACTTTGTTTAAACTTTTCAGCTATTAGTAAACAGATTTTGTTTTGTGTTCCAAAATTATCTTTTCATTAATTAATACATTGATAAAAGGTAGATACTTATTTCATCATCCTAATTGGATTTCTATTAAAATACTTCCTCAATTTGTTTGACTCAAGTAGCAGGGGTGGTCTATAAAATATCAGTTATTATAATCCAGAAAGACTATACTAGGTACATTACGTTCTTTAATTTTCTGCAAAGTTTTCTAAGCAGATAACTTTTTTAATGCGTATTCGAATTTGTCCGAAAACAAAATCGATTTTGTTCCAATTATGCATGTAAAACGGTTAGACAAAAGAACGTTTTGATCGATGAATTTATATTCACTCCAACAGCAGTTCGTTCCGGTTTTCCGGATATGGAATTATAATTTTCCTTCAAGTTTCCCGAACCTATCAATCAACGTCTATCATATTCTCTATAGCCCATGAATTGCAAGTTTTTTATTGCAAAGCTCATTGAGTAATGTAAATATGCATTATCGTATGTAAGAAAATTAAATTTTGTAAGACTCATTCTCAGTAGATATTTTGAAGTGGGTCAATTTTCTGCCTTAGATTTTCCGTTATTCAACATTTCATATTATATGTAAAAATTGGAAATAAAAAGTGTGGCAACGGGAACCCATGGATTTGAACATCAAATACAGAAGACCACATAATATAGGGAGAATGAAAATTTTGAAATTAAATTACAGCAAAATATATCAATGAAAAACGGAATAAACAATGTAGGTATGAATAAACTATACTCTACACAGAGATGGAATTTTTGCATGTGAGGACGTTATGTATATCTGACATATTCTCAATTCATTCATTGTAGCTCTCACATCAGAAGATACCATCTCTCATTTACTTAAGGGCAATAAAGCAATCACAGAAGTTGAAGTTTCATTTACATTTACGTTCCGTATCGACTCAATGCTCATAGAAACATTGGAGCTGCCGTCGAAAACGAAACCACAGGTTATATCCCATCTCCCGATACACTACATTCTCGACAAACCTATCGAAAAGCCCTAAATTATTCGTCAATAAAGTTGATTAAACCTTTTGTCATTTATTAAGAAATAATGAATATTGAATACCTACATGACCAGCTTTCTTCTCAGTTCGTCATTTTTCTCATTTTCTTAAGAAATTTGATCTTCAGAAATCCGAAAAATGTTTCAACAATGATCTTTCTTCAAACCAAATCCACAAAAAAATATCCTTAAATCCCTGAAAACTGCAGGGAATCAATTTCAAAACTAACCTATCTACAATTTTATCCAAGCAATTATGCCGAAAGTCGCCTCCAGATGTCTCATTTGAGAAATATGCAAACCGTCTGTTCACATTCATGTATGGAACATTTACTGTGTCAATGCGTTTTGTAAATGAAAATGCCTGTATTGTCCCAGAGACCGGACAGAGACTTACGAAATGCGCAAAAGCTCACGCCAGTGTTCCTGTGCATTTTATGTTATCATTTCAGATGAATACAGAAATCGAAAATAAATATTGATGCCCTCTGTTAATACGAGAGTTGAAAATTTCGTCGGATTAATAAAGCCCTTTAATATTCATTCCTGAAAGCTCTTGTATGCGACATGATAACTAAATCATATAACATATGGCAATTTCAGATAACATCGATTGAATAGTATTTTACACAGATAAATTCGTACTGGAGATTGAATGATCGCAAACGAATCTGATTACTTCATATTTTTGCAGAATTTTAACATATACAGGATGTCTCGATGTCGAGTGCTTATTAGAGGTTGCTGAAGAACTGGACTTACTTAAATATTTAAATGAGCTAAATACCTTCAGATATAAAAGGAATGAAAATAAATATGTCACAAACTAAAAAATGAATGATAGAGGATTCGCCTTTTCTAGCCCACAATGATATACACAGTAAGGCAAAAAGTAAGAGGTTGATTCAAATGTGCAGGAATCTACAGTGAATTTATACAAGACAGTGTAGCCCAGTCGGGTTAGACAAAAAAGGGCCGAACCCTGCAAAAATTCCCAGGCGCATTTTTATTGTTGGAATCTTTGGGGGTCAGTGGGAGTCTAAATTCAAAATGGCGACCAAATTCCAACGGAGCGTCAGCCGCCATTTTGAATTTAAGCCAAAACGGTTTTGCTTAATAACTTCGCCATTTTCAACTTTTCGACAAAAGTTTAAAGAGCAAAGTTGTTGCAAATTTAATTATCTACAATTTATTTCTGGCAAATTTTTTCGTATAAACGATATTTTTAAAGTTAAGCGGTAAAATAGTGAAAAACTATTAACATCGAATTATCTCATTAAATATTAACTTTTGGACAAAAATGTTCTGCAACAAAGTTGTAGAGAATTGAATTTCAAGAAATTTGGTCCTTACAACTTTTTCCGTAAAATCGATATTTAAGGTGCTACGCTTGCGGTAAAGGCAAAGAGACCCGTAAAAATGTTATTTCGCGAACTCGTTTCCGCACCACCTCAGGGTAGAGTTCCGGGCGCGTTTTTTTACGTGGTATCCCCAGTAGGCCTAATCCACGTTTCTCCGCTTGCAAGTGCATAGCGATTTGTGCCGTATTGTTCCTTATAAGCATTTTAAGCTGGACATGCGATTTTTCTTGCAAGCGTAAACGGTCCAGGCTATGTTTTTTTTTTTTTTTTCTCTTATAAGGCAGACGGCTCGCTCGATCTTTTTTGTCCATCTTCGTTGTCGGAACTACTAGAATCATTTTTTTCGATGATGGTCCTGCCACATCGACATCGTCAGCTTGCTCTTCGCAGCTATCCTCCCATTGAATTGTGCTGTCATCAATTGGCGATAAATCATCGTTCTCGATAGGAAGATCATCTTCGTTTTCTTCAAGTAGCTGGCAAATAACAGAACATTTGAGGCCTGCTTTACGGCACCCGCACATTTTACCGCAATTTGTCTTGCATTTGCAAGAAATCGTTTTCATCAACGATTCTGGTGCGGGTTCTGCAGTGGTGGTTATCGGTTCCATTTGCACTTGTAAATACGTCCTATAGACATGCTGTGCCAACGATGTTGAGGTGGGTGGAAGAGCAGCTAAATTGAATTTACTTTTGTTGACCGATTTTGCCTTTACCGCAAGCGTAGCACCTTAAATATCGATTTTACGGAAAAAGTTGTAAGGACCAAATTTCTTGGAAATTCAATTCTCTACAACTTTGTTGCAGAACATTTTTGTCCAAAAGTTAATATTTAATGAGATAATTCGATGTTAATAGTTTTTCACTATTTTACCGCTTAACTTTAAAAATATCGTTTATACGAAAAAATTTGCCAGAAATAAATTGTAGATAATTAAATTTGCAACAACTTTGCTCTTTAAACTTTTGTCGAAAAGTTGAAAATGGCGAAGTTATTAAGCAAAAACCGTTTTGGCTTAAATTCAAAATGGCGGCTGACGCTCCGTTGGAATTTGGTCGCCATTTTGAATTTAGACTCACTGACCCCCAAAGATTCCAACAATAAAAATGCGCCTGGGAATTTTTGCAGGGTTAAATGCTAACCCGACTGGGCTAGTGGCGACAGGCTATAAGCCGCCATTAACGGTCGGCGGGAAATAATAGATTCAATTATGAATCATTATTTTTTGAGATATCTTCTACTGCGGTATCTTTGTACTCGAACAAAAAATGAAGGAGTGGAAAAAAAATATTATGAAAACAATTCGTGAGCCTTCTATTATATGACATATTAGTCAATGTCAAATTTATTGATTTATTTTTGAATCGAAAATCTCTTTTTGGAATTTCATTCATTCTACCTATCTACACTAAATATAATCAGAAAAATGTATTTGAATTGGTAAATACTCATAGTTGCTCGCTTTCTATCCAATATTTATATTATTCGATATACAGAGCATTTCAATTACAACTAAAAAATCCACGTAATTCTGAAAGCGTCACTTTTATGGAAAAACATCTCAAAAATTAATGGCATCATTTTATGGAAATCAATGGTGGTCAATTTGATCATCTTTAAAAATATTTTAGTATTGTTTAGCTCACTTGTTTATGAACTATATTGTTACTATATTAGTAAACAAGTAAAAATCTTCTTGAGAGGTGAGCATTGTCCATCAACACTACTCTTAATCCTTCCTCAGATAAATAAATCCATGTAAACAATAGTCGAAACTGGTATGCATAAATAAGTGCGAGATAAAACTTTATTTTTTAGGTAAACTCTAAGATATGTCTTCCTCGGAATTTAGATATTCATAAATACAATGAAATGCTCCAAATTTAACTAACACGGCGAGGATATTGAAAAAACACTTTGAAATATGAAAAACAGCAAGGCAAGTTCGATAAACAATGAAATTTTGACCGTCAATGGCGGAACCACTCAAAACGCTGAAGACCACAAATGAAACACTATTTTTTTTTAAGCTTTTCAGCGTTTTTTTATTATTGTTTTTAAAGTTATATATATACAAATTATTTACAAGGGGAAATAACATGGATACATTTACTTAAGTTTAAATACATTCATATTCAGCACCTAACCTATTGATTTTATCTGAAGGTTTGATTTTATTATCTATACATATACAGTGTTGATTTCTTGTTGGTTTTACAGTTTTTCCTAGAGATATATGATGAGGCACAAATGAAACACTATTATTCTCAGGTGGTTTTAGGGTTGTAGGGGAGGATTATCATGACAACATGATGTGGTGTGTGAGTTTATGTTTAATTTTTATGTTGGTGTTTTCGGGATTTGTCTTACCAAGATGACTTGTTTTGTCATGTTTATGAATTGTGAAGTTGAAAAATTTGTGTGTGTTTTTTAATGATTTCTTGGATTGTGTCAATGTTTGCTAGTAGGTGTAGATCATTTACTTTGGTGAATCTTGTTTTGTTCAAAATAATTCTAAGGAACTTATTTTGAAGTGTCTGAAGTTTTCGTAAATTTGTATTAGAAGTATTACTCCAAATTGGGTTTACGTACAGGAATGTAGGCCTTATTGCTTGTTTGTATATCCTTAATTTAGATTTTAATCCTAATTTACTTTGGTTAGAAATTAGTGGGAAAATTTCGCGGAGAATGGTCCGTCCTTTGTTGATGGAGTTCTCAGTATGTTTGTTAAAATTAAGCTTTTTATCTAGAGTGATTCCTAGATATTTTACTGTATTTTGTTTGTGTATTATGTGGTTTTCGAAACTAATTGTGTTTCTACATGTTTTCAGTCTATGAGTGAAATGAGTGAGCGTTGTTTTAGAGGCGTTAATTTTGATTTTCCATTTATGATAATATTTTTCTAGAATAGTTAAATCTCTTTGGATGTATTTATTGGCCTGATCTGGGATAGACGATTCAGAACTTATAGAAGTATCATCGGCAAATATTTTTAATTTTGTTTGATTTGTTTTTGCAATATTGTTTTTATAGTAGTTGAATAAAATAAGTGATAGAATGTCACCTTGGGGAACACCGGCTGTGATGTATTTTTTATTTGATACCGTTGTGTTAACTTCTTTGGTTTGAAAGGTTCTGTGGGTGATGTACGAATGTATTATTTTTATGATAGCGAGAGGGAGTTTGGTCTGAAGTAGTTTATAGTTTAACCCATCATGCCATACGGTGTCGAAGGCTTTTTCGATGTCTAAACTAAGCATTGCGGTAATTCTTTTGTAGTTGAAATAGCTGAAGACCATTGTCACCACTGTCTTGTATAAAGTATGGAGATTAGAGGGAAGGAGAACAATCTCTTATGGCGCATCTGATCGAAAAGTGTCCTGCGGAGTGGAAGAAATAGAGTATTTCAAGAAATCACCACAATGGCGCTAGTATAGCAGTAGTGTAGAAATGAATCGAGATGGATGGGATGAATTCAGTTTGGTACATGACGTTTGACGTGGTTGAACGTTGTTGAAATCGAATTGTGTGGTTTCAGAATCAGAAAATACAACCTATAGATTAAGTTTTGACCTGTGTGAAGTGAAACGATTTTTGTGAACTATTATTATTTTATTGGCTGTTTTGAACATTTTTGTAGAGAGAATGGAGAAAATTTGTGCAGTGATAAGTTGCCAGAGCGGCCGTAAAAAGGAAGAATAAAGGAGATAATCCACCCCATTGTCATTTTTCCGAACAACAGTTTGTAGTTATGAGGGCTCATTTTTTAGCAAAATATGAAAACAGAAAGAATAAAACTCAGGAACAGAACATAAATGTATAGAAAAAATGCTAAATTATTGTGTTGAAAATTGTGTATTCCCATTTGTTTCGTTCTTTCTCAATTTACGTTAGAATTTGTATGTATCTTTTTTTATATTTGCTATATTTTATTCGATTAAAGATTTAATTACTAATTTTAAGTTTCAATTCGTAATTACATTTCCTTTTATCCGTTGTATAAAAACATCGCTATTTCATGAGATTATAAAGAAGTAAATGAGAACTCTATGGATAAATCAAATTCATTTACATATCTCGAACATGATACCATTTAGACTTATTGTAATTCAAATACTCCCGAATCCGAACATTGAAAGTTCCAAAACATTTGTGTTACATCTACTTTCAATGAGAAAATTGTATACATAGTCTTTGAATCTAGCGTATAATTTTTTCTCATAATTGTACTCCAAAGAAATGTTAGATTTGCAAGAACAATAAATCATATCAGAATTTTTTTTTCAAAGCATTATGAGTACGACTAGTTCATTTTCATTTTGGTTGGATTCAAAAATTCATCCCATGAATTAGTCGACGTTTTCCTTCATAGATTTACTAAATTAACTGTTCAGTTAATTTATGTTTTGCATACTTCCTACTCTGATATATGACATTGACAGCCGGTGATCACGGACGAACTTAAAACTGAACGAATTGAAGATGCCTGATGACATGATATTTGTGACAATGTCAATTTTCACCCAATTGCGACAGCAGCGCCTCCTAGTTTGGATCAGTTTTTTTGGGCCACTTCAATACACGGAGTTACTTCTCCTTCCCTCTAGCCTCCATACTATAAAGTCACTGTAGAGGAATCATGTATGTGGCGCCTCTACTAGTGATCTGAAAACTAGTGGGATATTTGGAATCTCGATCATACAAAACCCCCTCATGCCACATTTGGTTCAATTCTCTCCTCTTTGTCCAAAGTATATAAAAATTAATTCAACACCCTGCATTTCTTAGATGAAGCAGTTTTGGACAAATATTCCTAGAACTTTTTTGATATTTTATGGCTCTCTATCGCGTGGTTTTTTTTCCTTGACACCCTATACAGGGTGAGTCTTTGACCGCTGCGTTAATTTTAACCATAGATTCTTGACGTCAAAAGAAACATTTTCTTCCTATAACATTTTTCCAAATTTGATATAGGGTGTTGACATTTCATAATAAAATTGCATTTCCACCTGTAATATTCAAACGACAATATCAATTGGAATGATCTCTTGTAGAAGGTTTTTGATAACACTCGTGCATATTTTGGCATCAATAGATTTATTCCACTCCTTGCGGGTTTCTCACTACTACTCTACAGATTGGTTAAATTGCATGAAAAACAAATATCGCTTGAACTAAAGGTCCGTATCTCGTACTTCCTGGAATCATTAGTTTTTTTGCATATAAAATCATTCCTCATCTCCTAAATTCCACCATTCTTGAGATATTTGAAGTTTAAAGGAATTGAATCGATATAATTTTGTCCAAATTTTCTGATTTTCCCAAATCCAACTCTGTGCTGAAATTATTCAATAATTAGATTTGTTCAATGTTGCCATATTTTATCTTTATTAAATATTTCAACAAAAGGTTGGGGAAATCTCTCCAGTCTATGATTCCACCACTAAACACTATAGATGAAATTAACCACTAAACAATTTTAGTCTTACATTCACCACAAAATCTAAATTGCCATTTGCTGTATTCATTGTTAATGATGTCTAGCACCTTGTTTAATATTTAATCCAGAATAATATTCCATAATAAATAGAGAAAAAGTTTTCCATCACTCTTCGGTATATTTTGACCGTTGAAATAGGTAAAGTATTTTCTGTCAGGACCTGTTAAATTGAAGACTTGTCTTTATGAAGAGCTGGTTTTTTATAGCTTCAGACTTTCAGGGTTCATCAAATTATATCTATTCTAACATAGGAATGCTCCAAATTGAGCTCATATGAGTCTCCTAGATTTGTTTTATACCTTTATTATCTTTATTTCATACACCGATTCAACCTTGTTCACAAACTTAGGAGATAATAGAATTTGACTCAAGTTTGATATTTCTGAATGTTTGTTGTGATGCATAGTTAATTAAAATTCAATCAATATTGAAACTGGAAGCTATAAGCTCATAAACGAGAGAGATTAGAATAGAATGCATTTTCTGTCCATAATCATTTCATCCTGAATTGAATAATTCAAAACTATCGATATTATCCTTCCAATATTTTCCACATTTTTTTGAAAGAAAGCTACAAATAATTGTTGACAGTTTAAAACAGAATCAAAACAACAAGGATCCACAGAACACTTTTTATTGGGAACTAACCACCACAGAGACGTTATAATATTTGAATGTGATAATAATTCACTCCAATTATTCTGAGGAAAATTATAACTAAAGATCAATAATAGTTACAGATATATTATATTATATATATATTATATTATTATATATTAATATTAATTTTTTCTCTCCTGGGGTTCGGTAATAAATTAATATTCTATGGTAAGGTATTAAAATTTGACATAATCATGAATAACCATTATTCAATATTTATGTTCTTGTTTAAGTAATTAAAATAGATACTCTGATTATAAAAATCAGTAATCAGTAATTATAGTCTAAACAGAATAGATTCATATTAATGATGTAACAAAAAATGTTTTATTAAAGAACACCTAGTTGATTTTTCAAAATCAAATTTAGGTATTTCTTCAAGAAAGTATAACTGCACACCTAAATCTGGAAATACTTGTAATCTATCCAGGTAAATTGTTATTGGGATTCAGTACAGAAAATAATCATCAAGCAAAGTAACATCACTTTAAAATGATTATTCGTAGTGACATCATTCATTGTTGATGAAGATTTCGAAAAAGATTTTCATACTTTTAACAGTATGATATCAAGAGACCTCATAGACCTGTTCACTGGTCTCTATCAAGGAGAAGAAACTTCAGAAATATTAGTGTTTGGAAAACCTTAGATGATTTTTTCTGGCTTTGAGTGAAAAAAAAAGCACAGTGAAAACCTCTTGCCTTGGAAGTTTTCATAGAAATAATGTTTTTCATTATTTGGAAATTTTAAGAAGAAAATTACAAATGTATGATAATAAGACCCAATAATTCTGAGGTTTTTTTGGAATTTTTCACTAGAAAGGCATGGTTTATAATCTTGAAGTAGAAAGAAAATATAGAAGAACAACAAAAATCTATGGTGTTGAATTTTTTTTACCAGAAAATTAGTATTTTGTATCTCCCTTCTAGATATGGACCTCATCGGATGAAATATGAGTGAGTGAATCATTTCTTAGAGGGAAAATAATACTTTTAAACAATTCAGATTCAATAGTGGATGCTGTGGAAGGTATTTTTTATTCAAACTAAACTAGACTACAGAGGGGTATTTGCCCAATGTGAAAACTTAAAATGCTTATAGCTTTTCAACGCAGCTGAATATAGAAAAACCGTAATGAAAAAAAAGTTTCTTTTGATCCCAAGAACCTATGGTTAAAATTAACGCAGTGGTCAAAGACTCACCCTGTATATATCAAGTAAATATTTGAAATGTTTCTTTTACACTGAAAACAATTTTCAATGGTTGACTTTGAAATCACATTTAATAAACTAGACAGCTGCGATATCCATAGTTTTTTCCAATAATATTCACTTCCCAATATTTACAGAAACTAGTTCAATTAACTTCTATTATATATTCTCTAATAACTTAAGAACCAGATACGACGCGATTATAATTAGATATATTTTGGAAATCAGGAGAAAAATCATATTTCCAATATACAGGGTATCTCCATCAAGAGGATAAACTAATTTTAAACTACTCACATCACTGTATTTTTTTAACATTATAATAAAATTAGTTCATAACCACACAAGTTTCATTTCGACCATTTTGTAGTATCCACTAAGAAAAGGGCTGGAACATTTATAATGAATAACCCTGTACACAAAATAAATACGCTATGTAATAGCCCATTCTTAATCTCGTTTCTTTTGTGATTGGGATGAAAGATACACAAGTAACATAAGATTGAATCTTTATATCACACCACATTAAAGAGCAAACTACCACAATGATTATTTAACGAGTATTTTTATGACCTAATGAACGGCTAACTGCTTAATTAGGATCACCCTATTATGGTACGAAACCCGTGAAATTGGTGATCGATACGCCATTGAAACGAATATAAAATTATTATTTATACAGGACAACACACCCAGTGAAAACAGAATCAACTGGTATATTATTACACTCAGAGTATTTGATTGTATCTAACCAATTAGCAAATTGAACTTTAGAGGCATTCAATTCGTTACGGAAATTATTCTACATGTGTACCCATATCTGCATTTGAAGTGTTTATCAAATAAAGGATCACCTAATACTTTCATCGAAATCATCGTTTGAACGAAATATGAATATGTGGAGGAAACAATTACTCTTAATTGTTTCATTTAATTATTCTTTCGATCCAGAGGTCCACAAAATCTCTATTCTTCAACAAAAAAATTTAGAAAGCACTGACGTGAGGTCAGATTGCTTTGACGCTCTTGTTGAGCTACTTGTGAGTAAATATTCAAATCTTAACAAATCTATAAGCTCTCTGATCGGGTGCACAATAGCTTTTTTCCGTACTATGGGACAATGTGATGTAAATATGAAAGCTTAATGAATAAACAAACCTTTATCTCAATTTGAAAATAACTACTCATAATTTTCACCAAATTTTGTTCTATGCTTCTCCTAAAAACTTACGTCATTGCTTTTCTAAGTTTTGACAACGCCATCAAATTCTTTCTCTTTGATAAAAAATTTTTTGATTAATATTACGTCTGTGCTTTTCTGAATTTTGACAACGTCATCGACATCGAATTCTACCTCTATGAATTCTATGAAAACTGACACTGACGCAAGTTGTCAAACGAATATCGATCTGTGATGGCAAATCTTTCAATGACAAAGCTCTGACTTCATGGCATTTCTATTTTTCTCTTGAGTAAATGAAAACATGATCATATCTTCAGAAGGGGGAAAGCTACGACAATAAAATTTGAGGATGAGTAAGATATCGGTAACCTGAATATATATACGGATTTTTATTTAAATCTAGATGAAGTCTTAGGAGATATTGAGTATTGAAAATTTTTTTTTTGGGAATTTTTTAAAATTTTCTAGCGCGACGATGTCTGCGAAATTTTGCAAGCCGTTTCTTTTCAGCCTCCCTCAATAACATTCCAAGTATCAACTTGATCAGATGGATATTCTAGTAGTTATTGAGGAAACAAAATTTCAGATGCTCATAACTACTGAACCATCCGACGAATTTGGCCCAATAACGAACTCGACCGAGATATTTGGACCATTAACCTATTCTGAAAATTTGAAAACTCTAGCTGATTCCTTTTGGATGCTAGAGAGGATACGGACGGCCCGACGGCCGGCCGGACAGACTCAACTTTCGCCACGAATTCTTCATCAGGGAGTCGAACCCAATCGATTGAGATCATTTTCGGCTCGATATTCCAAAATTGCAGACATTCGGGCAAAATGATAGGCACTCTGTTCGGGTGAACAAGAGCGCCAAAAAGAAACGCTCTGTGAAGAGAATTTTGAGAAGAGGACAGTAATCGGATTAATTTACAAATCAGCGTATGAAGCAAAAGTTTAGGTGAAAATGTTCTAAGTTCTGACGTAAGGCCTGGTTGCTTCGACGCATATGAAAAAAAAAATAATCATAAGTTCACAGTATTTCCAATTATCATTAGTATTTGCACAAGTGCATCAATATTACCGATAATTTTTTATGACAGCGTGTTGCCAAAAAAAACTGCATGAGTTCATTTTAATTTTTGTAAATAGAGCCAGATACAGAAGGTGAAGGGCTCTGTAATAATGAAATTGACCAATTACACTTGTTCAAAGACAACACGTTGGAATGCAAAATTATCCAGTTATTTTGATCCATAAAAAAATGCTTTTCAGGCAGTTTCCACAAGACAACTGAAGTAAAGACTGTTGTAGGTAAGCTAAGTTGAAGAAATTTTGGTATTTTTGGGAAATCTTAAATTTTGATAGCCGTTCCTTTCGTTCTTCTATTGTTATATTTGGAAGTCGATACAGCACAATTTGGCAATAGTTTCTTTTTCGAATATACAATTTTCAATGAATATAACACTCTTGGCATTTTTTGCATCTCTGCTTTGAAATCAATATCAGTATAAGGGTTATAATTGATATTGTATTCAGTTAAATATTTTTCCATCAATAATTTAGCGGTTGCGTTCCAAATCGTTTCGATTGAATGCTCAATCAGTTATATTAATATTTTTGACAGAGCACTAATGCGTGTCGTTACATCTAAAGTATTTTGAGCCGAGAAGCTCATGAACTGATGCCACACGAATTTTCTGTTAAGGTTTATTTGTTTTGGTTCGATTTCAAACATATTTTCTTCAATAGCTTGACCGAAACGAGACATTTTCAATAAATAATATTTTTGTCGTAACTTATCAAAATGACTCTTTCGAAAAATAGTTGATCTTTTATCAAGATGTACATGGATATGAACTGTACTATTCTTTCAATCTTGTCCCCAAGCTTAAGCCAGTTAGCCAATATATGCAGAATTGCAATCTTCACAATTGATTTTATAAACACCTGGAGTTTGGGCGGGATGCAGTTTGTTTTTGTTTTTCAAAACAAAATAAAACAAAAACTGTTGATGACAATGATTCAAATTTTTATTGTATTACAATGGAAAAAAATTCGGCAATTATGAATGAAGAATTATATCTGGCAAATGTTCACCACAACTACTCTGGTAGAAGTAGAGTGTTTTGTCCAATGTGATTGTGAATGAGAAACACACTATTTTTAGTTAAAACTTTTATTTTTACTCAGTAGGCTATCGATTTCGGTTTGCAAAAAACCATCATCAGGCCAGCTGAAAAAATCAACAATATTTCAGACAATGACAATATCATTCCGTTAGTACAAAACATTGAGGTTATGAAAGTAATTATAGAGAAGGCAGGTGTGTGCAACATACTAACATATATTTGATGGTTCCATCTATTTAATGAAAGACGGTTTACCTATGGGTCGACCATCCAGTGGACTTATTGCAGATAAATATGTAGACAAAGCAGAAGAACAAATAATGAGACTACCAGGTAGTGAGAATATCATCTTGTGGAGAAGATACGTAGATGACATATTTTGTGTGTGGTCAGGTACTGATCAAGAACTCACAGACTTCTTCGACTTAATAAATTTCAAATTTAAAATCAAATTTTCCTTGGAGAGGTCTTTGTCGAATTCTATCAATTTTCTTGACCTGACTATAACCTTGAATGTGGACAATATTTTCTCCTTCAACATATACAGCAAACCCACTCAAACTGATTCGATCATACCTTATAATTCATACCATGCACCCTCTGCAAAGAGAGCGGCCTTCACTTTTTTGTTCAGGAGACTTCTTAATGTCCCCTTATCTAAAGAAGATTATAAAAAGAGTTAAAGGCCATATATCAGATTGGGAGAAACAACCAGTACAAAGATGAATTTTCAGAAGACATTTTTAAATCTATAAAAAGAAAACTGACGGTGAAGAAAATCTACCCACTCATATTAGATAAAGGACATTTTATTTCAATTTATGTGAATTTAAATCACAAATTGTCTACAACTTTGACAAATCTGACAAACAACAATTTAGCGGAGTTTATAAGATTTCATGTTCGGATTGCGAACCATTTTATATAGGTATGACAATCCGAAACATGAAGAAAAGATTTAATGAACACCAGAAAAATAGACCTCATTCATCTCTTGGAAAACACCTTATGGAACATGATCATAAGACAGATTTCAACAACCTAGAAATTTTACAAGCTGAGAATAATTACTTTAAATTAACCCTTCTAGAACAATATAAAATATTAAAAGTTTTAACTAGAAATAGTGTGTTTCTCATTCACAATCACATTAATTGTTGACACACTGATGGAAGAATTCATTCACAAAATGTTTTGACCAAATATCGGGTCTATTTTGGCACATATTTTTAGTTCCAAGTCTGCAATCGATTCGAATTGCTCCGTATAGACTCTTTCCTTAAGATAATCCCACAAAAAATAATCCAGTGATGTCAAATCACACGATCTGGTTGGATATATAATAGCTACGATCAGCAAATTTGGTTTGCAATAAATTGATCGTCTCATTGGCTGTATGACGAGCCTTGTTGAAACCACATGTCAGTGATATCCCAGTCATCAATGATAGGAAAAATTTGAGGTGCTAACTTCTCACGATATACACGGCCCTATCACAGGGCCGTAGGGTGACATAGCCCACCATACAGTGACACGTTGAGCATGCAAAGGCTCCTCAATTATTGCTCTAGGATGTTTAGAAGCCCAAATGCGGCAGTTTTGCTTGTTGACGTACCCTGACCAGTGAAAATAGGCTTCGTTTGAAAAAATGTTTTTTCAGTAAAACCAGAGGGTTATTCCAGAATGAATTGAGCGAATCTACGGCGATGTGAATGGTCGGTCGGCTTCAATTCCTGGACTAGTTGAATCTTCTAAGGCTTTAAAGCCAAATTTTTATGCAAAATTAATCATGTGGTGGTTTGGGATGACCCCAGTTGTTGAGAACGTCGAGAAATTGATGAATTCTTCAACACCGTGGCTCACGGCAGCGATGTTTTCAGTTGAACGGCCCGCTCGAACACGCGTTGGTGTAGATATATTTTGTACCGCGCCCGTCGACTCAAATGTAGCGACCAAAAACTTGATGGCGGTCCCAGAAGGTCGATTATGTTGTCCGAAAATATCACGAATTTTACGGAATGTAGTTTTAATAGATCCACCATTTTCATAGTGGGTTATAATTATTTTAATGCAATTTTGATCTATTTTGAGTAAAATTGCATTGTAACAACTGCCAAAGCATCTACTACGAATATGTCGAAAAAGTAACTGTCAATACTGCCTAATAGATAGTTGCGATGTTAAAGTTTTGGATTATGAAAAATATCAATAACCTCCAAATATGTAAAATCTTATGATGAAATCCCGAATAAATTATGTGATTTCAAGTAGGTACTGAGAAAATTTTTTTCAGGGAAATTTTTTTGAAAAATTTTTAGCGTGATGATTTCCACGGAATTCAGCAAATGTATTCGATGTAACCTCATGCTAAAATCTACCGCATTCTGTATAGATGAAATAAATAAAATGAGAAGTCATAATTTTTTTCAAAACATAAACTACAAGATTGGTGTGAGACAGTTTTTTTGTAAAATATATACAAACAAGTTATAGGGCAAATAGAAATTATTAAAAAAATTTTATTATTTATTTTTCTTATAACTTTTTAAATTTTCAATTCAAGGCAAATAATTAGAGGAACTTATTTGTGGGCAAAACAATTTGCTACAAATTGTGTCTACATAAATTTTTTGTAGGACCTATAGTTTTCGAAATATCGCGAAAAAAGTGATTTCACCCTTTTTTCCAAAATGGCTGCCGAGGGACGAGGGTGGCGACCCCACAAATTTGATTTCCACCTTCCGAACAAATCCAAAAAATAAAATCAGGTCCCCTAAAAATGCAATAGTCGGTCTTTAAATTGTACAAATGGCTATACAAAAACTAAATAGTTTGTTACCTCACAAACGAAACAAGCGAAGACTAATAGATGGATTAGAAACTATTATCAAAAGTATTTCGGGTAATTTAGATGCAAATGATGCAGCTCATTATGAATCAATATTGAATTCACTTCAGAAAAACCAGCAAGATATTAAAGTTTGACTGAATTTTGATATTTCTTTAGCGGGAGAAATTATTGAAAAAATTCAATAAATCTCTTTCAATTTTAGCACAAATTCAGAAAACAATTTCAAATCAATTCCAATTGGTTTCCGAAGATTTGAACACTGTAAAAAATAAAATTCTGCGCTCAAACTCCTCAGGAGTTTGAGAATTTTTTTTTCAATCAAACCATTTTAATTTGAATTAATCTAAAATTGATTACGCCAAATGAACTATTTTTCTTGATCAAAACAACCTAGTTGATTATAGAGAACAGCTAAAACATTCGCCTGAAACTTCTTCATTTCGCTGAAATGAAAGAAACAACTGATTCAACATAAACATACAATTACAAGAAATTGTTGATGCACTTGCCTCAATATCCATAATTGATTGATACAAATACATTATTCTAAATAGGTTTTAACGAAACCATTCGTTCGTTTCATTTTTATTTGTTCAATAGAACGAAGGTACGGTTGTCGTAAATTCTGTCAGTTGATGCAACGACTACAGTTTCTTGAGACAAGAATCCCGCGAGGTTATATTATTCGCCTCATGTACTTGAAGAAAACTATAAATATTTGAATAAAATTGAACATATAATTGTTGCAATATGAAGTGACATTTGTAAAAAAATATTGCGTAATTGATTTAATAAAACGAATTAATTGTAGCAATTTTTTTATATTGGCTGCAATTAAATCAAAACTCTATCTCTTTTATATTAAATATATCCTATTTAAGTGCAATTATTTGTGCATTTTACTCACAATATTGTTGTATTCGGTGATAAAGATGACATGGAATACATGATGCGCAAGCTAATTAAAGAATACGAGAAGTGGGGCTTAAATGTCAACTTAGAGAAAACCAAATATCTTTGTGTTGGTGGAGAACCGGGTGGTCTGGTATTGGATGATGACAGGGATGAGATGATAACCCACTGCCTGGACTATAGCTTTGTAGCGGCACTATGTCAGCGGCAGGGGAGTGTATAGGGATCTCTTGGCGGCACTCTATATAGCCACGCATAGCATAGTTCACAGCGCTTCGGTGGCCTAGAGGTTTGCGCTCAAGTTTCACACCGACTAGGTACTAGATGCCGGGTTCAACTCCCGGCGGCTCCCTTAAAACTTCTAACCCCTGCGTCTATGGCATGGCGCACACAAGCCATACTGATGAGTCCAAATGTGTGCGCCAGGGACGAAACGCATGAGTAGGGATAAATTCCTTCGATTCTACATTGGTGTCCCCGACGTGATGGGAACGGTTGTCTTTACGACGTGTCTTGGAAAAGCAGACGGTTGACGCTTGAGGTATACTCGCTCCCTCTCTGCAACTACCAACGAAACTCTAGTCGCCTTTCCCATTCCATACAATATTCATGGTCTGCCGCGGTATTGCGGTATTTAAAGAGAAATTATTGTTCTGTGAAGAAAAATAATGATTACATACAAATGTTTTTTTTGTTTTATCAAATTATTCCTTTGCTAGTGTCAAAAACCCTTCAATTTAGCTCAAATCAATCAGTTTCTTAACCCAAGAAACTTTCACTTGATATAAGAGATATTATCATTTTTATCGACTGAATTCTCGACCCATTCAACTACAAATCGAGTTTCAGTGAAATGTAATATTTATTTACATGAAACCAAAATTTTTATTCTACGAAAAGTATCAATAGTTACATACTAATTAATATTACCGTTGGATCAAATTTTTTTACCACCTGAGTCAAAAACTCTGAGCTTGGTTGAAACTAATCAGTTTCTTAACTCAAGAAACTTTTATTTAGGGTAAACGCCATTCTCAACCGTAGAGGGCGGTAGGGTCAAATACTTTATGCATTTGGCTGTATTCAAACGTACGGAGTACTTGAGACAAATTAATATGGTTTGAGATGAGGAACTATTTTTTACAGTGAAGAATAAGATGTATTCTTAAATAGATTTCAAAAAGCTGATTGACCAAAGCAGTATATTCGAAAGTATTATAACAAAAATAATTAACGACATGAAATTGTCATTAGCTTTTCGAAGTTTGGTATCCTTCACTATAGTATAATAAAATTTTCAGAATTAAAATCAATAATAACTGTTATTTCAACCCAATATTCACAAAAATCATTAATTTTCTCCAATGAAAATGAGTTTCGTAATTTTTATGAATTGATTAAAGTTGATGCTTATTATGTCGATCTCAGAATCGTTTTCATTCTGCATTTCCTCTTGCATACCCCGAACCATTTATTCATTATCATTTGTATTACATTCCAACCAAAAATAATGCCATAATCATTCCACAAAATTCCTATCTGACATTAAATGAAAATAAATATCAATACACCTCAACACCTTGTATGAAAATACATACTCATTACTACTGCGAAGAAAACAGCTTAATGAATGGAATTCAAGATGAAGATTGTCTCTTTGAATTGTTTCAAATCAAGAAATTGATAGGAAATTGTCAAAATCATCCTGTTGAAACCAATATCAATTTAATCCAACAAATCGATAATGCAAAATATATAATCATAGCATCAAATGAAATGAAGATCCGTCTTACCTGTTGAAGAAGTGATTAAATATCGCTTAAGGGGAATTACCTTATCACCATACTATAGGATGCCTAATTGAAACAGAATACGGAAAATATACAAATTCAATAGCAAGGATTTGGACGACTCAAATTCATCAGAATTCGAGTTTATCGAATTAGAACCCAAACTTTCTCTTTTTTCTGTCAATTCTAACGGCCGGTTTCCGAAAGGCTGATCAACATAGAAACCTACTAATCAGTTTTTAAATCTATCAACTGTTATTCAAGTTGCTTGTAAAACTAGTTTAATTTGACCATCCGGTCAGTTGACACAGTGGTCAAATATTTCAGGTAATTGTATGTCATGTGATACTCACTTAAAGTTTTTGAAACGCCAATTAAGCCTGAAACAGTGGTCAATTTGGTGTCAAAGAAGTTGTCAACTATTCGATGCTGCTCGGCAAATTATCTTGTAAAAGATCTTTATTTATATTTGTTACCCGATCAAGACTTTTCGGTATTTTTTTTAACTCTGGTTCCATGGGCTTGCCAACGAATGCACAAGTTTATGAGATATTTGAAACTATCGGAAAAATATGGAGAAAGGGTTGTTATAGGTCGATAACAAATTGTAAATATAACAAACAATGAAATTATTGATGAACGAGAATTATTCCCAATTGGAAAAAAAATTCATATACCATAGTTTTGTATTTTATGACAATTTTTTGTAGGACCCATAGTTTTCGAGATACAGCAGTTATCGCGAAAAAAGTGATTTCACTCTTTTTTCCAAAATGGCTGCCGAGGGACGAGGGTGGCGACTCCACAAATTTGAGTTCAACCTTCCAAACATATCCAAAAAATAAAATCGGGTCCCTTAAAAATGCAATAGTCGGTCTTTAAATTGTAACTTTTCCATGGACCATCAGTGTTTCATTAATTGTAATTTTTCACGTGAGGGGGTTGAAAGTACCGCAAGAGAAAAACTTTAAAGGTCGACCTTCATTGGGTGACAAACTTCATCAGGTACCATGAACTCAAAGTAAATGAACCATGTTAGAAAGCACATACTGAAAACCTTGTGAACTAATTAATTTTTAAAAAATATTCTTTTTCCTGAACATATTTGCACGACTGTGAAAAAGATCCAAAGACCTTGACCTAAAAGTACCAAATGGTCAACATTCCCTATTAAAAAAATTTAGAGAGTTGCTGGGTGCAAGAAAAATCCTTCCAAAATGCATAAAAATTTGGTGAAAGTAAAACAGAAAATTCAAACACTATATTCATCGTGGAGATCAAATATATGTAGGAAAGGTATATCGGGTGAATCCACGAGTAGCAGAAGGAAATAAATGAAGATGGTACTTGCCGACACGTGTTTCTTAGGATTAAGGAGATGGTAAGAAGACAACCTTGCCTTGACGAAGCCAATCAGCAGAAACACGTGTCGGCAAGTACCATCTTCATTTATTTCCTTCTGCTTCTTGTGGATTCACCCGATATACCTTTCCTACGTAAAACATAAATTGTTCTCTCGTACAAGATTTTGTTGCCAAATATTTTTCGTCAAAGAAAATGAATCTATTCCATAATTTTGACACGACTTGTATAAGATCATTTAAATGACAAGAGTTACAGGATATATCAATTTCTGAATGGTTTTTGATAGGGATGACCAACTAAAAGTAGCTATTTTTGGTTGGTTTTCAAGTGAAGCGAATTTGAGCTACGAACAGGACTGAAGGAAAACTGAGAGCGCTTATTTTGAATTTGAAAAGAGTTTAAATTAAGATCACAAAAGCTAAATTAGATTCATCTCCTAATTACAAGGCTCATTCAAATGATCTGAGCCTAAAACTGAAAACTAGGAATAACATTCTTCAGAATTTAGCTGGATCATCTTGGGGTGCAGATGCTTCCACTCTTCGCACAGCATCTCTAACTCTAGTCTTTTCTGCAGCTGATTATTGTTGCTCTGTTTGTTTTAATAATGCACATATACAAAAAATCGATGCACAATTGAATACATCCATGAGAATAGTTACTGACATCATAAGATCTACACCAGTTCATTGGTTACCAGTTTTGTCTAACATTGTCCCTTTCCATATTCGACAGACTGCAGCTCTGAATTTTTGGAGCAAATATTATTTTTTTCCTAATTTAATTCCAATTATTTCATGCATTCCACAAAATAAAATTCCAAGATTCAAGGCACGTAAACCATTCTGGTATAATACATTCTTCAATATGAACATAAGCGATAAAGAATTATGGAAGATTGTGTGGAACTCTTATGAAATGTTCAATAAAAATCTCATTTCTGATCCTTCTGAAAAATTTGGACAATTCTTAATCGTTTGGGAGCAGGTCATGGTCGTACCAATAGCATGCTATTCAGATCGAACTCAGTTCCAAGCGCAAGTTATGAATGTAGGCATGCAGAAGAAACAATACCTCATCTCATTAATAATTGTCCAATATATGAATTTCAGGAGTGTTTCAGGGTATTCACGATGTTTCAGATTCCTTCTTGGAACGGGTTATAAAATTTAAACAAATTTAATATGTATATTTTGTATTCAGTTCTTTTTTCTGCTTTTGTCTTTTTATTTTCAGATTCGATATGTGCAATATGAGGACGCCCCTGTAATTGTTACTTGAAGACCACTCTTGAAAAAAGAAGTCCCTCAAATAGTTTTAAGTTTATTTCTGTACACATAACAATACTTGGGGAGAGCCAGGGTTTTTTTACTGGGGTTTTTTTCCCTAGGCGTTTATGCCATACATCGAATTGTATGGCACCCCGTCAACAACCCCAGCGAATAACTATTGTAAGCAAATAGTTCAGAAGAATATATATACCTATCATTTCTTTTACAAATATTTTCTTGTCGAGTTTCGTGATCAAGCCGCTTCCAGAAATACTTTCGAAATTTCGTTGTGACGAATTAAGTCAATTAAGTGTTATGTACTATTCTTCGGTGTGTTTTCATGTCATTACAAACGTTTATGAGTGCATAGCGTGTTTAGCGTAACCTTGAAAGTCGACAAAGGTCAGGACGCGTTCTTTACTTCTATCTAGATGTAAATAGCGTGGGTATTTTTGGCGAACATTTATATTAGGAAACTCTATTGATAAAAACCCATTTTCCAAGAAACTCGACTGCAAAGTTGTATTTCGCTCAATACAAATCGCATTCGTTTTTTCAGAAACTACATACCGAATGAATCATTGAACATTGCATTAGTACTAACCACAGATTCTTCAAGAAAATAAAAACATTTATTCCTATACCATTTTTTCAAATTTGGTTCAGTTCAAACGATAAAATCAATAATTGTAATGGTCTCCTGTAGAAGGTTTTTGATGACATATTTTGACATCAACACATGTATTCCAATTCCCTTCCTTTTCTTGCTGTTGCTCAACAGATTGGTCAAATTGCATTTAAAACAAACATCACTCAATCTGAAGGTCTTGTACCTCCTAGAATAGTTAGTTATTTTAGCAAATAAAATCATTCCATGTTATTTTAAAAATAATCTAAAAATGACAATTATAATCCTACACTTTTCGATTGAAGTATCAGTTATACCTTGTCACGTATTTTTCGCCTTGACTACTTGATGTTTAAAAAAATGACACAGCGTACGGCAGCTGTTGGCCGGAGAAAATTTATGGGCGTAGGTTTATTTAACTTAAATAAAAATTATAACCTTTTCCTTATGTGATAACATGGGCGCCAATTAGTTTAGACACAATCAAGAGTTCTATTCGTCCCAATATATTAAAAATAATAAGGAATATTTTTGTGGTAATCGATGGTTCGATACAGGTAACCACCGAAGGGGGTCAAAAAACCTTCGGTTCGCGAGGGGTTTAGAAACGCGATATTTCGAGGTAGAAAGGGGAAGGTGATCTTGCGAGCGAAGCGAGCACCGTAAGGTTCTTAAGACGGCCTTTCGTTAGGTGCATTTCACATGCCTTTACTGCCACGCTAAAAATTTATCCAAAACACCGGTTTCCCGGTTATTCGCGAAAGTAGGTCCGGTAAAATTGAAAAAGGCTTTTTCCACTGACACGATCAGGAAAAGCCGTTTTCATATGTGTCTTCCCCGAGAATCGGACGTTTGGATATGGATAGTGTTATCAATACCTTTCAATCGCAAGTAGAAATATTTTAAATTAATTGCTGAAAATAGCTTACTTTGGCTCAAACACAAACTTCCAGATCATCAGTTACGTCCGACGTTCACAGAACTTTGTCAGATCATTCCAATTACAATATTAACCCATATCTCGTATAATATTTTGAAATTTCTTCAATTCATAGGATTCGTAAGAGCCCTGGTGAGGCGCAGCCAGATAAGCGCGATGACAAAAAAACTCAACAACACATCTTATTTCTCCCGGACCCCAGACTGTCCGAACTAATCCGCGATGTTATATTTATATACAGGGGCTCTTAATTAATATAACCACTCATTTGATGAAAATAAGAAATTGAAATGAACTAATAGTTATCAAAATAATCTGCACCTAGGATGGAAAATGAATGTAACAATATGTAAACGCCAATTTTATCAAATCTTCAATAAAGAGAAAAATAGAGTGAATGATTTCGCGATAATCATTTCTTTATTTCAGTCATGAAGTGCGCGCGACATCCAATTCCAGACACCAACACCAAAAATTTTATAGAACAGATTTCTATCAAAATAATACCTTATATACAGGAACTTTCAATATTCGACAATAGATGGTATAGTTAATTAATTTGAAATCAATTATTTTCAAATAGATCGAAAGATGGTAGATTCTAAAGAAATTTTGAGATTATAATTTCAAAATGTTACAACCTATATTTATTTTAGAAAACACTGTTTTCTTTGATGATTAAAAAATAATTTTTCATTCTTATCATAACATCAAACAATTCAAAAATATTACAAAAAAACTTATTAAAAAATTTAATAGAATACGGCACATGTGTTTCGAGATTTGTGTAACACTCTTCTTTCGTCAGGCATTCCATATTTGATTCACAATAATTTAAACAATTCTTGGCTACAACCTTCTGTTTGACATTCCGCAACGGAATAACATGTAGAATCATGTAAAAGATGTAACAAGGACTTGGACGACTCAAATTCTTCAGAATTCCTGGTTTTCAAATCAGAACCTGAACTTTCTATTTTTTCAGTCAATTCTAAGTGAAAAAAGAGGGCGTTACTTTGGTGAATCCTATAGCTGAGTTGGAAACATGAACAAAAAATTCTCCAATTCAAACGTTATTTCAATTCATTGAAGTTACATTGAATGTACAATTGGTCAATGTTGCATTTTGAAAATTAAAACTATGTAGTAATGCACTGGTAGGATTCTGTCTCATATTCTGTTCAAATGCTGATGACTCAATAGAGTAATTTGTGTTGCTGGTTTCAGGGAGTTCGTTGATGCTCAATATCCTACCAGCAATCTCATTCTTATTTCGCAGCGAATCCTCGATATAGCCTTCTGCTACACTACTTGACTTCCAACCTCCGTGTCGTTTCAAAGACTCAATGTTGGCTCCTCCATCTATAAGTAGTGTAGCAGAAGTTCGCCTCAATGAATGACCTGTGTATTCGTTTGGATGACTCAATTGCAAAAAGGAGGCTACCTTTCTTGAAACACTTCCTATAGTATGTATTCCCATCACAGCCCTGTAGCATTTTCCCGATTGATATTTCGAAAAAAATCTATTTCCAACGAAATCTATTGGTCTTAACGCAGTGTATCTCCGATAAATCTTTAGATTATTCTCCCCAATAACTGTGAATGTTCGAACTTCTCTCGTTTTGTTATCAGGAATATTGACTATTATAATATTTCCCTTGTCCTCGATATCCGTAGTTTTCATTTTCACCATTTCATCACATCTGCAGGCATCAGCTACTCCGAATAATAAAACAATCTGAAACAACCACGAGATCAAAAATACAAAATTAAAATTACTTGAAATATGATAGTTATATTCAATCCTAAATATGAATCATCCGGTGCTTCGAAGAGTAAACGATCGAACTCTTCCTTAGAAATAACTCTTGATTTTTTGCAGAATACCCAATATCTATTCCATGTTTGATCGCTAGTTGCGACTTTATCATTGAATATCGGGCCCACAAAGTAGATGATTTACATTTTTTATCTCTAGCCATTGAGTTGAAATATGCTAGAAGCACATTCTCTTGATAATCTGTCACATTTTTCGAATTTCACCAATTCACAAAGTGATCATATGGTGCAGAATATTATTCAATATACTTCGATGGTCCAAGAAAGGAGACTGCTTCATTGGCCAAAACCTAAATTTCTGAAGACCTTTTCACTTTCAACCACTTCTCACCAGCTTGCAAATTGTAACTATCAATTATTTTACTTCATATCTATCAGAATCAATTTTGCGTGGCAACCGTAACTAGGCAAATGTCCCATAATTCATTCAATTATAACAATCGTAAATAATGTAAAATGCTATAATGCATTTTCAACATCTCGTCTATCGAAGAGACTTTTTAGACAATATTAGACTATTTCGTTCACTTTGAATTATAATGGAAAAAGCTTCAAGCAATTTTTGGAACTTAAAATTGTCAAAACAGTGTAGTATAAGCAGCCTGTATGATTGCATGTGCGCCCTTAGAATCAGGGTTACATCCGCTGGCACGTGCCGGCGAGCAAGGACCGATAATCATTTTATTTAATTGTATACAATGTCAACCTTGTTTTATCAATACATTACGTGTTGAATAATAGACAGACAATATAAACAATATAGTATAAATAGTTATGATATTGTCTGGGAATTCGAACTCGACATTCATTCAAGACACAGACAATGTTCTTTGATCATTTCATTCATGTGTACCTCGTTGAAGTGTAATGAATATCTCCTGTAAAATAAACACCCTTCCGTGAGAGTGCTGAGTGTTATTCACCATCCCTCAATCGTGTAAACGATTGGCCGAACCGAGTACCCCCAGCCAGGTACGCTACATGGCGATCCTGCCAGTCCTACACGAGTAGAGGTCCAGATGGTCAGCAGCATTATAAATATGGGTATATTCATCCAGTGAGAGGTCGCAGTCCACCACAAAACCAAGATGGGATCAGGGCAGTCTAAGCAAGAGGAAGTAATCATTGCCCAAACAGGGAACAGCGCAGCCATTTCAGCAATTGCAGACACAGGCAAGACCTTATCGATCCCAGAAATCCTCGGAATAATAGCATTCCTGCTAGGATGTGTTGGCGCAGTAATGTACCTCTATTGGAAGGCTAAGAAAGCGATCGAGAAGAAGGTACAACAGGAAATCAGGAGGAGCCACCAGGACTTAGTGTAAAGGAAACCCGTAAGTTTTTTTTTCCTTTCATTTTTATTATGGTCCATGGAATACAATGAACAATTTGCTGAGTTGTGCGGTGTGTCCCAAAAATTCCTCGAAAATATAAAAAAAGAGCCACGTGATCGTAGGGAACGGGTCGACAGAGTCAATAAATTTTTAGATGAACTAAACATATTAGAGTACAAATTTAACAAATTAAATGAAATTGTCAAGTCGGAATCAAATTTTCTCGAAGCATCTAGTCCTAACCAAACAATCATACAAAATTCACTTGTAGAAGCTAGAAAATTGCTTCAAGAAAGATCCAAATTGATTGAGGATAAACGTAATTCAGGAAAATTAATTATGACTGAAAAATTTGACTTGAGGACGGCATCCTCTTTACTGCCATCAATAACTAGCTCGGAAGAATCGGTATTGCAATTACTCGACGCCATTGAATTATATAAAGATATGCTCGATGAGCCAGGTAAAAAATCTTTGATTAATTATGTGCTAAAAATTAAATTAACTGCAAATGCAAAATTAAGGTTGAGGAAAGAGTATCAGAAAGTTGAAGATTTAGTGCTAGATATGAGAAAAACCCTTATAACTAAAAAATCAATTCAATAAAAAACGTAATGATTTTAATCAGAAAAAAAATTTTAAACCTAACCATTCATATCGAGGTCGTGACCGCAACGAAAATCAAAACAAGCAAAATTTTAATACATCGCGTAACGTGCAAGGTCAGGGTCACAAGTTTCGTAGCCATTTTAAAAACAATAACAATCAATACACGAAACACCAGAAAGCATATTTTGCCGACGATGGCACGAACCACTGATCTATCTGTTCAATATGACTAATCCGTCTAGTAGATTAACCAAATTCCGTTTGATTTTAGAAGAATATGACTTCACGGTTCATTATGTGAAAGGTTCAGGAAATGTCACAGCAGATGCCTTATCGCGTATTAAAATAGATTCAGAAGAACTCAAAGAAATGACGAACGGGATAGTTGGAAACATAAACGTCATGACGAGATCTCGAATTAAAAAGGAAGTAGGTTCTAAACAACACGAGACGAATGCCTCCGATGGCAAAGGAATTGATCAGCCTGTTGTCGTCGAAGTTTTAAAACGTCCAGCAGAAAGTGTTGAGTTGAGACCACTTTCAGAAAAAGAATTTCGTAATTTGAAAAATCAACATTCAGAGGATTACAATGAGAATTTAATATATAATGTGAATTCACAAGTTATTTTCATTAACCAGGACATCCGATCAGCGTACGACTTAGGTACATCGTTGAGGAAACTGGAAAAATTATGCGCAGAAAATAATATATTAGAATTGTACCTCATAAAGCTAGCTAGCAATAAAAAATTTTTGAATATGTTGACAAATTATAAAAATGAAATTCTAGGAACATCATTAAAAATTAATGTAATAAGAGATGTAACGCGAATCGAGGACAGAGAACTAAGGCAAATAATCCTAAATGATTTTCATATTCTCCCCACCGGCGGACACGCAGGTATCGAACGCATGTTTAACAATATCAAAAGAGAATATTTTTGGAATGGCTTAAGATCCGATGTTGAAAAATTTGTAAAGAAGTGTGATGATTGTCAACGTCATAAACATTCCTTACCTAGGAAAGAACCTATGACAATCACTACCACAGCTTCGTCTGCTTTTCAAAAAATTTTTTAGATCTCGTAGGTCCATTACCTACCGATATCGAAAATAATAAATATATACTCACAATTCAATGCGACTTAACCAAATTCGTAGAGTGTTACCCTCTACCAAACAAAGAAGCAGAAACAGTTTCAAAATCTTTCATTCAAAACTTTGTTTTAAGGTATGGTATACCATCTGAAGTTGTTACAGATCAAGGCACAGAATTCTTATCAAGAATATTTAGTGAATCGTGTAAATTGCTCAAAATTAAGCGTTTCAATTCAACAGCTTATCACCACGAAACATTAGGTGCACTTGAAAATTCTCATAAACACTTAGGAGCTTTCCTTCGTATGCACACAGCTAAGGAAAGTAACAACTGGAGTAATTGGATTCCGTTTTGGTGCTTCTCATATAACAATACCGTTAACTCTTCAACTCGCTATACTCCTCACGAATTAGTTTTCGGAAAACCTAGTAAATTTCCCCAAAATTTAAAATGCCAGGTAGATCCAATCTACAATTTTGACAACTATCCTATTGAACTAAAATATAGATTGCAAACGGCATGGAAAGATGCTAGAGAAAACTTGGTAAAGACAAAATTGAAAAGAAAAGAGAGTTTCGACAAAAAATGTAATGAAATTAGCTATAAAGTAGGAGATAAGGTGCTCTTGAATAATAAGGACATTGACAATAAACTTGACCTCTTATTCATCGGTCCCTACGAAATAGTGGAAGTGCGAACCCGAACATTATTGTGAAAACGTAAAAAAATAAACTAAAAGAAGTGCAAAAGAACAGAGTGAAATTGTACTTCTAAAAAAAAAAAAACTTATAAAGAGTATCAAGTGATTAGAGATTAAGAGACTGATGTAAATAGTAATATGTATTGTATATATAGATAATAAGTTATAGATAAGTCAAAAAAAAAATTTTTTTGTATTTTCATAGAAAAAAATTTTTTTTTTCTCTCAAAGAGGGAAGGTGTAGTATAAGCAGCCTGTATGATTGCATGTGCGCCCTTAGAATCAGGGTTACATCCGCTGGCACGTGCCGGCGAGCAAGGACCGATAATCATTTTATTTAATTGTATACAATGTCAACCTTGTTTTATCAATACATTACGTGTTGAATAATAGACAGACAATATAAACAATATAGTATAAATAGTTATGATATTGTCTGGGAATTCGAACTCGACATTCATTCAAGACACAGACAATGTTCTTTGATCATTTCATTCATGTGTACCTCGTTGAAGTGTAATGAATATCTCCTGTAAAATAAACACCCTTCCGTGAGAGTGCTGAGTGTTATTCACCATCCCTCAATCGTGTAAACGATTGGCCGAACCGAGTACCCCCAGCCAGGTACGCTACAACAGTATATTACGAAAATTTTTCACTTATCGTATTGTTATAGGTTTGAACTTTCACTTATTTCACTTGATTGATGAAATCTAACTTCAGCAAGATGGCGGATCAGGAAAGTAAAGTCACTTGATCTTTTGTCTTCACCCCCTGCCGATTGAAATGGAAAGCCAAATAATGACGAAATGACCTCCTGACGTGCACGACTTCAAGCTTTCTCGCTTCCAGTGAAGCAGAAGGCGCAAGCGCTATCAACAGCTGCATATAATATCGATCAACGCCGAAGATGATCGATATCATAATTAAGACTGTTTTAAATTTAACCATGTGAAGATCTGAAGACATGAAAACACGATGATAAAATGAATGAATATAAACTCCCCAGGCCATTATAAGTCTGAAACGAACAAAGCGGACTCGCCTGGGATTGAAAATGAATCTTGCTAAAAAGAACGTAAAAGTTTTCCATGAAAATGTTAGTGTGATGCCCACCAATGCATTGCTCCACCTTCAATTCCTTGAAGTTTCGTGTTCTACACTTCGAATATTATCACGACTTGAGCTTCATGGAAAAATGATTAGTTTCAATTCATTGTTCATTTTAACATTTTTTCTGAACTCATTAAAAATCTGTAGCAAGTTGTTTATTTCATGATCAGTTTTTCGACATTGAAAAAAGTTTTCAACGTCGAATAGGCACAAAAATATTAAGTATTAATTTACGTCCCATAAAACACACTTAAAAACATAGAATGGATATCAATTTAAATGATGTTTAGGAAATAACATATTCTGTATGCTTTTTATTAGACTAAGATGTTTTTAGATCTCAATAGACGTTCACTTTATTATGTGATTTATACGAGTGTGTGTTGCTTGGGTAAGATCGTTGATGTCAACATTGTACCTTTAGTTTAAGGCCTTCGAATATGTAGGGTATGCTGTGTTGGGAAATGCGAATAGCTCATTTCATATTCTGGAGGAATGTTATTTATATTGAAATGCACAAGTTGAAATTATTCTTGACGCACTGATAAAAATATTACAGAAATACCCGTGGACAACCGTCATGAGGTAATTGACCAAATCAATTTCACTACTTGTCAGGTTCGCCTGGATAATGCGCGCCAAATTTCAAAAAGAGCATGCGCAGTAGTGATGATTCTACAAATTCATTATCAATTTTGAGTGCGTTTGAAATGACATTCACATATTATATCTAATATATATATATATAGATTTGTTTAACTGCCTACACAGACCCAAATCGGTATACTCTACCGACTTTTCGGTTCAGTGACGTTGTCAGACCCGGCTCCGGTCTGACAACGTTTTTCAATGGAATCATAATCAGGGGGTCAGGGGTGTTAGATATGAATTTTGAGCCGGGTCCGAAAAGTCGGTGAAACATCATATTTTATACAGAAATACTTGGGAACGGCCAGTGCGAGGGCGCTTCCGGCGACCTCGTCTTGCTGTATATAAACGGTATACTCTATCAACATCTCCAATCCCTAAATCTGGCAACGCTGTGCCTTGTGTATAAACCCGAAATTCTCATTTTTCTACAACTTATACAAACCCGATATAGGAGACCGTCCTCCAGAAGATAGTTTATTCATTTCTTCCAAGCGGACCGAAATATGATCTCGTCTCACAGATATTTCATTCTTAAAACGAGTATAGTTGAAAGTCATAAAATGGGGTACAATAGCTCGTCGTTAGAAGAAAACTACCTGTAAAATTTTTCGCATAAATATTTTATTATCATTTGATCATTGGATAACAAGTGACTTACGAATCATATTCATAAGAGTCATGGAAATTTCAATCACACTTTATAGGGAGTCGTTACAGAAATTTTCGATATTTTTCTGATTTGACGTTTCCGAATTTTTTTTATGTTCACCGAAATGAAATGAATCTGGACAAAATTTTATTTGAGAAATGTACAAGAATATTGGATGGATCTTAAAAATTTAGAAAAGCACTGACCTGAGGTCATGAGCATCAGCGTGCTTATTCTTAATGCTGATGAATATCTCACGAGATATCAAGTATTTAGGAACGGTTTCTATGAAATTCGACAATCTTCTTTGTTTAAACGCTATAAGAACATCTTCCTAGTTACAAGTTTATCTGGTGGATTTGTTAGTATGTTAGGAAATGTTGAGGAAACGAAATTCCAAATGCATAATTAATGCAGAACTATCCGACGTTTTTGGCCCAGATATTTGGACAATGGACAATCAATCGAGATTCGAAAGTTACAGGAATTTGAACAACTGTTCAAATCGCTGTTCAACTAGGAACAAGCGCATAAAAATTCCTACCTCGCTTGTTTACTGAATTTAAGATTTAAAGGTGAATTGATTTTAGAAATTGAATGCTTTCCTCATTCGTCATCTTCAAATCTCAAGTACAATTTTTTTTTTTTCAGTAAATACTGATTCTTATCACTTTTTCACACATAATTTAATCTGGTTTTAATTTTGAAAACCAAATTTCTGATAATAATAATAATAATATTAATAATAATAGCTTTATTGTCTAACAGAAAATCCATTTACAGGACAAGTCACTATACAGGGATAAACCATTAAGAATAACTGCTCCATAACCACCTACATACATATATTACACAAAATCAAAATTTTACTATGAATCGAACAGATGTTCAAGTGCAATTCTCATAAAAGGTTGTTGAGAGCACGAAGAAATATCACAACAGGTACAGCTACTATAATTATATAAGTTATTACACATTAAATTTATTGGAGCCTTACGCAGAATATTCTTTCTAGCTCTTTCACATTTAAAAACTGAAGCATTTCTCGAATTGAAACATGGTAGGTGGAAATTTAATTTGCTGAGAATTTCGGCAGAGGCGATTTTATTATTTAAGATTTTGTACAGAAACATAAGTGATCCAAAAGTTATTCTTAGACTTAAACTTGGATAATTCAGTCGCTGATAAAGTTAATTATTATCACATCCTCTAGGAGGATTGACTCCATCAATCTTGAATATCAAATTCAGATAAACTTTTCGACTAGCTAGTCAAAAATATTTCCAATCGATTGGGTTTATGAATATATAAATAAGTTCATTTAATTTTATCCCAATAAAACAATTTTTTCCGATACAGCTTAGAATAGGGCAACCTGAGTGCCTATAAAGCACTTCTGAAGAACTTAAATTATTTGAAACATTGAACATTAAAAACTTTAACACCTGATGAATTTTCTTGAAGCCCGAATACGTCTAGTTATCCAGGGAAAAAATGAGTAATTTGAAGAAGTTATCTCTCTGATGTTTTCTCTTCGTAAATGATATCTTAAAGATCTAGCTTCATATCGGCATTCGTCAAATTTTTTACAAAATATTGGAAACAAACTGAAAAACAGCAATTATTTCTCAATTACTAAAATTTTCAAACACATCACAGAGTGTTCCAAATATTGAGCTCAAAATTGTAAAAATGTTACTCATAATTTTTGTTTTTCAATAATGAAAAAGTTTTATATTTATTATTATGTCGTAAAATATTGAAAATTTTCCTTAACAAAAACCTTTAGAAATAGATTGAAATTTCTTTAGTTTTTCAATTATGATTCATATGTCAGTTGTTATCGAAAAAAACCTTTTTATGCGGAAAATTTCTTACATACTGTCTGACGATGAGCAATTGTACATGATTTTTATGAACTTCAATGATAATTCGGTTGAAGATTTAAATACCAGTGAAGATGAGTTATTTGATTATCGGTCCGGTTCGAAGAATTATATAAAGCAATCTTCTATACGACGGTTCTCTCTGTTGGGATTGTATAAGTTGTAAGAAGCGATAGATTTTGGGAGAATTCAGTGGATACATTTCATGTGACCTTCTACTGAAAAAAGTAAAAGATCCTCGTCAGTCACTTCTCAACATGAGATACGCAATTAGAGTTATTTGCGGTATAACTAACCGACGCGGTCAGTCCCAACGATCTGACAACACCGCAGGGACTGAAAAGGTTTGGAGAACATTCCGTCGGCGTATATGTGGGAATGAAAAGTTTGTTCAGGATATCGGGCTTCAAAACGTGAATCAAGTGTATCACTTTTTTGAATGAAAAAAAAAATTTCCCCCTAAAGGTGCCTGAGGAGTTATATTTCCTTAAAGCAGATTTTCCACATATATACTCGCAAAAACCATCTGGATCATACGGGTCTCAGGTAGCCTGTCGCATGTACCGGGACTGAACACGTCTGTTAGATAAATATATATATATATATATATTATATGTGAGATAGTTAAAATCCTTAAGCTCAAATGGAATACCATAAAACAATACACAACTATGAACTTAGAGCTTTTCATATATCATTTTAACAACAAATGTTAATTGCACACTTGGTTCAACCTCAAAATTCAGTAAGTAGACACGTGTATTGTAGTATTCAAGATCTTTAAAAGAACCATTTTTGCATGATTACAGTTACCCTGATGAAGGAACAAAGAAGTTCCGAAAGCTTGGTTTTATGAATAAAGAGTAAACACCAGAATCTTTGTTATAGGTCGACATCCCTTATCCCAAGACAATAGAAATATACAACGACCCTTATTTAAAGAATATTATATTTATATATATATTGTATGTGAGAAAGTTAAAATCCTTAAGCTCAAATGGAATACCATAAAAGAATACACAACTATGAACTTAGAGCTTTTCATAGAGATTGTTGAGTTATTGCTAGATAACAACTATTGTACCTTCAAAGAAAAATTTTATTTACAAATATTTGGATGTGCTATGGGCTCAAAGCTTTCTCCCATACTAGCACAATATGTAATGGATCATCTGTTGGATACCTGCTTAGTTGAATTGCCATACGTACTATTTATGAAAAAGTTTGTTGACGATATAATAACAGCATTACCTGAAGAAAATATTCAAGAAATACAAACATGCTTCAATTCTTATTCCAAAATCTCCAATTTACAGTAGAAACTGAAAATTCTGAACAATCAGTACCCTTTTTAGATATGAAAGTACACAGACACAACAACAAAATAAAACTCGAATGGTACAGAAAGGAGACACATTCAAATAAAATCATCCATTTCAATTCCGATCATAGTTTAAATGTGAAAATAAACACCATAAAACAGATGAAAAATAGAATAAATAAAATATGTCATGAATCATTCAGACAACAGTGAATAAGAAAATATCATCAGATTTCAAAGCAAAACGCATATCCCAACAATATGTTAAAGAAACTTTTGTATGAAGATAATGAAGCATCACCCCAAACCATCCAAAACCTAAACACAAGTAGAGTACATATCGCATCATATCCCAATATACACGGTCTAACATCAAAACTAAAAAAAAATATATTCAAGGACGAAACTGTAAAAATTGCTACATACAACATAAAAACAGTAAAAAATCCGTACAGTAAATTGAAAGACCCTATACCAATTAAACATAGAAGTAATGTAGTATATAAGATGGGGTGTACAGATTGTGAACGTGAGTACATTGGACAAACATCCCAAAAGGTAATAAATAGAGTAGCAATCCATAAATCAGATGTAACCAAACACCACCAAAGATGTGCTCTAGCATTGCATGCACACAATTTGAAACACAGAATGGACTTCGACAATGTCACAGTGTTAAAGACAGAAAATAATTACCAAAAGAGATTAGTGCATGAAATGATTGAAATAAACAAAACTGATAATGTCATAAACAAAAAACTGATACCAACAATCTAAGTTCGATATATAGTTACCTCTTAAATGTGTCAAAATACAAAAATATTTACGATGGCCCTATAGAAGAGTAATTTACCCAGAAAGATCACAGAGGAGAAAGTCAAAACTACAAATCATAGAGGACCGAAACATAACCTATGATTTTTATCAAAACAATGAAATTGTCAAAATATAATGTCGTAGACCTTTTTGTTGGTTTTAGATGACTGGTTTCCACTTTTATTTTATAACATGACGAATCTCTTATTCCTAGATGCTAATAATTTAATAAATCTAACATTCAGTAAGTAATAGAACAAAACAAGAAAATAATTTTATATTATATTGTTATTATTGTACTTTTATAGAAGCCCTGAGGAAGCATTAAATAAAATGCGAAAGCTTGGCAAAGAATAAATAGTATTAATTCACTTATCCTCCAACTCTGAGTCGACAAACCCTTATTCAAGTCATATATTATACCTATAGGACTCTTTATCACACTGAAAATATTTATATATCTATATGAAAATGATGTTGAAGCAATGGCCATTGGATGAGTCAGATCCAGAGATATATTTTTTCAAATTTTAATCTCCAGTTACTATATTTCTGTTCATTTTGAAGTAGGTTCAATATTTCGATTGCGCCATGAAGAAGCCTTGGTTTGAAATTAATTGAGGTACCGATTCTGGTTGGATGAGATTATCGAATGTATGCTTTCTTCATATGGTCCATATACGAGTATATCAGTTGGTTCACCACGCATGCTTCGGCTGAGGTTTTATTTATAATTATTTAATAATTTTGGACAGCTACCTAAGTAGCAGAATGTATATATTAAGTTGAATAAATTTAAATCTAACTGGCCGGCTATCTAGTTGAAAGTGTAGATATTTTATTGAGATCATCGAAAGAAGAAGAAGAAGAAAAAGAAAAATAAGGGGGAAGGTCAATCTTCATTTTCGCATTTGAATGTGCATCATAAACTTGAAAGCATAAGCAGTGCATTTTGTGACGGTGTGACAATACTTGCTGAAAGGTGGCCCTGATTGTAATCATCAAATTATTGTTTCAAGATATATCATTGCAATGGAAGCCAATATGGATCTCTTTTCACAACAATTCGATTTTGATATTAGAGAGCAAGAAATGAATACCTCAATGAGATTAGCTATCTATAATCGCAATGAAGAAGAGATCGTGAGACTAATAGAAGAGGGAGCTGATGTGAACTACGTAGACCAATTCGGATACAATAGCCTCCATTATGCGATCTTGAATGGACGCTATGAGATTATAGATACTTTGATCAAAAACGGAGTTGATTCGGAAAAAATAGGAACCCTTGATGGATATAAATATAGACCAATTCATATGGTAGTGTTTGCAGCTAATAAAAAAATGCTTGGAACATTTGATGAAAGGTAATATCCCAATTGACAGCACAGATGAAGAAAAGAATTCCCTATTACATATTTTCACGAAATTGAGTCCGTGGGAGATTGATGTAATAAAAACATTGATGGAATATGGCTTAGATCCGAATGCGGTCAACGAATCAGGATATAACTGTCTACATCTCCTAGCATCGTCAGCAGCGAAAGAGGATAAGAGGATTTTGCAGGTAACAAAACTTTTCCTCAAACATGGGGCTGAGATAAACGTCCAGAGTAACATTGAAAAGGAAACACTGCTTCATGTAGCTACGCGATATAAGAAGTATATCCTGGTTAACTTCTTTCTGGCACATGGAGCAGATATACATTTAACAGATTCTACAGGAAGGAATGTTTTGGATGTTTTAATCAGCAATGAAAGTTCTCCTGGTCCACTTATTAGGGTCTACATGAAGCATATAGTGCTCAGAAAGCATAAGGAAGAATTTATCGAAAGGAGAATAATTGAAACAGTCGATACGAATTTAGTTTTACAGGCTCATAATGCATACTTCGAGGATATCATGAGTTATCTCAAAAATTTCAAAGTTACACAAGAGCATTCGGTTACATACTATGACATATTATGTAAAGGAAAGAATAAGGTAGCGAAATATTTGAAGAAACGACAAATAAGAGAAGATTTTCGAGTTCAGGCATTTCGAACATTTGATTACGGAGGTGAAATAACATTGAAATTCTATGAAGCTATGAATCTATTGAAGTCCCAGGAGTTGGCATTCTCAACTGTAACCGAAATTTTTGGTTGTAAGCTTCCTTACTTGTGTGTCAAGAAGATTGCAGAATATATAATATATTGATTATAGCCTATATGTTTACATCGTTTATTTCTGTATTCCTAAAATATATCTTTTTAATCCAACCTCTTTGTATTTAATTCTATACAGTTATTTAAAAATGTAGAAATCACGGACGTGAGCTGAAGAGGTTTTGCCCGCTAATTCTGAAGGCTCTCCTCAGACTCATACACATCCGACTAAGAGAATAAAAATGAATCAGTTGAAAAATATCTTGTTTCAGTAATAACCCTACTAACAATTTTCCCTCAGTTTTATTTCGTCCACAAATCTTTCTCTAATGTTAAGCTTTTCATGATTACAATCTAAATTCGTGTTATAAGTTCATTATTTTCAGAATTAATCTTAACAATGTCAAATTCTGCACATTCGTATTTATATATAACTATCTGAGGTATATTCCTATAATGTGCAAGATATAGCAAGGTTTTGGACTACTCAAATTTATCAGAATTCGATGTTTCCGAAACAGAACCCAAACTTTCTATTTTTTCTGTAAATTTTAACGGCTGGTTTCCGAAAGGCTGATCAATATAGAAACCTACTAATCAGTTGTTAAATCTGTCAACTGTTATTTAAGTTGCTTGTTAAACTGTCAACTAGTTCAATTTGACCATCCGGTCAGTTGACACAGTGGTCAAATATTTCAGATAATTGTATGTCATGTGTCACTCACTTACGGCCGGTTTCTGAAACGATGATCATCATAGAAATCAACTAATCAGCTGTTAAATCTATGGTCAACTGCCATTTGAGTTGCTGAAAGGATAGTCAACTAGGTTAATTTGACCACGCTGTCAGTTGACGCAGTGGTCAAATATTTCAGGTAAATTGTATGTCAATCGTCATTTTGAGTTTCCGAAACGCAAATTAAGGCTAAATCAGTGGTCAAACTAGTGTCAAAGAACTTGTCAACTAATCGGTGTTGTTTGGCGAATTAACTTGAAAGAAATCTTGTTTATGAATGAAAACTATGTATTTTCCAAGGAAATCTTAATTTTATCGGTATGTATGAAAATAATTTAATAGTCTTTAATATATAATTTTTTATGAAAAGGCATTTATTTTTTTCCAATTTTGCGATGTAATATGTTTTCGTTAATAATTTAGTTTTCTCTGAAAAAACAAGCATTTTTGCAACAATTGGTGAATATATTTTTTTATTGTAGATAATAATTATGGATATCAGCTTGGCTATAAGCATGTCTAGTAATTCTAGCGAAGATGAGAACCCAAGGCCACGAACTCTTAGGAGAAGAATGAACTCTTTTGATTTCTACAATGATGTGGAATTCAAAAATAGGTATAGACTGTCCAAGGATTTTATAACATTACTTCTGAATATGATAGAGGATAAAATAAAGCCCTTAACATCAAGGAACAAATCAGTTACTGCCTTGGAACAATTACTTCTAACAATAAGCTATTTTGCAACAGGAGCATTCCAAATAACAGTAGCTGACCATATAAGGGTCCATAAAACTACAGCATGTAGAATAATTAAAAAAGTATCTAGAGTCATTGCACTTATTTCACTTGATTGATGAAATCTAACTTCAGCAAGATGGCGGATCAGGAAAGTAAAGTCACTTGATCTTTTGTCTTCACCCCTGCCGATTGAAATGGAAAGCCAAATAATGACGAAATGACCTCCTGACGTGCACGACTTCAAGCTTTCTCGCTTCCAGTGAAGCAGAAGGCGCAAGCGCTATCAACAGCTGCATATAATATCGATCAACGCCGAAGATGATCGATATCATAATTAAGACTGTTTTAAATTTAACCATGTGATGATCTGAAGACATGAAAACACGATGATAAAATGAATGAATATAAACTCCCCAGGCCATTATAAGTCTGAAACGAACACAGCGGACTCGCCTGGGATTGAAAATGAATCTTGCTAAAAAGAACGTAAAAGTTTTCCATGAAAATGTTAGTGTGATGCCCACCAATGCATTGCTCCACCTTCAATTCCTTGAAGTTTCGTGTTCTACATTTCGAATATTATCACGACTTGAGCTTCATGGAAAAATGATTAGTTTCAATTCATTGTTCATTTTAACATTTTTTCTGAACTCATTAAAAATCTGTAGCAAGTTGTTTATTTCATGATCAGGCACAAAAATATTAAGTATTAATTTACGTCCCATAAAACACACTTAAAAACATAGAATGGATATTAATTTAAATGATGTTTAGGAAATAACATATTCTGTATGCTTTTTATTAGACTAAGATGTTTTTAGATCTCAATAGACGTTCACTTTATTATGTGATTTATACGAGTGTGTGTTGCTTGGGTAAGATCGTTGATGTCAACATTGTACCTTTAGTTTAAGGCCTTCGAATATGTAGGGTATGCTGTGTTGGGAAATGCGAATAGCTCATTTCATATTCTGGAGGAATGTTATTTATATTGAAATGCACAAGTTGAAATTATTCTTGACGCACTGATAAAAATATTACAGAAATACCCGTGGACAACCGTCATGAGGTAATTAACCAAATCAATTTCACTACTTGTCAGGTTCGCCTGGATAATGCGCGCCAAATTTCAAAAAGAGCATGCGCAGTAGTGATGATTCTACAAATTCATTATCAATTTTGAGTGCGTTTGAAATGACATTCACATATTATATCTAATATATATATATATATAGATTTGTTTAACCGCCTACACAGACCCAAATCGGTATACTCTACCGACTTTTCGGTCCAAAAGTGACGTTGTCAGACCCGGCTCCGGTCTGACAACGTTTTTCAATGGAATCATAATCAGGGGGGTCAGGGGGTGTTAGATATGAATTTTGAGCCGGGTCCGAAAAGTCGGTGAAACATCATATTTTATACAGAAATACTTCGGGGAACGGCCAGTGCGAGGGCGCTTCCGGCGACCTCGTCTTGCTGTATATAAACGGTATACTCTATCAACATCTCCAATCCCTAAATCTGGCAACGCTGTGCCTTGTGTATAAACCCGAAATTCTCATTTTTCTACAACTTATACAAACCCGATATATGAGACCGTCCTCCAGAAGATAGTTTATTCATTTCTTCCAAGCGGACCGAAAATATGATCTCGTCTCACAGATATTTCATTCTTAAAACGAGTATAGTTGAAAGTCATAAAAATGGGGTACAATAGCTCGTCGTTAGAAGAAAACTACCTGTAAAATTTTTCGCATAAATATTTTATTATCATTTGATCATTGGATAACAAGTGACTTACGAATCATATTCATAAGAGTCATGGAAATTTCAATCACACTTTATAGGGAGTCGTTACAGAAATTTTCGATATTTTTCTGATTTGACGTTTCGAATTTTTTTATGTTCACCGAAATGAAATGAATCTGGACAAAATTTTATTTGAGAAATGTACAAGAATATTGGATGGATCTTAAAAATTTAGAAAAGCACTGACCTGAGGTCATGAGCATCAGCGTGCTTATTCTTAATGCTGATGAATATCTCACGAGATATCAAGTATTTAGGAACGGTTTCTATGAAATTCGACAATCTTCTTTGTTTAAACGCTATAAGAACATCTTCCTAGTTACAAGTTTATCTGGTGGATTTGTTAGTATGTTAGGAAATGTTGAGGAAACGAAATTCCAAATGCATAATTAATGCAGAACTATCCGACGTTTTTGGCCCAGATATTTGGACAATGGACAATCAATCGAGATTCGAAAGTTACAGGAATTTGAACAACTGTTCAAATCGCTGTTCAACTAGGAACAAGCGCATAAAAATTCCTACCTCGCTTGTTTACTGAATTTAAGATTTAAAGGTGAATTGATTTTAGAAATTGAATGCTTTCCTCATTCGTCATCTTCAAATCTCGAGTACAATTTTTTTTTTAAGTAAATACTGATTCTTATCACTTTTTTCACACATAATTTAATCTGGTTTTAATTTTGAAAACCAAATTTCTAATAATAATAATAATAATATTAATAATAATAGCTTTATTGTCTAACAGAAAATCCATTTACAGGACAAGTCACTATACAGGGATAAACCATTAAGAATAACTGCTCCATAACCACCTACATACATATATTACACAAAATCAAAATTTTACTATGAATCGAACAGATGTTCAAGTGCAATTCTCATAAAAGGTTGTTGAGAGCACGAAGAAATATCACAACAGGTACAGCTACTATAATTATATAAGTTATTACACATTAAATTTATTGGAGCCTTACGCAGAATATTCTTTCTAGCTCTTTCACATTTAAAAACTGAAGCATTTCTCGAATTGAAACATGGTAGGTGGAAATTTAATTTGCTGAGAATTTCGGCAGAGGCGATTTTATTATTTAAGATTTTGTACAGAAACATAAGTGATCCAAAAGTTATTCTTAGACTTAAACTTGGATAATTCAGTCGCTGATAAAGATAATTATTATCACATCCTCTAGGAGGATTGACTCCATCAATCTTGAATATCAAATTCAGATAAACTTTTCGACTAGCTAGTCAAAAATATTTCCAATCGATTGGGTTTATGAATATATAAATAAGTTCATTTAATTTTATCCCAATAAAACAATTTTTTCCGATACAGCTTAGGAATAGGGCAACCCGAGTGCCTATAAAGCACTTCTGAAGAACTTAAATTATTTGAAACATTGAACATTAAAAAACTTTAACACCTGATGAATTTTCTTGAAGCCCGAATACGTCTAGTTATCCAGGGGAAAAAATGAGTAATTTGAAGAAGTTATCTCTCTGATGTTTTCTCTTCGTAAATGATATCTTAAAGATCTAGCTTCATATCGGCATTCGTCAAATTTTTTACAAAATATTGCAAACAAACTGAAAAACAGCAATTATTTCTCAATCACTAAAATTTTCAAACACATCACAGAGTGTTCCAAATATTGAGCTCAAAATTGTAAAAAATGTTACTCATAATTTTTGTTTTTCAATAATGAAAAAAGTTTTATATTTATTATTATGTCGTAAAATATTGAAAATTTTCCTTAACAAAAACCTTTAGAAATAGATTGAAATTTCTTTAGTTTTTCAATTATGATTCATATGTCAGTTGTTATCGAAAAAAACTTTTTTATGCGGAAAATTTCTTACATACTGTCTGACGATGAGCAATTGTACATGATTTTTATGAACTTCAATGATAATTCGGTTGAAGATTTAAATACCAGTGAAGATGAGTTATTTGATTATCGGTCCGGTTCGAAGAATTATATAAAGCAATCTTCTATACGACGGTTCTCTCTGTTGGGATTGTATAAGTTGTAAGAAGCGATAGATTTTGGGAGAATTCAGTGGATACATTTCATGTGACCTTCTACTGAAAAAAGTAAAAGATCCTCGTCAGTCACTTCTCAACATGAGATACGCAATTAGAGTTATTTGCGGTATAACTAACCGACGCGGTCAGTCCCAACGATCTGACAACACCGCAGGGACTGAAAAGGTTTGGAGAACATTCCGTCGGCGTATATGTGGGAATGAAAAGTTTGTTCAGGATATCGGGCTTCAAAACGTGAATCAAGTGTATCACTTTTTTGAATGAAAAAAAAAATTTCCCCCTAAAGGTGCCTGAGGAGTTATATTTCCTTAAAGCAGATTTTCCACATATATACTCGCAAAAACCATCTGGATCATACGGGTCTCAGGTAGCCTGTCGCATGTACCGGGACTGAACACGTCTGTTAGATAAATATATATATATATATATATATATATATTTATCTAACAGACGTGTTCAGTCCCGGTACATGCGACAGGCTACCTGAGACCCGTATGATCCAGATGGTTTTTGCGTGTATATATGTGGAAAACCTGCTTTAAGGAAATATAACTCCTCAGGCAACTTTAGAGGGGAAAAATTTTTCATTCAAAAAAGTGATATACTTGATTCACGTTTTGAAACCCGACATCCTAAACCGACTTTTCATTCCCACATATACACCGACGGGATGTTCTCCAAACCTTTTCAGTCCCTGCGGTGTTGTCAGATCGTTGGGACTGACCGCGTCGGTTAGTTATACCGCAAATAACTCTAATTGCATATCTTATATTGAGAAGTGACTGACGAGGATTTTTACTTTTTCAGTAGAAGGTCACATGAAATGTATCCACTGAATTCTCCCAAAATCTATCGCTTCTAACAACTTATACAATCCCAATAGAGAGAACCGTCGTTCAGAAGATTGCTTTATTTATTTCTTCGAACCGGACCGATAACCAAATAACTCATCTTCACTGGTATTTAAATCTTCAACAGAATCATCATTGAAGTTCATAAAAATCGGGTACAATTGCTCATCGTCAGACAGTATGTAAGAAATTTGCCGCATAAAAAAGTTTTTTCGAGAACAACTGACATATTAATCATATTTGAAAACTATTATAATAGAAATTTCAATCTATCTCTAAAGGTTTTTGTTAAGGAAAATTTTCAATATTTTACGACATAATAGTAATATAAAACTTTTTTTCATTATTGAAAAACAAAATTATGAGTAATATTTTTCACAATTTTGGGCTCAATATTTGGAACACACTGTGATGTGTTTGAACATTTCAGTATTTGAGAAATATTTGCCGTTTTTCAGTTTGTTTCCGCTATTTTGTAAAAAATTAGACGAATGCCGATATTGAACTAGATCTTTAGGATATCATTTACGAAGAGAAAACATCAAAGAGATAACTTCTTTAAATTACTCATTTTTTTTACCTGGAAAACTAGAAGTATTCGGATTTCAAGAAAATTCATCAGGTGTTAAAAGTTTTTAATGTTCAATGTTTCAAATAATTTAAGTTCTTCAGAAGTGCTTTATAGGCACTCGGAATGCCCTATTCCAAAGCTGTATCGGAAAAAATTGTTTCATTGGGATAAAATTAAATGACCTTATTTATATCTTCATAAAACCAATCGATTGAAAATATTTTTGACTCGCTAGTCGAAAAGTTTATCTATTTTTGTAGAACAATAACTTGCTGTTCTACTTGGAACAACCAAGCAAAGTTATAAACCCAAATCTCATTGATATCCTGAAAACAAATGCAATAACCCTCGTAATTCGTTTAGGATTCATCAGGAAGATCGCATTAAACCGTTTGAAATTTGCATTTCTATGGGGATATCTCACATTACCGAGACCAAGAAAGTTGTCATAAATGTGAAATTGTATTAAAACAGAGAAATGGTTTAACATCTCATAATGATACCGTTGGTTTTTGTGACCAGCATGTTGCGATATATTGAATTTTAAAACTCTGCGTTACAGGCTAGAGTGCTGACCCTTGGACCCTGAGCAGGTAGATGATTAACAAGGGATAAACAGAGTTCGGTTTCACCCGTATTTATTCAAAATTTGAAAAATCATATTACGGAAACTATTCGTTTGTCAAAGTCGAAAACGGTATTGGTGTATACACCTGATGAAATTGCAACAAAAAAATTTTTATTTGGAAAATTTTATTTTGTTACTTCGAAACTATTCTACCGATTTATCCGAATAACGAACTCAGCCGAAATATTTATAACCCAAATCTACTCTGAAAATTTCAGCTCTAGCTCTATCGTATTCATGGAAGTATTTGATATTCAAGATTGACGGAGTCTATCGTCCTAGAGGATGTGATAATAATTATCTTTATCAGCGACTGAATTATCCAAGTTTAAGTCTAAGAATAACTTTAGGATCAGTTATGGTTCTGTACAAAATCTTGAATAATAAAATCGACTGTGCCGAAATTCTCAGCAAATTAAATTTCCACCTACCATGTTTCAATTCGAGAAATGCTTCAGTTTTTAAATGTGAAAGAGCTAGAACGAATATCCTACGTAAGGTTCCAATAAATTTAATGTGTAATAATTATATTATAGTAGCTGTACCTGTTGTGATATTTTTTCGTGCTCTCAACAAACTTTTATGAAAATTGCACTTGAACATCTGTCCGATTCATAGTAAAATTTTGATTTTGTGTATTATATGTATGTAGGTGGTTATGGAGCAGTTATTCTTAATAGTAACATTTATATCCCTGTATAGTGACTTGTCCTGTAAATGGATTTTCTGTTGGACAATAAAGCTATTATTATTATTATTAGAAATTTGGTTTTCAATATTAAAACCAGATTAAATTATGTGGGAAAAAGTGATAAGAATCAGTATTTACTGAAAAAAAATTGTAATTAAGATTTGAAGATGACGAATGAGGAAACCATTCAATTTCTAAAATCAATTCACCTTTCAATCTTAAATTCAGTAAACAAGCGAGTTTAAGTTTGTTCAAATGCCTGTAACTTTCGAATCTCGATAGATTGTCCATTGTCCAAATATCTGGGCAAAAAACGTCGTTGGAATTTCGCTTCCCCAACATTTCCTAACATACTAACATATCCACCAGATAAACTTGTAACTAGGAAGATGTTCGGATAGCGTTTAAACAAAGAACTTTGTCAAATTTCATAGAAACCGTTCCTAAATACTTGATATCTCGTAAGATATTCATCAGCATTAAGATTAAGCACGCTGATGCTCATAAACTCTCGTCAGTGCTTTTCTAAATTTCTTAAGATCCATCCAATATTCTTGTACATTTCTTAATTAAAATTTTGTCTAGATTCATTTCATTTCGGTGAACATAAAAAAAATTCGGAAAAGACGAATTCAGAGAAATATCGAAAATTTTCCGTAACCACTCCCCATAAAGGGTGATTCAAATTTCCATGACTCTTATGAATATGATTCGTAAGTCAGTTGTTATCCAAAGAATGATCATAAAATTTTTATGCGAAAAATTTCCCAAGTAGTTTTCTTCTAACGACGAGCTATTGTAACCCATTTTTATGACTTTCAACTCTACTCGTTTGAAGAATGAAATATCAGTGAGATGAGATCATATTTTCGGTCCGCTTGGAAGAAATGAATAAACTATCTTCTGGAGGACGATCTCCTATATCGGGTTTGTATAAGTTGTAGAAGAATGAGAATTTCGGGTTTATACACAAGGCACGGCGTTGCCAGATTTAGGGATTGGAGACGTTGATCGAGTATACCGTTTACATACAGCAAGACGAGGTCGCCGGAAGCGCCCTCGCACTGGCCGTTCCCCGAAGTATTTCTGTATAAAATATGATATTTCACCGACTTTTCGGACCCGGCTCAAAATTCATATCTAACACCCCTGACACCCCTGATTATGATTCCATTGAAAAACGTTGTCAGACCCGGAGCCGGGTCTGACAACGTCACTTTTGACCGAAAAGTCGGTAGAGTATACCGATTTGGGTCTGTGTAGGCGGTCAAATAAATCTATATATATATATATATATTATATGTGAGATAGTTAAAATCCTTAAGCTCAAATGGAATACCATAAAACAATACACAACTATGAACTTAGAGCTTTTCATATATCATTTTAACAACAAATGTTAATTGCACACTTGGTTCAACCTCAAAATTCAGTAAGTAGACACGTGTATTGTAGTATTCAAGATCTTTAAAAGAACCATTTTTGCATGATTACAGTTACCTGATGAAGGAACAAAGAAGTTCCGAAAGCTTGGTTTTATGAATAAAGAGTAAACACCAGAATCTTTGTTATAGGTCGACATCCCTTATCCCAAGACAATAGAAATATACAACGACCCTTATTTAAAGAATATTATATTTATATATATATTGTATGTGAGAAAGTTAAAATCCTTAAGCTCAAATGGAATACCATAAAAGAATACACAACTATGAACTTAGAGCTTTTCATAGAGATTGTTGAGTTATTGCTAGATAACAACTATTGTACCTTCAAAGAAAAATTTTATTTACAAATATTTGGATGTGCTATGGGCTCAAAGCTTTCTCCCATACTAGCACAATATGTAATGGATCATCTGTTGGATACCTGCTTAGTTGAATTGCCATACGTACTATTTATGAAAAAGTTTGTTGACGATATAATAACAGCATTACCTGAAGAAAATATTCAAGAAATACAAACATGCTTCAATTCTTATTCCAAAAATCTCCAATTTACAGTAGAAACTGAAAATTCTGAACAATCAGTACCCTTTTTAGATATGAAAGTACACAGACACAACAACAAAATAAAACTCGAATGGTACAGAAAGGAGACACATTCAAATAAAATCATCCATTTCAATTCCGATCATAGTTTAAATGTGAAAATAAACACCATAAAACAGATGAAAAATAGAATAAATAAAATATGTCATGAATCATTCAGACAACAGTGAATAAGAAAATAACATCAGATTTCAAAGCAAAACGCATATCCCAACAATATGTTAAAGAAACTTTTGTATGAAGATAATGAAGCATCACCCCAAACCATCCAAAACCTAAACACAAGTAGAGTACATATCGCATCATATCCCAATATACACGGTCTAACATCAAAACTAAAAATATATTCAAGGACGAAACTGTAAAATTGCTACATACAACATAAAAACAGTAAAAATCCGTACAGTAAATTGAAAGACCCTATACCAATTAAACATAGAAGTAATGTAGTATATAAGATGGGGTGTACAGATTGTGAACGTGAGTACATTGGACAAACATCCCAAAAGGTAATAAATAGAGTAGCAATCCATAAATCAGATGTAACCAAACACCACCAAAGATGTGCTCTAGCATTGCATGCACACAATTTGAAACACAGAATGGACTTCGACAATGTCACAGTGTTAAAGACAGAAAATAATTACCAAAAGAGATTAGTGCATGAAATGATTGAAATAAACAAAACTGATAATGTCATAAACAAAAAACTGATACCAACAATCTAAGTTCGATATATAGTTACCTCTTAAATGTGTCAAAATACAAAAATATTTACGATGGCCCTATAGATGAGTAATTTACCCAGAAAGATCACAGAGGAGAAAGTCAAAACTACAAATCATAGAGGACCGAAACATAACCTATGATTTTTATCAAAACAATGAAATTGTCAAAATATAATGTCGTAGACCTTTTTGTTGGTTTTAGATGACTGGTTTCCACTTTTATTTTATAACATGACGAATCTCTTATTCCTAGATGCTAATAATTTAATAAATCTAACATTTTGTAAGTAATAGAACAAAACAAGAAAATAATTTTATATTATATTGTTATTATTGTACTTTTATAGAAGCCCTGAGGAAGCATTGAATAAAATGCGAAAGCTTGGCAAAGAATAAATAGTATTAATTCACTTATCCTCCAACTCTGAGTCGACAAACCCTTATTCAAGTCATATATTATACCTATAGGACTCTTTATCACACTGAAAATATTTATATATCTATATGAAAATGATGTTGAAGCAATGGCCATTGGATGAGTCAGATCCAGAGATATATTTTTTCAAATTTTAATCTCCAGTTACTATATTTCTGTTCATTTTGAAGTAGGTTCAATATTTCGATTGCGCCATGAAGAAGCCTTGGTTTGAAATTAATTGAGGTACCGATTCTGGTTGGATGAGATTATCGAATGTATGCTTTCTTCATATGGTCCATATACGAGTATATCAGTTGGTTCACCACGCATGCTTCGGCTGAGGTTTTATTTATAATTATTTAATAATTTTGGACAGCTACCTAAGTAGCAGAATGTATATATTAAGTTGAATAAATTTAAATCTAACTGGCCGGCTATCTAGTTGAAAGTGTAGATATTTTATTGAGATCATCGAAAGAAGAAGAAGAAAAAGAAAAATAAGGGGAAGGTCAATCTTCATTTTCGCATTTGAATGTGCATCATAAACTTGAAAGCATAAGCAGTGCATTTTGTGACGGTGTGACAATACTTGCTGAAAGGTGGCCCTGATTGTAATCATCAAATTATTGTTTCAAGATATATCATTGCAATGGAAGCCAATATGGATCTCTTTTCACAACAATTCGATTTTGATATTAGAGAGCAAGAAATGAATACCTCAATGAGATTAGCTATCTATAATCGCAATGAAGAAGAGATCGTGAGACTAATAGAAGAGGAGCTGATGTGAACTACGTAGACCAATTCGGATACAATAGCCTCCATTATGCGATCTTGAATGGACGCTATGAGATTATAGATACTTTGATCAAAAACGGAGTTGATTCGGAAAAAATAGGAACCCTTGATGGATATAAATATAGACCAATTCATATGGTAGTGTTTGCAGCTAATAAAAAAAAATGCTTGGAACATTTGATGAAAGGTAATATCCCAATTGACAGCACAGATGAAGAAAAGAATTCCCTATTACATATTTTCACGAAATTGAGTCCGTGGGAGATTGATGTAATAAAAACATTGATGGAATATGGCTTAGATCCGAATGCGGTCAACGAATCAGGATATAACTGTCTACATCTCCTAGCATCGTCAGCAGCGAAAGAGGATAAGAGGATTTTGCAGGTAACAAAACTTTTCCTCAAACATGGGGCTGAGATAAACGTCCAGAGTAACATTGAAAAGGAAACACCGCTTCATGTAGCTACGCGATATAAGAAGTATATCCTGGTTAACTTCTTTCTGGCACATGGAGCAGATATACATTTAACAGATTCTACAGGAAGGAATGTTTTGGATGTTTTAATCAGCAATGAAAGTTCTCCTGGTCCACTTATTAGGGTCTACATGAAGCATATAGTGCTCAGAAAGCATAAGGAAGAATTTATCGAAAGGAGAATAATTGAAACAGTCGATACGAATTTAGTTTTACAGGCTCATAATGCATACTTCGAGGATATCATGAGTTATCTCAAAATTTCAAAGTTACACAAGAGCATTCGGTTACATACTATGACATATTATGTAAAGGAAAGAATAAGGTAGCGAAATATTTGAAGAAACGACAAATAAGAGAAGATTTTCGAGTTCAGGCATTTCGAACATTTGATTACGGAGGTGAAATAACATTGAAATTCTATGAAGCTATGAATCTATTGAAGTCCCAGGAGTTGGCATTCTCAACTGTAACCGAAATTTTTGGTTGTAAGCTTCCTTACTTGTGTGTCAAGAAGATTGCAGAATATATAATATATTGATTATAGCCTATATGTTTACATCGTTTATTTCTGTATTCCTAAAATATATCTTTTAATCCAACCTCTTTGTATTTAATTCTATACAGTTATTTAAAAATGTAGAAATCACGGACGTGAGCTGAAGAGGTTTTGCCCGCTAATTCTGAAGGCTCTCCTCAGACTCATACACATCCGACTAAGAGAATAAAAATGAATCAGTTGAAAAATATCTTGTTTCAGTAATAACCCTACTAACAATTTTCCCTCAGTTTTATTTCGTCCACAAATCTTTCTCTAATGTTAAGCTTTTCATGATTACAATCTAAATTCGTGTTATAAGTTCATTATTAATAATAATAATTAATAATAAGTTCAGAATTAATCTTAACAATGTCAAATTCTGCACATTCGTATTTATATATAACTATCTGAGGTATATTCCTATAATGTGCAAGATATAGCAAGGTTTTGGACTACTCAAATTTATCAGAATTCGATGTTTCCGAAACAGAACCCAAACTTTCTATTTTTTCTGTAAATTTTAACGGCTGGTTTCCGAAAGGCTGATCAATATAGAAACCTACTAATCAGTTGTTAAATCTGTCAACTGTTATTTAAGTTGCTTGTTAAACTGTCAACTAGTTCAATTTGACCATCCGGTCAGTTGACACAGTGGTCAAATATTTCAGATAATTGTATGTCATGTGTCACTCACTTACGGCCGGTTTCTGAAACGATGATCATCATAGAAATCAACTAATCAGCTGTTAAATCTATGGTCAACTGCCATTTGAGTTGCTGAAAGGATAGTCAACTAGGTTAATTTGACCACGCTGTCAGTTGACGCAGTGGTCAAATATTTCAGGTAAATTGTATGTCAATCGTCATTTTGAGTTTCCGAAACGCAAATTAAGGCTAAATCAGTGGTCAAACTAGTGTCAAAGAACTTGTCAACTAATCGGTGTTGTTTGGCGAATTAACTTGAAAGAAATCTTGTTTATGAATGAAAACTATGTATTTTCCAAGGAAATCTTAATTTTATCGGTATGTATGAAAATAATTTAATAGTCTTTAATATATAATTTTTTATGAAAAGGCATTTATTTTTTTCCAATTTTGCGATGTAATATGTTTTCGTTAATAATTTAGTTTTCTCTGAAAAAACAAGCATTTTTGCAACAATTGGTGAATATATTTTTTTATTGTAGATAATAATTATGGATATCAGCTTGGCTATAAGCATGTCTAGTAATTCTAGCGAAGATGAGAACCCAAGGCCACGAACTCTTAGGAGAAGAATGAACTCTTTTGATTTCTACAATGATGTGGAATTCAAAAATAGGTATAGACTGTCCAAGGATATTATAACATTACTTCTGAATATGATAGAGGATAAAATAAAGCCCTTAACATCAAGGAACAAATCAGTTACTGCCTTGGAACAATTACTTCTAACAATAAGCTATTTTGCAACAGGAGCATTCCAAATAACAGTAGCTGACCATATAAGGGTCCATAAAACTACAGCATGTAGAATAATTAAAAAAGTATCTAGAGTCATTGCACTTATTTCACTTGATTGATGAAATCTAACTTCAGCAAGATGGCGGATCAGGAAAGTAAAGTCACTTGATCTTTTGTCTTCACCCCTGCCGATTGAAATGGAAAGCCAAATAATGACGAAATGACCTCCTGACGTGCACGACTTCAAGCTTTCTCGCTTCCAGTGAAGCAGAAGGCGCAAGCGCTATCAACAGCTGCATATAATATCGATCAACGCCGAAGATGATCGATATCATAATTAAGACTGTTTTAAATTTAACCATGTGAAGATCTGAAGACATGAAAACACGATGATAAAATGAATGAATATAAACTCCCCAGGCCATTATAAGTCTGAAACGAACAAAGCGGACTCGCCTGGGATTGAAAATGAATCTTGCTAAAAAGAACGTAAAAGTTTTCCATGAAAATGTTAGTGTGATGCCCACCAATGCATTGCTCCACCTTCAATTCCTTGAAGTTTCGTGTTCTACATTTCGAATATTATCACGACTTGAGCTTCATGGAAAAATGATTAGTTTCAATTCATTGTTCATTTTAACATTTTTTCTGAACTCATTAAAAATCTGTAGCAAGTTGTTTATTTCATGATCAGTTTTTCGACATTGAAAAAAGTTTTCAACGTCGAATAGGCACAAAAATATTAAGTATTAATTTACGTCCCATAAAACACACTTAAAAACATAGAATGGATATCAATTTAAATGATGTTTAGGAAATAACATATTCTGTATGCTTTTATTAGACTAAGATGTTTTTAGATCTCAATAGACGTTCACTTTATTATGTGATTTATACGAGTGTGTGTTGCTTGGGTAAGATCGTTGATGTCAACATTGTACCTTTAGTTTAAGGCCTTCGAATATGTAGGGTATGCTGTGTTGGGAAATGCGAATAGCTCATTTCATATTCTGGAGGAATGTTATTTATATTGAAATGCACAAGTTGAAATTATTCTTGACGCACTGATAAAAATATTACAGAAATACCCGTGGACAACCGTCATGAGGTAATTAACCAAATCAATTTCACTACTTGTCAGGTTCGCCTGGATAATGCGCGCCAAATTTCAAAAAGAGCATGCGCAGTAGTGATGATTCTACAAATTCATTATCAATTTTGAGTGCGTTTGAAATGACATTCACATATTATATCTAATATATATATATATAGATTTGTTTAACCGCCTACACAGACCCAAATCGGTATACTCTACCGACTTTTCGGTCCAAAGTGACGTTGTCAGACCCGGCTCCGGTCTGACAACGTTTTTCAATGGAATCATAATCAGGGGGTCAGGGGTGTTAGATATGAATTTTGAGCCGGGTCCGAAAAGTCGGTGAAACATCATATTTTATACAGAAATACTTCGGGAACGGCCAGTGCGAGGGCGCTTCCGGCGACCTCGTCTTGCTGTGTATAAACGGTATACTCTATCAACATCTCCAATCCCTAAATCTGGCAACGCTGTGCCTTGTGTATAAACCCGAAATTCTCATTTTTCTACAACTTATACAAACCCGATATAGGAGACCGTCCTCCAGAAGATAGTTTATTCATTTCTTCCAAGCGGACCGAAAATATGATCTCGTCTCACAGATATTTCATTCTTAAAACGAGTATAGTTGAAAGTCATAAAAATGGGGTACAATAGCTCGTCGTTAGAAGAAAACTACCTGTAAAATTTTTCGCATAAATATTTTATTATCATTTGATCATTGGATAACAAGTGACTTACGAATCATATTCATAAGAGTCATGGAAATTTCAATCACACTTTATAGGGAGTCGTTACAGAAATTTTCGATATTTTTCTGATTTGACGTTTCCGAATTTTTTATGTTCACCGAAATGAAATGAATCTGGACAAAATTTTATTTGAGAAATGTACAAGAATATTGGATGGATCTTAAAAATTTAGAAAAGCACTGACCTGAGGTCATGAGCATCAGCGTGCTTATTCTTAATGCTGATGAATATCTCACGAGATATCAAGTATTTAGGAACGGTTTCTATGAAATTCGACAATCTTCTTTGTTTAAACGCTATAAGAACATCTTCCTAGTTACAAGTTTATCTGGTGGATTTGTTAGTATGTTAGGAAATGTTGAGGAAACGAAATTCCAAATGCATAATTAATGCAGAACTATCCGACGTTTTTGGCCCAGATATTTGGACAATGGACAATCAATCGAGATTCGAAAGTTACAGGAATTTGAACAACTGTTCAAATCGCTGTTCAACTAGGAACAAGCGCATAAAAATTCCTACCTCGCTTGTTTACTGAATTTAAGATTTAAAGGTGAATTGATTTTACAAAATTGAATGCTTTCCTCATTCGTCATCTTCAAATCTCAAGTACAATTTTTTTTTCAGTAAATACTGATTCTTATCACTTTTTCACACATAATTTAATCTGGTTTTAATTTTGAAAACCAAATTTCTAATAATAATAATAATAATATTAATAATAATAGCTTTATTGTCTAACAGAAAATCCATTTACAGGACAAGTCACTATACAGGGATAAACCATTAAGAATAACTGCTCCATAACCACCTACATACATATATTACACAAAATCAAAATTTTACTATGAATCGAACAGATGTTCAAGTGCAATTCTCATAAAAGGTTGTTGAGAGCACGAAGAAATATCACAACAGGTACAGCTACTATAATTATATAAGTTATTACACATTAAATTTATTGGAGCCTTACGCAGAATATTCTTTCTAGCTCTTTCACATTTAAAAACTGAAGCATTTCTCGAATTGAAACATGGTAGGTGGAAATTTAATTTGCTGAGAATTTCGGCAGAGGCGATTTTATTATTTAAGATTTTGTACAGAAACATAAGTGATCCAAAAGTTATTCTTAGACTTAAACTTGGATAATTCAGTCGCTGATAAAGATAATTATTATCACATCCTCTAGGAGGATTGACTCCATCAATCTTGAATATCAAATTCAGATAAACTTTTCGACTAGCTAGTCAAAAATATTTCCAATCGATTGGGTTTATGAATATATAAATAAGTTCATTTAATTTTATCCCAATAAAACAATTTTTTCCGATACAGCTTAGGAATAGGGCAACCCGAGTGCCTATAAAGCACTTCTGAAGAACTTAAATTATTTGAAACATTGAACATTAAAAAACTTTAACACCTGATGAATTTTCTTGAAGCCCGAATACGTCTAGTTATCCAGGGGAAAAAATGAGTAATTTGAAGAAGTTATCTCTCTGATGTTTTCTCTTCGTAAATGATATCTTAAAGATCTAGCTTCATATCGGCATTCGTCAAATTTTTTACAAAATATTGGAAACAAACTGAAAAACAGCAATTATTTCTCAATTACTAAAATTTTCAAACACATCACAGAGTGTTCCAAATATTGAGCTCAAAATTGTAAAAAATGTTACTCATAATTTTTGTTTTTCAATAATGAAAAAAGTTTTATATTTATTATTATGTCGTAAAATATTGAAAATTTTCCTTAACAAAAACCTTTAGAAATAGATTGAAATTTCTTTAGTTTTTCAATTATGATTCATATGTCAGTTGTTATCGAAAAAAACTTTTTTATGCGGAAAATTTCTTACATACTGTCTGACGATGAGCAATTGTACATGATTTTTATGAACTTCAATGATAATTCGGTTGAAGATTTAAATACCAGTGAAGATGAGTTAAGTAAGTAAGTAAATTTTATTCGCCACCAAGAAAAAAGATTACATGGCACGTCATATGAATACATTCAGCAATATTACACAAAAAAGATAAAAGAGTAAAAAACATACCAATATATATACAAACATAGCACAATATATCCCATTTAAAATTTCAATTCACAAACATGTTGAAGACAACACAAGTCAGAACTCGAATCTCATAAACTCGTCAACAGAATAAAATACGTTCTCCAATAATAAATTTTTGGTCTTTCTTTGAAAAACTGATTTTGGCAAGGTCTTCATAGATTGAGGAAGCTTGTTGTACAGTTTGATGCACCAGTAATTCACTGCAACCTGAGTGGACTTTACTCTATGAAAATTGCTCCTGAACTCATCTCTGTGTCTGGTGTTGTACGAATGGCAATCGCTGACTTGAGTGAACCCATTTTTGTTCGAGTGGACAAATTTCAAGCACTCTAGAATGAAAATGGAAACGATGGTAAGTATCCCATGCTTCTTAAATAGTTCGCGACAACTATGTGCTCTTGGTACACCACTCAAAATTCTTACTGCCTCCTTCTGCTTCAGGAAAATCCGATCTAGACCTGGACTATGCCCCCATATTAGTATCCCATATGTCGCCACAGAGTGAAAGTTCGAAAAATAAGTCAGCTTACAGACACCATCGGTAGAGATAGCCTTCATACGCCTCATAGTAAAAAGGGCTGTCGACAGTTTCCTGGTAAGCAATGAGATATGCTCTCTCCAACAAAGATCATTCTCAAGGTTATCCCAAGTAGTTTCAGACTATGTTTTTCCTTGTTATTTAAATTGAAATTCAGTCTTTGAGTTTTGTCTTTGTTCAATTTTAAACCATTGAAGGTAAACCAGTCCTCCGCAACTCGCAGGGTCTCATTGCACAACCGCTCCAGCTCCTCCCGTGAAGACGCAATATTAAGAAAGGATGTGTCATCGGCATATAATTCCGTTGCGTCGCACGGAACATTTGCTGGTAAGTCGTTGATGTACACGACGAACAACAACGGACCCAGTATCGATCCTGTGGGACTCCCATATTTATCTCCCTAATTCCGGAGTTTATACCCCTCCATGTGACCACCTGCTTTCTATCAGTCAAATATGATCTGATGAATTTTAAAGCTGTACCTCTAACTCCATAGTACTCCATCTTCTCTAGTAGTATTTCCCTGTCAACACAATCAAAAGCCTTACTGAGATCCAACGCAAGTATTTCAGGGTGTAGATGATGGTCTAAGGCCTCTGTGATTCCCGCAATGAGTTCGACTATTGCTGAAGTAGTGGATCGCTTTGATCTAAAACCATGTTGAGAGTCAGAAATATAGGAATGTTTGTCTAGGAAGGATAGTAAGCGTCTCTTCAGAATTTCCTCAAAACTTTAGATATAATTGGCAGGATCGACACTGGGCGATAATTGCCTCCTCATCCACATCATCCTTTTTATGGACTGGGACCACTCTAGCAATCTTCAATTCCTGAGGGAATACTCCTTGTTCCATGCACATATTCAACATCTCACAGAGAGCATCTGAAAGAATCGGATATATCTGCTTAAACAATTCAGGATTGAGTCCATATATATCTTCCGATTTTTATTTTGAGATTGCAGACAATATTCGATACCTCGTTAGCCGATGTTGGCTCCAAAACATTGACTGACAGGAGGATGATAACCTGCCTTTGTCCTTCTTCAACATAGTTAATGCCTGATCCACGGAGGGGTTACACTGTTTCGAGATAATTTCTCCAATTTCCGAGAAGAATTTATTGAACTCCTCAGCATTCAGGACGCTAATATTCTCAGTATTTCTCTTCGATTTACCCGTTTGGTTCCTGATGATATTCCAAATAGCTCCAGTCTTATTTTCAGCTAGCTGTATATGCATCTCATTTTGATATTTTTAATATTCGTGTAATATTCTCGTAGATGCCGTTTGAGAACACTCAGTAATTCCCATGAGGCTTTATCCTTCCGTACCTCATATATAGTTTGAGCAGCCTCGATTGCCTTGTGGAGTCTCAGTTATTTGATTATCGGTCCGGTTCGAAGAATTATATAAAGCAATCTTCTATACGACGGTTCTCTCTGTTGGGATTGTATAAGTTGTAAGAAGCGATAGATTTTGGGAGAATTCAGTGGATACATTTCATGTGACCTTCTACTGAAAAAAGTAAAAGATCCTCGTCAGTCACTTCTCAACATGAGATACGCAATTAGAGTTATTTGCGGTATAACTAACCGACGCGGTCAGTCCCAACGATCTGACAACACCGCAGGGACTGAAAAGGTTTGGAGAACATTCCGTCGGCGTATATGTGGGAATGAAAAGTTTGTTCAGGATATCGGGCTTCAAAACGTGAATCAAGTGTATCACTTTTTGAATGAAAAAAAATTTCCCCCTAAAGGTGCCTGAGGAGTTATATTTCCTTAAAGCAGATTTTCCACATATATACTCGCAAAAACCATCTGGATCATACGGGTCTCAGGTAGCCTGTCGCATGTACCGGGACTGAACACGTCTGTTAGATAAATATATATATATATATATATATATTATATGTGAGATAGTTAAAATCCTTAAGCTCAAATGGAATACCATAAAACAATACACAACTATGAACTTAGAGCTTTTCATATATCATTTTAACAACAAATGTTAATTGCACACTTGGTTCAACCTCAAAATTCAGTAAGTAGACACGTGTATTGTAGTATTCAAGATCTTTAAAAGAACCATTTTTGCATGATTACAGTTACCTGATGAAGGAACAAAGAAGTTCCGAAAGCTTGGTTTTATGAATAAAGAGTAAACACCAGAATCTTTGTTATAGGTCGACATCCCTTATCCCAAGACAATAGAAATATACAACGACCCTTATTTAAAGAATATTATATTTATATATATATTGTATGTGAGAAAGTTAAAATCCTTAAGCTCAAATGGAATACCATAAAAGAATACACAACTATGAACTTAGAGCTTTTCATAGAGATTGTTGAGTTATTGCTAGATAACAACTATTGTACCTTCAAAGAAAAATTTTATTTACAAATATTTGGATGTGCTATGGGCTCAAAGCTTTCTCCCATACTAGCACAATATGTAATGGATCATCTGTTGGATACCTGCTTAGTTGAATTGCCATACGTACTATTTATGAAAAAGTTTGTTGACGATATAATAACAGCATTACCTGAAGAAAATATTCAAGAAATACAAACATGCTTCAATTCTTATTCCAAAAATCTCCAATTTACAGTAGAAACTGAAAATTCTGAACAATCAGTACCCTTTTTAGATATGAAAGTACACAGACACAACAACAAAATAAAACTCGAATGGTACAGAAAGGAGACACATTCAAATAAAATCATCCATTTCAATTCCGATCATAGTTTAAATGTGAAAATAAACACCATAAAACAGATGAAAAATAGAATAAATAAAATATGTCATGAATCATTCAGACAACAGTGAATAAGAAAATAACATCAGATTTCAAAGCAAAACGCATATCCCAACAATATGTTAAAGAAACTTTTGTATGAAGATAATGAAGCATCACCCCAAACCATCCAAAACCTAAACACAAGTAGAGTACATATCGCATCATATCCCAATATACACGGTCTAACATCAAAACTAAAAAATATATTCAAGGACGAAACTGTAAAAATTGCTACATACAACATAAAAACAGTAAAAAATCCGTACAGTAAATTGAAAGACCCTATACCAATTAAACATAGAAGTAATGTAGTATATAAGATGGGGTGTACAGATTGTGAACGTGAGTACATTGGACAAACATCCCAAAAGGTAATAAATAGAGTAGCAATCCATAAATCAGATGTAACCAAACACCACCAAAGATGTGCTCTAGCATTGCATGCACACAATTTGAAACACAGAATGGACTTCGACAATGTCACAGTGTTAAAGACAGAAAATAATTACCAAAAGAGATTAGTGCATGAAATGATTGAAATAAACAAAACTGATAATGTCATAAACAAAAAACTGATACCAACAATCTAAGTTCGATATATAGTTACCTCTTAAATGTGTCAAAATACAAAAATATTTACGATGGCCCTATAGATGAGTAATTTACCCAGAAAGATCACAGAGGAGAAAGTCAAAACTACAAATCATAGAGGACCGAAACATAACCTATGATTTTTATCAAAACAATGAAATTGTCAAAATATAATGTCGTAGACCTTTTTGTTGGTTTTAGATGACTGGTTTCCACTTTTATTTTATAACATGACGAATCTCTTATTCCTAGATGCTAATAATTTAATAAATCTAACATTCAGTAAGTAATAGAACAAAACAAGAAAATAATTTCATATTATATTGTTATTATTGTACTTTTATAGAAGCCCTGAGGAAGCATTAAATAAAATGCGAAAGCTTGGCAAAGAATAAATAGTATTAATTCACTTATCCTCCAACTCTGAGTCGACAAACCCTTATTCAAGTCATATATTATACCTATAGGACTCTTTATCACACTGAAAATATTTATATATCTATATGAAAATGATGTTGAAGCAATGGCCATTGGATGAGTCAGATCCAGAGATATATTTTTTCAAATTTTAATCTCCACTTACTATATTTCTGTTCATTTTGAAGTAGGTTCAATATTTCGATTGCGCCATGAAGAAGCCTTGGTTTGAAATTAATTGAGGTACCGATTCTGGTTGGATGAGATTATCGAATGTATGCTTTCTTCATATGGTCCATATACGAGTATATCAGTTGGTTCACCACGCATGCTTCGGCTGAGGTTTTATTTATAATTATTTAATAATTTTGGACAGCTACCTAAGTAGCAGAATGTATATATTAAGTTGAATAAATTTAAATCTAACTGGCCGGCTATCTAGTTGAAAGTGTAGATATTTTATTGAGATCATCGAAAGAAGAAGAAGAAAAAGAAAAATAAGGGGAAGGTCAATCTTCATTTTCGCATTTGAATGTGCATCATAAACTTGAAAGCATAAGCAGTGCATTTTGTGACGGTGTGACAATACTTGCTGAAAGGTGGCCCTGATTGTAATCATCAAATTATTGTTTCAAGATATATCATTGCAATGGAAGCCAATATGGATCTCTTTTCACAACAATTCGATTTTGATATTAGAGAGCAAGAAATGAATACCTCAATGAGATTAGCTATCTATAATCGCAATGAAGAAGAGATCGTGAGACTAATAGAAGAGGAGCTGATGTGAACTACGTAGACCAATTCGGATACAATAGCCTCCATTATGCGATCTTGAATGGACGCTATGAGATTATAGATACTTTGATCAAAAACGGAGTTGATTCGGAAAAAATAGGAACCCTTGATGGATATAAATATAGACCAATTCATATGGTAGTGTTTGCAGCTAATAAAAAAAAATGCTTGGAACATTTGATGAAAGGTAATATCCCAATTGACAGCACAGATGAAGAAAAGAATTCCCTATTACATATTTTCACGAAATTGAGTCCGTGGGAGATTGATGTAATAAAAACATTGATGGAATATGGCTTAGATCCGAATGCGGTCAACGAATCAGGATATAACTGTCTACATCTCCTAGCATCGTCAGCAGCGAAAGAGGATAAGAGGATTTTGCAGGTAACAAAACTTTTCCTCAAACATGGGGCTGAGATAAACGTCCAGAGTAACATTGAAAAGGAAACACCGCTTCATGTAGCTACGCGATATAAGAAGTATATCCTGGTTAACTTCTTTCTGGCACATGGAGCAGATATACATTTAACAGATTCTACAGGAAGGAATGTTTTGGATGTTTTAATCAGCAATGAAAGTTCTCCTGGTCCACTTATTAGGGTCTACATGAAGCATATAGTGCTCAGAAAGCATAAGGAAGAATTTATCGAAAGGAGAATAATTGAAACAGTCGATACGAATTTAGTTTTACAGGCTCATAATGCATACTTCGAGGATATCATGAGTTATCTCAAAAATTTCAAAGTTACACAAGAGCATTCGGTTACATACTATGACATATTATGTAAAGGAAAGAATAAGGTAGCGAAATATTTGAAGAAACGACAAATAAGAGAAGATTTTCGAGTTCAGGCATTTCGAACATTTGATTACGGAGGTGAAATAACATTGAAATTCTATGAAGCTATGAATCTATTGAAGTCCCAGGAGTTGGCATTCTCAACTGTAACTGAAATTTTTGGTTGTAAGCTTCCTTACTTGTGTGTCAAGAAGATTGCAGAATATATAATATATTGATTATAGCCTATATGTTTACATCGTTTATTTCTGTATTCCTAAAATATATCTTTTTAATCCAACCTCTTTGTATTTAATTCTATACAGTTATTTAAAAATGTAGAAATCACGGACGTGAGCTGAAGAGGTTTTGCCCGCTAATTCTGAAGGCTCTCCTCAGACTCATACACATCCGACTAAGAGAATAAAAATGAATCAGTTGAAAAATATCTTGTTTCAGTAATAACCCTACTAACAATTTTCCCTCAGTTTTATTTCGTCCACAAATCTTTCTCTAATGTTAAGCTTTTCATGATTACAATCTAAATTCGTCTTATAAGTTCATTATTTTCAGAATTAATCTTAACAATGTCAAATTCTGCACATTCGTATTTATATATAACTATCTGAGGTATATTCCTATAATGTGCAAGATATAGCAAGGTTTTGGACTACTCAAATTTATCAGAATTCGATGTTTCCGAAACAGAACCCAAACTTTCTATTTTTCTGTAAATTTTAACGGCTGGTTTCCGAAAGGCTGATCAATATAGAAACCTACTAATCAGTTGTTAAATCTGTCAACTGTTATTCAAGTTGCTTGTTAAACTGTCAACTAGTTCAATTTGACCATCCGGTCAGTTGACACAGTGGTCAAATATTTCAGATAATTGTATGTCATGTGTCACTCACTTACGGCCGGTTTCTGAAACGATGATCATCATAGAAATCAACTAATCAGCTGTTAAATCTATGGTCAACTGCCATTTGAGTTGCTGAAAGGATACGGCCGGTTTCTGAAACGATGATCATCATAGAAATCAACTAATCAGCTGTTAAATCTATGGTCAACTGCCATTTGAGTTGCTGAAAGGATAGTCAACTAGGTTAATTTGACCACGCTGTCAGTTGACACAGTGGTCAAATATTTCAGGTAAATTGTATGTCAATCGTCATTTTGAGTTTCCGAAACGCAAATTAAGGCTAAATCAGTGGTCAAACTAGTGTCAAAGAACTTGTCAACTAATCGGTGTTGTTTGGCGAATTAACTTGAAAGAAATCTTGTTTATGAATGAAATCTATGTATTTTCCAAGGAAATCTTAATTTTATCGGTATGTATGAAAATAATTTAACAGTCTTTAATATATAATTTTTTATGAAAAGGCATTTATTTTTTTCCAATTTTGCGATGTAATATGTTTTCGTTAATAATTTAGTTTTCTCTGAAAAAACAAGCATTTTTGCAACAATTGGTGAATCTATTTTTTTATTGTAGATAATAATTATGGATATCAGCTTGGATATAAGCATGTCTAGTAATTCTAGCGAAGATGAGAACCCAAGGCCACGAACTCTTAGGAGAAGAATGAACTCTTTTGATTTCTACAATTATGTGGAATTCAAAAATAGGTATAGACTGTCCAAGGATATTATAACATTACTTCTGAATATGATAGAGGATAAAATAAAGCCCTTAACATCAAGGAACAAATCAGTTACTGCCTTGGAACAAGTACTTCTAACAATAAGCTATTTTGCAACAGGAGCATTCCAAATAACAGTAGCTGACCATATAAGGGTCCATAAAACTACAGCATGTAGAATAATTAAAAAAGTATCTAGTGTCATTGCTGAACTTCGATCCCAGTTCATATCTATGCCAAGAACCGAGGATGAACGAAATAGAATCAAATCAGAATTTTATTCTATAAGTTCATTTCCGAAGGTGATTGGATGTGTAGACTGCACACATATAAAAATACAGTCACCTGGAGGTCCACAAGGTGAGCTTTTCAGAAATATAAAGGGATACTTTTCTCTTAATGTTCAGGTGATTTGTGATCCCGCAGGGATTATTTATTGGAGGACAGTGGCTACCCTTGTCGCTCATATTTATTGACTCCATTTCTGAGGCCATCAACTCCCGGTGAGCAAGCGTACAACAGAGCACAGATCAAAACGAGGAATACTGTTGAAAGAACATTTGGTGTCTTGAAGAGACGTTTTCCTTGTTTGTCTATGGGAATTAGGCTGAAAATGGAGACAACCATGAATATCATAGTGGCATGTTGTGTTCTGCACAATTTGGCATTAGTTCATAATGAAGACGTAGCAGACTTTGATATCGGAGAGAACTTCCCAGATGATCCCCCAAATACTTCTACAAATGATGAAAATATATCAGTCAGATCTTTGTTAGTATCAACACATTTCAATGTTCAATAATAAGTGTGGAAGAAGACTCGGATCAAAGGTCATACAATCCGTCACAAAAATCCTATGAAGTAAAAGTAGTGCGTTGAGAAACAGTTGTTACAATAGCTCAAATAAATTTATATTCTAATCTACTCTTATTTATAGACTGAAAACATTCTATAAATCTAATTACACCAAATTTCATTTCATTGTTTTTACTTCTGTGTACTGTGATAAAATAATAAAATTGGATGATTTATGAACAAGGTTGTTTGTTCAATTATTTTGAATGCTTCAAATTAAAACGTTATTTTTCATTTTATTGACCTATTGATGATAAATTTTTCAGTTGAAAAACAGCATCTGTATTTTAATACACCAGATACGACTTAATACATAGGTACAGTTAAGCCGCTAAACGATTCATAAATGCAATCTATCGTAAGAAACAGTTGTAAGCAAGTTCAACCAGGTATTTTTTTATGGTCACTTGAGGAAAATTATAAGGGTGTTAAAATTTAAACATCAGTTATCGGATAATTTTAAAATCTTAAACACAAAACACTGATATCTTAACCTCTTTAATCACAGAATATTAGTTTTTATCGGAGAATCTGTGGTTGGACAGTCTGGCAACAGGGTCGCCTCATGTCAACTGAAAATGATCATAGATTAGTTAAATATGCACTGAACATCCTTTCGGAAACTCAAATTGATTTGACATCTCTGTCAAGATGATCGTTGTGTTAGTTGACATGAGATTTGATCATCCTTTCAGAAACTGGCCTATATGTTTACATCGTTTATTTCTGTATTCCTAAAATATATCTTTTAATCCAACCTCTTTGTATTTAATTCTATACAGTTATTTAAAAATGTAGAAATCACGGACGTGAGCTGAAGAGGTTTTGCCCGCTAATTCTGAAGGCTCTCCTCAGACTCATACACATCCGACTAAGAGAATAAAAATGAATCAGTTGAAAAATATCTTGTTTCAGTAATAACCCTACTAACAATTTTCCCTCAGTTTTATTTCGTCCACAAATCTTTCTCTAATGTTAAGCTTTTCATGATTACAATCTAAATTCGTGTTATAAGTTCATTATTTTCAGAATTAATCTTAACAATGTCAAATTCTGCACATTCGTATTTATATATAACTATCTGAGGTATATTCCTATAATGTGCAAGATATAGCAAGGTTTTGGACTACTCAAATTTATCAGAATTCGATGTTTCCGAAACAGAACCCAAACTTTCTATTTTTTTCTGTAAATTTTAACGGCTGGTTTCGAAAGGCTGATCAATATAGAAACCTACTAATCAGTTGTTAAATCTGTCAACTGTTATTCAAGTTGCTTGTTAAACTGTCAACTAGTTCAATTTGACCATCCGGTCAGTTGACACAGTGGTCAAATATTTCAGATAATTGTATGTCATGTGTCACTCACTTACGGCCGGTTTCTGAAACGATGATCATCATAGAAATCAACTAATCAGCTGTTAAATCTATGGTCAACTGCCATTTGAGTTGCTGAAAGGATAGTCAACTCAGGTTAATTTGACCACGCTGTCAGTTGACGCAGTGGTCAAATATTTCAGGTAAATTGTATGTCGATCGTCATTTTGAGTTTCCGAAACGCAAATTAAGGCTAAATCAGTGGTCAAACTAGTGTCAAAGAACTTGTCAACTAATCGGTGTTGTTTGGCGAATTAACTTGAAAGAAATCTTGTTTATGAATGAAAACTATGTATTTTCCAAGGAAATCTTAATTTTATCGGTATGTATGAAAATAATTTAATAGTCTTTAATATATAATTTTTATGAAAAGGCATTTATTTTTTCCAATTTTGCGATGTAATATGTTTTCGTTAATAATTTAGTTTTCTCTGAAAAAACAAGCATTTTGCAACAATTGGTGAATATATTTTTTTATTGTAGATAATAATTATGGATATCAGCTTGGCTATAAGCATGTCTAGTAATTCTAGCGAAGATGAGAACCCAAGGCCACGAACTCTTAGGAGAAGAATGAACTCTTTTGATTTCTACAATGATGTGGAATTCAAAAATAGGTATAGACTGTCCAAGGATATTATAACATTACTTCTGAATATGATAGAGGATAAAATAAAGCCCTTAACATCAAGGAACAAATCAGTTACTGCCTTGGAACAATTACTTCTAACAATAAGCTATTTTGCAACAGGAGCATTCCAAATAACAGTAGCTGACCATATAAGGGTCCATAAAACTACAGCATGTAGAATAATTAAAAAAGTATCTAGAGTCATTGCACTTATTTCACTTGATTGATGAAATCTAACTTCAGCAAGATGGCGGATCAGGAAAGTAAAGTCACTTGATCTTTTGTCTTCACCCCCTGCCGATTGAAATGGAAAGCCAAATAATGACGAAATGACCTCCTGACGTGCACGACTTCAAGCTTTCTCGCTTCCAGTGAAGCAGAAGGCGCAAGCGCTATCAACAGCTGCATATAATATCGATCAACGCCGAAGATGATCGATATCATAATTAAGACTGTTTTAAATTTAACCATGTGAAGATCTGAAGACATGAAAACACGATGATAAAATGAATGAATATAAACTCCCCAGGCCATTATAAGTCTGAAACGAACAAAGCGGACTCGCCTGGGATTGAAAATGAATCTTGCTAAAAAGAACGTAAAAGTTTTCCATGAAAATGTTAGTGTGATGCCCACCAATGCATTGCTCCACCTTCAATTCCTTGAAGTTTCGTGTTCTACATTTCGAATATTATCACGACTTGAGCTTCATGGAAAAATGATTAGTTTCAATTCATTGTTCATTTTAACATTTTTCTGAACTCATTAAAAATCTGTAGCAAGTTGTTTATTTCATGATCAGTTTTTCGACATTGAAAAAAGTTTTCAACGTCGAATAGGCACAAAAATATTAAGTATTAATTTACGTCCCATAAAACACACTTAAAAACATAGAATGGATATCAATTTAAATGATGTTTAGGAAATAACATATTCTGTATGCTTTTTATTAGACTAAGATGTTTTTAGATCTCAATAGACGTTCACTTTATTATGTGATTTATACGAGTGTGTGTTGCTTGGGTAAGATCGTTGATGTCAACATTGTACCTTTAGTTTAAGGCCTTCGAATATGTAGGGTATGCTGTGTTGGGAAATGCGAATAGCTCATTTCATATTCTGGAGGAATGTTATTTATATTGAAATGCACAAGTTGAAATTATTCTTGACGCACTGATAAAAATATTACAGAAATACCCGTGGACAACCGTCATGAGGTAATTAACCAAATCAATTTCACTACTTGTCAGGTTCGCCTGGATAATGCGCGCCAAATTTCAAAAAGAGCATGCGCAGTAGTGATGATTCTACAAATTCATTATCAATTTTGAGTGCGTTTGAAATGACATTCACATATTATATCTAATATATATATATATAGATTTGTTTAACCGCCTACACAGACCCAAATCGGTATACTCTACCGACTTTTCGGTCCAAAAGTGACGTTGTCAGACCCGGCTCCGGTCTGACAACGTTTTTCAATGGAATCATAATCAGGGGGGTCAGGGGGTGTTAGATATGAATTTTGAGCCGGGTCCGAAAAGTCGGTGAAACATCATATTTTATACAGAAATACTTCGGGGAACGGCCAGTGCGAGGGCGCTTCCGGCGACCTCGTCTTGCTGTATATAAACGGTATACTCTATCAACATCTCCAATCCCTAAATCTGGCAACGCTGTGCCTTGTGTATAAACCCGAAATTCTCATTTTTCTACAACTTATACAAACCCGATATAGGAGACCGTCCTCCAGAAGATAGTTTATTCATTTCTTCCAAGCGGACCGAAAATATGATCTCGTCTCACAGATATTTCATTCTTAAAACGAGTATAGTTGAAAGTCATAAAAATGGGGTACAATAGCTCGTCGTTAGAAGAAAACTACCTGTAAAATTTTTCGCATAAATATTTTATTATCATTTGATCATTGGATAACAAGTGACTTACGAATCATATTCATAAGAGTCATGGAAATTTCAATCACACTTTATAGGGAGTCGTTACAGAAATTTTCGATATTTTTCTGATTTGACGTTTCCGAATTTTTTTTATGTTCACCGAAATGAAATGAATCTGGACAAAATTTTATTTGAGAAATGTACAAGAATATTGGATGGATCTTAAAAATTTAGAAAAGCACTGACCTGAGGTCATGAGCATCAGCGTGCTTATTCTTAATGCTGATGAATATCTCACGAGATATCAAGTATTTAGGAACGGTTTCTATGAAATTCGACAATCTTCTTTGTTTAAACGCTATAAGAACATCTTCCTAGTTACAAGTTTATCTGGTGGATTTGTTAGTATGTTAGGAAATGTTGAGGAAACGAAATTCCAAATGCATAATTAATGCAGAACTATCCGACGTTTTTGGCCCAGATATTTGGACAATGGACAATCAATCGAGATTCGAAAGTTACAGGAATTTGAACAACTGTTCAAATCGCTGTTCAACTAGGAACAAGCGCATAAAAATTCCTACCTCGCTTGTTTACTGAATTTAAGATTTAAAGGTGAATTGATTTTAGAAATTGAATGCTTTCCTCATTCGTCATCTTCAAATCTCAAGTACAATTTTTTTTTTCAGTAAATACTGATTCTTATCACTTTTTTCACACATAATTTAATCTGGTTTTAATTTTGAAAACCAAATTTCTAATAATAATAATAATAATATTAATAATAATAGCTTTATTGTCTAACAGAAAATCCATTTACAGGACAAGTCACTATACAGGGATAAACCATTAAGAATAACTGCTCCATAACCACCTACATACATATATTACACAAAATCAAAATTTTACTATGAATCGAACAGATGTTCAAGTGCAATTCTCATAAAAGGTTGTTGAGAGCACGAAGAAATATCACAACAGGTACAGCTACTATAATTATATAAGTTATTACACATTAAATTTATTGGAGCCTTACGCAGAATATTCTTTCTAGCTCTTTCACATTTAAAAACTGAAGCATTTCTCGAATTGAAACATGGTAGGTGGAAATTTAATTTGCTGAGAATTTCGGCAGAGGCGATTTTATTATTTAAGATTTTGTACAGAAACATAAGTGATCCAAAAGTTATTCTTAGACTTAAACTTGGATAATTCAGTCGCTGATAAAGATAATTATTATCACATCCTCTAGGAGGATTGACTCCATCAATCTTGAATATCAAATTCAGATAAACTTTTCGACTAGCTAGTCAAAAATATTTCCAATCGATTGGGTTTATGAATATATAAATAAGTTCATTTAATTTTATCCCAATAAAACAATTTTTTCCGATACAGCTTAGGAATAGGGCAACCCGAGTGCCTATAAAGCACTTCTGAAGAACTTAAATTATTTGAAACATTGAACATTAAAAAACTTTAACACCTGATGAATTTTCTTGAAGCCCGAATACGTCTAGTTATCCAGGGGAAAAAATGAGTAATTTGAAGAAGTTATCTCTCTGATGTTTTCTCTTCGTAAATGATATCTTAAAGATCTAGCTTCATATCGGCATTCGTCAAATTTTTTACAAAATATTGGAAACAAACTGAAAAACAGCAATTATTTCTCAATCACTAAAATTTTCAAACACATCACAGAGTGTTCCAAATATTGAGCTCAAAATTGTAAAAAATGTTACTCATAATTTTTGTTTTTCAATAATGAAAAAAGTTTTATATTTATTATTATGTCGTAAAATATTGAAAATTTTCCTTAACAAAAACCTTTAGAAATAGATTGAAATTTCTTTAGTTTTTCAATTATGATTCATATGTCAGTTGTTATCGAAAAAAACCTTTTTATGCGGAAAATTTCTTACATACTGTCTGACGATGAGCAATTGTACATGATTTTTATGAACTTCAATGATAATTCGGTTGAAGATTTAAATACCAGTGAAGATGAGTTATTTGATTATCGGTCCGGTTCGAAGAATTATATAAAGCAATCTTCTATACGACGGTTCTCTCTGTTGGGATTGTATAAGTTGTAAGAAGCGATAGATTTTGGGAGAATTCAGTGGATACATTTCATGTGACCTTCTACTGAAAAAAGTAAAAGATCCTCGTCAGTCACTTCTCAACATGAGATACGCAATTAGAGTTATTTGCGGTATAACTAACCGACGCGGTCAGTCCCAACGATCTGACAACACCGCAGGGACTGAAAAGGTTTGGAGAACATTCCGTCGGCGTATATGTGGGAATGAAAAGTTTGTTCAGGATATCGGGCTTCAAAACGTGAATCAAGTGTATCACTTTTTTGAATGAAAAAAATTTCCCCTAAAGGTGCCTGAGGAGTTATATTTCCTTAAAGCAGATTTTCCACATATATACTCGCAAAACCATCTGGATCATACGGGTCTCAGGTAGCCTGTCGCATGTACCGGGACTGAACACGTCTGTTAGATAAATATATATATATATATTTATCTGCGGTACAAGTGGGCTCAACCAATGTTAAATCTCCGGTTCAAGTGGCATCCACGGTTAAACAGCATCCGATGTACGGATGCCACTTTACCAAGTCCAAAGATCATCACTAACCGGCATAACTCATCGCCCTCTTTCGTTTGCGCCTACTTTCAGCTGGACGAATTTTTGACCTATTTTTGGGAAATGTTTATTGAGGTGATTTTCGAACTTCACTGGACTTCCTCGTGGTGGCGCTCTGGTCGATTTCGTGTATATCGAAAGTATACCCGACTTGTCCAAATAACGCCCATCTTAGCATCCGGTGGATCTGGCAACGTCGCAACTCTGCAGGTGTTCATGAAATGGAATGAAATTTTACGATCTCGCGTGACCTTGGTGCTCGACTGCGTTTTATAGTTCTTGGAAGTGGAATCACGATGCTAGTTGAAATTGAATATTTGCAGATGCGTTGATTCTCTTGAATCGCATATTAAGAATTGGAACATATTGGAGTGGAGAATTGATATACAATTGAATATGAATCCTAGGTATTACAATTGTTCTTCTATTCAAGAGATGAAATTCTTATTATTTATACGATAATTTGAAATTGGAAATGAAATTTGTGTGACTTTGTAGTCGATATTTTCATGTGGAAAACAAAACCCAATCTGAAATATTTTACAATAAGACATTCAGTAAGTCTTGGAGATGTTGACGAGAATTTTTTGATGATACAAATCGTGTGAAATTTTTATTCAGACAATAACCACCGTCTCATATTGTTCTTACAACCAACGTTTCGATAAACATCTTTTATCGTTATCAAGGCAAAAATTTCACTTTCAAAAAAGCTGACAATTTCAATAATTTCCCATTTCATTTCGTGTCAAGAATGACAGAACTTTCAAATATTGTCAGCTTTTTCAAAAGCTATTTGTTATGCCTTGTGAACGATGGAAGATGTCAATCGAAACGTTTTAATCAAAACAATAAGAGATGGTATTTATTACCCAAATATTCTACAGGTCTTCGAAATCCAACGTGGTTTTTACTTGACTTAATTCATTCGAGAAATTAGTTGCACTGATGATTCAATACTTGGGGAAAACATTTCGTAGGTCTATTCAGGAGGGGCATTTCCACAAAATTTGAGTAGGTATCACAAAATTAAGTACAAACTAGACGTTTATGAGAGACTGAGTCTATCTGAAATCTGAACACTGAGATTATATTATTATTCGTTATACTCTCCAGACTTGAGATATTCTCGAAATCTGGAAAATTTTGTCCGTCCGTGAGCACGAATACCTCAAAACGAAACGATCACTGTAACTGAATAGGGTAGGTCTGTCGTTTTGAATATCTGGACTCTTGTTTACCTGAACAGTTTTTTCGAATATTTGAAATTTTCGGATTTTTTGTTACAAGATGTATCAAAAGTAGGTAGCTTAAAACGATTTCATCCGGCCGTGAGCACGATGACTCTCGATCGGAAAGAGCTTGAGAACTGAATGGGATAGGTAAGAGGGTTTGAATATCTCGGCTTATTTAGTTAATCGGACAAACCTGCTCGGTAGTTTGAATATTTTTCATCAAGCTGTTTCATTATCCTCACTAGTTCTAATTTGAACATACAGGGTGGGCCATCCATAACTTTGCAGCCTGAGGTTTGAGCTTTGGAATGTAATAACGAAAAAACGCTCGGAGTAGGTCAATTTTGTAGAGAGGAAAAAAAGTGTGTTCAAATCAGTTTCATATCACTACCCCTCTGGTCGCAACCCCTAACAGCTCTCGTTCTTAATAGGGAAAATGGGTCGAGCAGCTGACAGAAGTTTTAGCACATTTCGTCAATGACTTTGCTTCAAGTACAATAAAAATGGAAGAAATGTATTGAGTTCCTCGTACCACAGATAATCCTTTATGAGATGAGATTGCTCAACGAAATGAACGAACTTGACTTTGATCACCACTTACTATTTTGCGAAACAATGGGTGATACGATGAGTTATAATCTGGACCGCCATTTTGAATATCTGCTTCTCCAATGAATGCTCTTCTTATTCGAATGGATCTATAAAAGTCTCAACTGTCCATATTGGTCTTATACCAACCCAAGACTAAAGAGAGATTCACACTCGGTATCCTGAAAAGCTGAATGCCTGGGTCGATATCGAGGTCGGTATTTATGGCGACAATATTGTGGGCCCTTTTTCATGCACGGCAATCTCAATGGTGATATATTAGACCTCTCACAAAACAATGGATTTGTAACTGTAAGCAATAGCATGGTTATTTAGGATTACGTTTAAAAAAACTGCAAAATTGGAAAATTTGTGACTACAAATCTTAAGGATGTAGTGTAGGGTATCAATTTTCAACATTTTCAAAATTATACAATTATATAGTTTTTTTTTTATTTTTGCTAGAACTGGTATAACCTAGCATTTCGCCCAGTAACCGCTTGACGTTGAGTTTTTTAGGTCATCACATTAAGATGAAAATGTCGAGCTTAGTCAGCTTGACATACAACATGAAGACAAGTTGAATTTCCTAAACGGTAAGAACTGACTGCTCATTTTGAGGGTATATATGAAGATATTTCAGTATTCTCTTTATGTAATGTATGTATTTTGATCAGAAGCATAATTTAAAATAATTTTCATATATTTAGGTTTTTTACAATAAAAGGAAAGAGATCAAAGTTACTCTAGTACTATTTCATGATTCATCTAAACGTATTTTATATTTCTAGCATAGGTACAGGTTATTTTTAGCGTTATTTGCCACTTAAATGCCATAAATGTCTCCTATCAGTAGTGTTGGAGGGAATATGCAAAATGTTTTAGAATGAAATATTTCAAATAAGTAGGGAAAATTTGGAATTATAATAAATTATTATAAATTGATTGCATTTCTGTTGCGATTTGAATTTGATTGTTTGTCTTAATCAAGTTTAAAATATAAACAAATTTAAAATATTGAATTATTGTTTGGCTGTAACCATCATCTCTTGTTTTCGTTCTCTCCAACGTTTGACAGACATCTTCTCACGTTTTCAAGGCAAAATATTAGCTTTTAAAAAGCTGAGTTCAGAAAAATTATTCAACCTTTCAATTTGAAAACGTCAAATTGACAGATAATGAGAACTAGATAAAATTGAATTGGGACTTATCGGTGGTTTGAAGATTTGTTTAAGTTATTTCGAACAATCAGCGTCCAAACTTCCGCTAACTCAATTGATGATATACTTGAGCGAGCGCGATATTCATGTTCGAAGTGTAACTTAAAGAAATCTTCAAACAACAGATAAGTCCCAATTCAATTTTATCTAGTTCTCATAATCTATCGATTTGACGTTTTCAAACTGAAAGGTTGAATAATTTTTCTAATCTCAGCTTTTTTAAAAGCTAATATTTTGTCTTGAAAACGACAGAAGATGTCTGTCGTAACGTTGGAGAGAACGAAAACAAGAGATGATGGTTATAGCCCAAACAATAATTCAATACAAGTTCCATCATCAAAAATTTCTCGTCAACAAATTTAAAATACCCAGACAAAGGAAGGGTAGACTTGGATATCTTTTGATAAAATGCTCATTTTTTCCCATTTCAAAATCTCAAGAAATTTCTCCATATAATGGAGATTTCATTTCATGGAATTTATTTGGGCAAACGAATATTAAGTTCTTGGTTCATTTTTGTATAAACTGCGTAAATTCAATTCAACGAACAGAAAACTTATTTGAAACAACTACATAATAACTCACATAAAAAAGATCGAATGTGACTTTTGCAACTCAAACACTTGAGAACTAAAACAATGATGAAACTACATGAAATTAAAAAAACAGAAACATCAAGAAATATAAAAAGAAAAGATAAATTTGTAATTTATATATATTGCTCGAGCGATCCCACATCTTATTTCAACATATCAATTGATTTTCATTTTCTAAATTAGTAGGAGTATTTCAATCTGATCTCATAAAATTATTCTACGTGGAATCAAATGACCCCTCTGAATATTTCCCAACATTACGATTTTTTATGGATTGTGGCAACGTTGCATGATGCCCACTTGAATGAAAAAACAGTATACGGGTATCAACTGAAACCAAAAGTGGAAAAAAATATACGGATGCAAAGTGATATCATAATTGGGCCGGACGGCAAGACATACCGCAAAAGAAGCGCCTGATATACACGAAGTATACACGAGGATTTCATACCACACCCTTTTTGGGCGGATGTCAGTTAGTTCGCCATCTGTATATATATATATATATATATATATTATATGTGAGATAGTTAAAATCCTTAAGCTCAAATGGAATACCATAAAACAATACACAACTATGAACTTAGAGCTTTTCATATATCATTTTAACAACAAATGTTAATTGCACACTTGGTTCAACCTCAAAATTCAGTAAGTAGACACGTGTATTGTAGTATTCAAGATCTTTAAAAGAACCATTTTTGCATGATTACAGTTACCCTGATGAAGGAACAAAGAAGTTCCGAAAGCTTGGTTTTATGAATAAAGAGTAAACACCAGAATCTTTGTTATAGGTCGACATCCCTTATCCCAAGACAATAGAAATATACAACGACCCTTATTTAAAGAATATTATATTTATATATATATTGTATGTGAGAAAGTTAAAATCCTTAAGCTCAAATGGAATACCATAAAAGAATACACAACTATGAACTTAGAGCTTTTCATAGAGATTGTTGAGTTATTGCTAGATAACAACTATTGTACCTTCAAAGAAAAATTTTATTTACAAATATTTGGATGTGCTATGGGCTCAAAGCTTTCTCCCATACTAGCACAATATGTAATGGATCATCTGTTGGATACCTGCTTAGTTGAATTGCCATACGTACTATTTATGAAAAAGTTTGTTGACGATATAATAACAGCATTACCTGAAGAAAATATTCAAGAAATACAAACATGCTTCAATTCTTATTCCAAAATCTCCAATTTACAGTAGAAACTGAAAATTCTGAACAATCAGTACCCTTTTTAGATATGAAAGTACACAGACACAACAACAAAATAAAACTCGAATGGTACAGAAAGGAGACACATTCAAATAAAATCATCCATTTCAATTCCGATCATAGTTTAAATGTGAAAATAAACACCATAAAACAGATGAAAAATAGAATAAATAAAATATGTCATGAATCATTCAGACAACAGTGAATAAGAAAATAACATCAGATTTCAAAGCAAAACGCATATCCCAACAATATGTTAAAGAAACTTTTGTATGAAGATAATGAAGCATCACCCCAAACCATCCAAAACCTAAACACAAGTAGAGTACATATCGCATCATATCCCAATATACACGGTCTAACATCAAAACTAAAAAATATATTCAAGGACGAAACTGTAAAAATTGCTACATACAACATAAAAACAGTAAAAAATCCGTACAGTAAATTGAAAGACCCTATACCAATTAAACATAGAAGTAATGTAGTATATAAGATGGGGTGTACAGATTGTGAACGTGAGTACATTGGACAAACATCCCAAAAGGTAATAAATAGAGTAGCAATCCATAAATCAGATGTAACCAAACACCACCAAAGATGTGCTCTAGCATTGCATGCACACAATTTGAAACACAGAATGGACTTCGACAATGTCACAGTGTTAAAGACAGAAAATAATTACCAAAAGAGATTAGTGCATGAAATGATTGAAATAAACAAAACTGATAATGTCATAAACAAAAAAACTGATACCAACAATCTAAGTTCGATATATAGTTACCTCTTAAATGTGTCAAAATACAAAAATATTTACGATGGCCCTATAGATGAGTAATTTACCCAGAAAGATCACAGAGGAGAAAGTCAAAACTACAAATCATAGAGGACCGAAACATAACCTATGATTTTTATCAAAACAATGAAATTGTCAAAATATAATGTCGTAGACCTTTTTGTTGGTTTTAGATGACTGGTTTCCACTTTTATTTTATAACATGACGAATCTCTTATTCCTAGATGCTAATAATTTAATAAATCTAACATTCAGTAAGTAATAGAACAAAACAAGAAAATAATTTTATATTATATTGTTATTATTGTACTTTTATAGAAGCCCTGAGGAAGCATTAAATAAAATGCGAAAGCTTGGCAAAGAATAAATAGTATTAATTCACTTATCCTCCAACTCTGAGTCGACAAACCCTTATTCAAGTCATATATTATACCTATAGGACTCTTTATCACACTGAAAATATTTATATATCTATATGAAAATGATGTTGAAGCAATGGCCATTGGATGAGTCAGATCCAGAGATATATTTTTTCAAATTTTAATCTCCAGTTACTATATTTCTGTTCATTTTGAAGTAGGTTCAATATTTCGATTGCGCCATGAAGAAGCCTTGGTTTGAAATTAATTGAGGTACCGATTCTGGTTGGATGAGATTATCGAATGTATGCTTTCTTCATATGGTCCATATACGAGTATATCAGTTGGTTCACCACGCATGCTTCGGCTGAGGTTTTATTTATAATTATTTAATAATTTTGGACAGCTACCTAAGTAGCAGAATGTATATATTAAGTTGAATAAATTTAAATCTAACTGGCCGGCTATCTAGTTGAAAGTGTAGATATTTTATTGAGATCATCGAAAGAAAGAAGAAGAAAAAGAAAAATAAGGGGGAAGGTCAATCTTCATTTTCGCATTTGAATGTGCATCATAAACTTGAAAGCATAAGCAGTGCATTTTGTGACGGTGTGACAATACTTGCTGAAAGGTGGCCCTGATTGTAATCATCAAATTATTGTTTCAAGATATATCATTGCAATGGAAGCCAATATGGATCTCTTTTCACAACAATTCGATTTTGATATTAGAGAGCAAGAAATGAATACCTCAATGAGATTAGCTATCTATAATCGCAATGAAGAAGAGATCGTGAGACTAATAGAAGAGGGAGCTGATGTGAACTACGTAGACCAATTCGGATACAATAGCCTCCATTATGCGATCTTGAATGGACGCTATGAGATTATAGATACTTTGATCAAAAACGGAGTTGATTCGGAAAAAATAGGAACCCTTGATGGATATAAATATAGACCAATTCATATGGTAGTGTTTGCAGCTAATAAAAAAAAATGCTTGGAACATTTGATGAAAGGTAATATCCCAATTGACAGCACAGATGAAGAAAAGAATTCCCTATTACATATTTTCACGAAATTGAGTCCGTGGGAGATTGATGTAATAAAAACATTGATGGAATATGGCTTAGATCCGAATGCGGTCAACGAATCAGGATATAACTGTCTACATCTCCTAGCATCGTCAGCAGCGAAAGAGGATAAGAGGATTTTGCAGGTAACAAAACTTTTCCTCAAACATGGGGCTGAGATAAACGTCCAGAGTAACATTGAAAAGGAAACACCGCTTCATGTAGCTACGCGATATAAGAAGTATATCCTGGTTAACTTCTTTCTGGCACATGGAGCAGATATACATTTAACAGATTCTACAGGAAGGAATGTTTTGGATGTTTTAATCAGCAATGAAAGTTCTCCTGGTCCACTTATTAGGGTCTACATGAAGCATATAGTGCTCAGAAAGCATAAGGAAGAATTTATCGAAAGGAGAATAATTGAAACAGTCGATACGAATTTAGTTTTACAGGCTCATAATGCATACTTCGAGGATATCATGAGTTATCTCAAAATTTCAAAGTTACACAAGAGCATTCGGTTACATACTATGACATATTATGTAAAGGAAAGAATAAGGTAGCGAAATATTTGAAGAAACGACAAATAAGAGAAGATTTTCGAGTTCAGGCATTTCGAACATTTGATTACGGAGGTGAAATAACATTGAAATTCTATGAAGCTATGAATCTATTGAAGTCCCAGGAGTTGGCATTCTCAACTGTAACCGAAATTTTTGGTTGTAAGCTTCCTTACTTGTGTGTCAAGAAGATTGCAGAATATATAATATATTGATTATAGCCTATATGTTTACATCGTTTATTTCTGTATTCCTAAAATATATCTTTTAATCCAACCTCTTTGTATTTAATTCTATACAGTTATTTAAAAATGTAGAAATCACGGACGTGAGCTGAAGAGGTTTTGCTCGCTAATTCTGAAGGCTCTCCTCAGACTCATACACATCCGACTAAGAGAATAAAAATGAATCAGTTGAAAAATATCTTGTTTCAGTAATAACCCTACTAACAATTTTTCCTCAGTTTTATTTCGTCCACAAATCTTTCTCTAATGTTAAGCTTTTCATGATTACAATCTAAATTCGTGTTATAAGTTCATTATTTTCAGAATTAATCTTAACAATGTCAAATTCTGCACATTCGTATTTATATATAACTATCTGAGGTATATTCCTATAATGTGCAAGATATAGCAAGGTTTTGGACTACTCAAATTTATCAGAATTCGATGTTTCCGAAACAGAACCCAAACTTTCTATTTTTTCTGTAAATTTTAACGGCTGGTTTCCGAAAGGCTGATCAATATAGAAACCTACTAATCAGTTGTTAAATCTGTCAACTGTTATTTAAGTTGCTTGTTAAACTGTCAACTAGTTCAATTTGACCATCCGGTCAGTTGACACAGTGGTCAAATATTTCAGATAATTGTATGTCATGTGTCACTCACTTACGGCCGGTTTCTGAAACGATGATCATCATAGAAATCAACTAATCAGCTGTTAAATCTATGGTCAACTGCCATTTGAGTTGCTGAAAGGATAGTCAACTAGGTTAATTTGACCACGCTGTCAGTTGACGCAGTGGTCAAATATTTCAGGTAAATTGTATGTCAATCGTCATTTTGAGTTTCCGAAACGCAAATTAAGGCTAAATCAGTGGTCAAACTAGTGTCAAAGAACTTGTCAACTAATCGGTGTTGTTTGGCGAATTAACTTGAAAGAAATCTTGTTTATGAATGAAAACTATGTATTTTCCAAGGAAATCTTAATTTTATCGGTATGTATGAAAATAATTTAATAGTCTTTAATATATAATTTTTATGAAAAGGCATTTATTTTTTCCAATTTTGCGATGTAATATGTTTTCGTTAATAATTTAGTTTTCTCTGAAAAAACAAGCATTTTTGCAACAATTGGTGAATATATTTTTTATTGTAGATAATAATTATGGATATCAGCTTGGCTATAAGCATGTCTAGTAATTCTAGCGAAGATGAGAACCCAAGGCCACGAACTCTTAGGAGAAGAATGAACTCTTTTGATTTCTACAATGATGTGGAATTCAAAAATAGGTATAGACTGTCCAAGGATATTATAACATTACTTCTGAATATGATAGAGGATAAAATAAAGCCCTTAACATCAAGGAACAAATCAGTTACTGCCTTGGAACAATTACTTCTAACAATAAGCTATTTTGCAACAGGAGCATTCCAAATAACAGTAGCTGACCATATAAGGGTCCATAAAACTACAGCATGTAGAATAATTAAAAAAGTATCTAGAGTCATTGCACTTATTTCACTTGATTGATGAAATCTAACTTCAGCAAGATGGCGGATCAGGAAAGTAAAGTCACTTGATCTTTTGTCTTCACCCCCTGCCGATTGAAATGGAAAGCCAAATAATGACGAAATGACCTCCTGACGTGCACGACTTCAAGCTTTCTCGCTTCCAGTGAAGCAGAAGGCGCAAGCGCTATCAACAGCTGCATATAATATCGATCAACGCCGAAGATGATCGATATCATAATTAAGACTGTTTTAAATTTAACCATGTGAAGATCTGAAGACATGAAAACACGATGATAAAATGAATGAATATAAACTCCCCAGGCCATTATAAGTCTGAAACGAACAAAGCGGACTCGCCTGGGATTGAAAATGAATCTTGCTAAAAAGAACGTAAAAGTTTTCCATGAAAATGTTAGTGTGATGCCCACCAATGCATTGCTCCACCTTCAATTCCTTGAAGTTTCGTGTTCTACATTTCGAATATTATCACGACTTGAGCTTCATGGAAAAATGATTAGTTTCAATTCATTGTTCATTTTAACATTTTTTCTGAACTCATTAAAAATCTGTAGCAAGTTGTTTATTTCATGATCAGTTTTTCGACATTGAAAAAAGTTTTCAACGTCGAATAGGCACAAAAATATTAAGTATTAATTTACGTCCCATAAAACACACTTAAAAACATAGAATGGATATCAATTTAAATGATGTTTAGGAAATAACATATTCTGTATGCTTTTTATTAGACTAAGATGTTTTTAGATCTCAATAGACGTTCACTTTATTATGTGATTTATACGAGTGTGTGTTGCTTGGGTAAGATCGTTGATGTCAACATTGTACCTTTAGTTTAAGGCCTTCGAATATGTAGGGTATGCTGTGTTGGGAAATGCGAATAGCTCATTTCATATTCTGGAGGAATGTTATTTATATTGAAATGCACAAGTTGAAATTATTCTTGACGCACTGATAAAAATATTACAGAAATACCCGTGGACAACCGTCATGAGGTAATTAACCAAATCAATTTCACTACTTGTCAGGTTCGCCTGGATAATGCGCGCCAAATTTCAAAAAGAGCATGCGCAGTAGTGATGATTCTACAAATTCATTATCAATTTTGAGTGCGTTTGAAATGACATTCACATATTATATCTAATATATATATATATAGATTTGTTTAACCGCCTACACAGACCCAAATCGGTATACTCTACCGACTTTTCGGTCCAAAAGTGACGTTGTCAGACCCGGCTCCGGTCTGACAACGTTTTTCACTGGAATCATAATCAGGGGGTCAGGGGTGTTAGATATGAATTTTGAGCCGGGTCCGAAAAGTCGGTGAAACATCATATTTTATACAGAAATACTTCGGGAACGGCCAGTGCGAGGGCGCTTCCGGCGACCTCGTCTTGCTGTATATAAACGGTATACTCTATCAACATCTCCAATCCCTAAATCTGGCAACGCTGTGCCTTGTGTATAAACCCGAAATTCTCATTTTTCTACAACTTATACAAACCCGATATAGGAGACCGTCCTCCAGAAGATAGTTTATTCATTTCTTCCAAGCGGACCGAAAATATGATCTCGTCTCACAGATATTTCATTCTTAAAACGAGTATAGTTGAAAGTCATAAAAATGGGGTACAATAGCTCGTCGTTAGAAGAAAACTACCTGTAAAATTTTTCGCATAAATATTTTATTATCATTTGATCATTGGATAACAAGTGACTTACGAATCATATTCATAAGAGTCATGGAAATTTCAATCACACTTTATAGGGAGTCGTTACAGAAATTTTCGATATTTTTCTGATTTGACGTTTCCTAATTTTTTTATGTTCACCGAAATTAAATGAATCTGGACAAAATTTTATTTGAGAAATGTACAAGAATATTGGATGGATCTAAAAATTTAGAAAAGCACTGACCTGAGGTCATGAGCATCAGCGTGCTCATTCTTAATGCTGATGAATATCTCACGAGATATCAAGTATTTAGGAACGGTTTCTATGAAATTCGACAATCTTCTTTGTTTAAACGCTATAAGAACATCTTCCTAGTTACAAGTTTATCTGGTGGATTTGTTAGTATGTTAGGAAATGTTGAGGAAACGAAATTCCAAATGCATAATTAATGCAGAACTATCCGACGTTTTTGGCCCAGATATTTGGACAATGGACAATCAATCGAGATTCGAAAGTTACAGGAATTTGAACAACTGTTCAAATCGCTGTTCAACTAGGAACAAGCGCATAAAAATTCCTACCTCGCTTGTTTACTGAATTTAAGATTTAAAGGTGAATTGATTTTAGAAATTGAATGCTTTCCTCATTCGTCATCTTCAAATCTCAAGTACAATTTTTTTTTTCAGTAAATACTGATTCTTATCACTTTTTTTCACACATAATTTAATCTGGTTTTAATTTTGAAAACCAAATTTCTAATAATAATAATAATAATATTAATAATAATAGCTTTATTGTCTAACAGAAAATCCATTTACAGGACAAGTCACTATACAGGGATAAACCATTAAGAATAACTGCTCCATAACCACCTACATACATATATTACACAAAATCAAAATTTTACTATGAATCGAACAGATGTTCAAGTGCAATTCTCATAAAAGGTTGTTGAGAGCACGAAGAAATATCACAACAGGTACAGCTACTATAATTATATAAGTTATTACACATTAAATTTATTGGAGCCTTACGCAGAATATTCTTTCTAGCTCTTTCACATTTAAAAACTGAAGCATTTCTCGAACTGAAACATGGTAGGTGGAAATTTAATTTGCTGAGAATTTCGGCAGAGGCGATTTTATTATTTAAGATTTTGTACAGAAACATAAGTGATCCAAAAGTTATTCTTAGACTTAAACTTGGATAATTCAGTCGCTGATAAAGATAATTATTATCACATCCTCTAGGAGGATTGACTCCATCAATCTTGAATATCAAATTCAGATAAACTTTTCGACTAGCTAGTCAAAAATATTTCCAATCGATTGGGTTTATGAATATATAAATAAGTTCATTTAATTTTATCCCAATAAAACAATTTTTTCCGATACAGCTTAGGAATAGGGCAACCCGAGTGCCTATAAAGCACTTCTGAAGAACTTAAATTATTTGAAACATTGAACATTAAAAAACTTTAACACCTGATGAATTTTCTTGAAGCCCGAATACGTCTAGTTATCCAGGGGAAAAAATGAGTAATTTGAAGAAGTTATCTCTCTGATGTTTTCTCTTCGTAAATGATATCTTAAAGATCTAGCTTCATATCGGCATTCGTCAAATTTTTTACAAAATATTGCAAACAAACTGAAAAACAGCAATTATTTCTCAATCACTAAAATTTTCAAACACATCACAGAGTGTTCCAAATATTGAGCTCAAAATTGTAAAAAATGTTACTCATAATTTTTGTTTTTCAATAATGAAAAAGTTTTATATTTATTATTATGTCGTAAAATATTGAAAATTTTCCTTAACAAAAACCTTTAGAAATAGATTGAAATTTCTTTAGTTTTTCAATTATGATTCATATGTCAGTTGTTATCGAAAAAAACCTTTTTATGCGGAAAATTTCTTACATACTGTCTGACGATGAGCAATTGTACATGATTTTTATGAACTTCAATGATAATTCGGTTGAAGATTTAAATACCAGTGAAGATGAGTTATTTGATTATCGGTCCGGTTCGAAGAATTATATAAAGCAATCTTCTATACGACGGTTCTCTCTGTTGGGATTGTATAAGTTGTAAGAAGCGATAGATTTTGGGAGAATTCAGTGGATACATTTCATGTGACCTTCTACTGAAAAAAGTAAAAGATCCTCGTCAGTCACTTCTCAACATGAGATACGCAATTAGAGTTATTTGCGGTATAACTAACCGACGCGGTCAGTCCCAACGATCTGACAACACCGCAGGGACTGAAAAGGTTTGGAGAACATTCCGTCGGCGTATATGTGGGAATGAAAAGTTTGTTCAGGATATCGGGCTTCAAAACGTGAATCAAGTGTATCACTTTTTTGAATGAAAAAAAAAATTTCCCCCTAAAGGTGCCTGAGGAGTTATATTTCCTTAAAGCAGATTTTCCACATATATACTCGCAAAAACCATCTGGATCATACGGGTCTCAGGTAGCCTGTCGCATGTACCGGGACTGAACACGTCTGTTAGATAAATATATATATATATATATATATTATATGTGAGATAGTTAAAATCCTTAAGCTCAAATGGAATACCATAAAACAATACACAACTATGAACTTAGAGCTTTTCATATATCATTTTAACAACAAATGTTAATTGCACACTTGGTTCAACCTCAAAATTCAGTAAGTAGACACGTGTATTGTAGTATTCAAGATCTTTAAAAGAACCATTTTTGCATGATTACAGTTACCCTGATGAAGGAACAAAGAAGTTCCGAAAGCTTGGTTTTATGAATAAAGAGTAAACACCAGAATCTTTGTTATAGGTCGACATCCCTTATCCCAAGACAATAGAAATATACAACGACCCTTATTTAAAGAATATTATATTTATATATATATTGTATGTGAGAAAGTTAAAATCCTTAAGCTCAAATGGAATACCATAAAAGAATACACAACTATGAACTTAGAGCTTTTCATAGAGATTGTTGAGTTATTGCTAGATAACAACTATTGTACCTTCAAAGAAAAATTTTATTTACAAATATTTGGATGTGCTATGGGCTCAAAGCTTTCTCCCATACTAGCACAATATGTAATGGATCATCTGTTGGATACCTGCTTAGTTGAATTGCCATACGTACTATTTATGAAAAAGTTTGTTGACGATATAATAACAGCATTACCTGAAGAAAATATTCAAGAAATACAAACATGCTTCAATTCTTATTCCAAAATCTCCAATTTACAGTAGAAACTGAAAATTCTGAACAATCAGTACCCTTTTTAGATATGAAAGTACACAGACACAACAACAAAATAAAACTCGAATGGTACAGAAAGGAGACACATTCAAATAAAATCATCCATTTCAATTCCGATCATAGTTTAAATGTGAAAATAAACACCATAAAACAGATGAAAAATAGAATAAATAAAATATGTCATGAATCATTCAGACAACAGTGAATAAGAAAATAACATCAGATTTCAAAGCAAAACGCATATCCCAACAATATGTTAAAGAAACTTTTGTATGAAGATAATGAAGCATCACCCCAAACCATCCAAAACCTAAACACAAGTAGAGTACATATCGCATCATATCCCAATATACACGGTCTAACATCAAAACTAAAAATATATTCAAGGACGAAACTGTAAAATTGCTACATACAACATAAAAACAGTAAAAATCCGTACAGTAAATTGAAAGACCCTATACCAATTAAACATAGAAGTAATGTAGTATATAAGATGGGGTGTACAGATTGTGAACGTGAGTACATTGGACAAACATCCCAAAAGGTAATAAATAGAGTAGCAATCCATAAATCAGATGTAACCAAACACCACCAAAGATGTGCTCTAGCATTGCATGCACACAATTTGAAACACAGAATGGACTTCGACAATGTCACAGTGTTAAAGACAGAAAATAATTACCAAAAGAGATTAGTGCATGAAATGATTGAAATAAACAAAACTGATAATGTCATAAACAAAAAAACTGATACCAACAATCTAAGTTCGATATATAGTTACCTCTTAAATGTGTCAAAATACAAAAATATTTACGATGGCCCTATAGATGAGTAATTTACCCAGAAAGATCACAGAGGAGAAAGTCAAAACTACAAATCATAGAGGACCGAAACATAACCTATGATTTTTATCAAAACAATGAAATTGTCAAAATATAATGTCGTAGACCTTTTTGTTGGTTTTAGATGACTGGTTTCACTTTTATTTTATAACATGACGAATCTCTTATTCCTAGATGCTAATAATTTAATAAATCTAACATTCAGTAAGTAATAGAACAAAACAAGAAAATAATTTTATATTATATTGTTATTATTGTACTTTTATAGAAGCCCTGAGGAAGCATTAAATAAAATGCGAAAGCTTGGCAAAGAATAAATAGTATTAATTCACTTATCCTCCAACTCTGAGTCGACAAACCCTTATTCAAGTCATATATTATACCTATAGGACTCTTTATCACACTGAAAATATTTATATATCTATATGAAAATGATGTTGAAGCAATGGCCATTGGATGAGTCAGATCCAGAGATATATTTTTTCAAATTTTAATCTCCAGTTACTATATTTCTGTTCATTTTGAAGTAGGTTCAATATTTCGATTGCGCCATGAAGAAGCCTTGGTTTGAAATTAATTGAGGTACCGATTCTGGTTGGATGAGATTATCGAATGTATGCTTTCTTCATATGGTCCATATACGAGTATATCAGTTGGTTCACCACGCATGCTTCGGCTGAGGTTTTATTTATAATTATTTAATAATTTTGGACAGCTACCTAAGTAGCAGAATGTATATATTAAGTTGAATAAATTTAAATCTAACTGGCCGGCTATCTAGTTGAAAGTGTAGATATTTTATTGAGATCATCGAAAGAAGAAGAAGAAAAAGAAAAATAAGGGGGGGAAGGTCAATCTTCATTTTCGCATTTGAATGTGCATCATAAACTTGAAAGCATAAGCAGTGCATTTTGTGACGGTGTGACAATACTTGCTGAAAGGTGGCCCTGATTGTAATCATCAAATTATTGTTTCAAGATATATCATTGCAATGGAAGCCAATATGGATCTCTTTTCACAACAATTCGATTTTGATATTAGAGAGCAAGAAATGAATACCTCAATGAGATTAGCTATCTATAATCGCAATGAAGAAGAGATCGTGAGACTAATAGAAGAGGGAGCTGATGTGAACTACGTAGACCAATTCGGATACAATAGCCTCCATTATGCGATCTTGAATGGACGCTATGAGATTATAGATACTTTGATCAAAAACGGAGTTGATTCGGAAAAAATAGGAACCCTTGATGGATATAAATATAGACCAATTCATATGGTAGTGTTTGCAGCTAATAAAAAAATGCTTGGAACATTTGATGAAAGGTAATATCCCAATTGACAGCACAGATGAAGAAAAGAATTCCCTATTACATATTTTCACGAAATTGAGTCCGTGGGAGATTGATGTAATAAAAACATTGATGGAATATGGCTTAGATCCGAATGCGGTCAACGAATCAGGATATAACTGTCTACATCTCCTAGCATCGTCAGCAGCGAAAGAGGATAAGAGGATTTTGCAGGTAACAAAACTTTTCCTCAAACATGGGGCTGAGATAAACGTCCAGAGTAACATTGAAAAGGAAACACCGCTTCATGTAGCTACGCGATATAAGAAGTATATCCTGGTTAACTTCTTTCTGGCACATGGAGCAGATATACATTTAACAGATTCTACAGGAAGGAATGTTTTGGATGTTTTAATCAGCAATGAAAGTTCTCCTGGTCCACTTATTAGGGTCTACATGAAGCATATAGTGCTCAGAAAGCATAAGGAAGAATTTATCGAAAGGAGAATAATTGAAACAGTCGATACGAATTTAGTTTTACAGGCTCATAATGCATACTTCGAGGATATCATGAGTTATCTCAAAATTTCAAAGTTACACAAGAGCATTCGGTTACATACTATGACATATTATGTAAAGGAAAGAATAAGGTAGCGAAATATTTGAAGAAACGACAAATAAGAGAAGATTTTCGAGTTCAGGCATTTCGAACATTTGATTACGGAGGTGAAATAACATTGAAATTCTATGAAGCTATGAATCTATTGAAGTCCCAGGAGTTGGCATTCTCAACTGTAACCTGAAATTTTTGGTTGTAAGCTTCCTTACTTGTGTGTCAAGAAGATTGCAGAATATATAATATATTGATTATAGCCTATATGTTTACATCGTTTATTTCTGTATTCCTAAAATATATCTTTTAATCCAACCTCTTTGTATTTAATTCTATACAGTTATTTAAAAATGTAGAAATCACGGACGTGAGCTGAAGAGGTTTTGCCCGCTAATTCTGAAGGCTCTCCTCAGACTCATACACATCCGACTAAGAGAATAAAAATGAATCAGTTGAAAAATATCTTGTTTCAGTAATAACCCTACTAACAATTTTCCCTCAGTTTTATTTCGTCCACAAATCTTTCTCTAATGTTAAGCTTTTCATGATTACAATCTAAATTCGTGTTATAAGTTCATTATTTTCAGAATTAATCTTAACAATGTCAAATTCTGCACATTCGTATTTATATATAACTATCTGAGGTATATTCCTATAATGTGCAAGATATAGCAAGGTTTTGGACTACTCAAATTTATCAGAATTCGATGTTTCCGAAACAGAACCCAAACTTTCTATTTTTTCTGTAAATTTTAACGGCTGGTTTCCGAAAGGCTGATCAATATAGAAACCTACTAATCAGTTGTTAAATCTGTCAACTGTTATTTAAGTTGCTTGTTAAACTGTCAACTAGTTCAATTTGACCATCCGGTCAGTTGACACAGTGGTCAAATATTTCAGATAATTGTATGTCATGTGTCACTCACTTAAAGTTTCTGAAACGCAAATTGAGGCTGAAACAGAGGTCAATTTGGTGTCCAAAAAGTTATCAAATAATCGGTGCTGCACGGCAAATTATCTTGTAAAAGATCTTTATTTATATTTGTTACCCGATGAAGACTTTTCGGTATTATAATACACAAGTTTATGAAATATTTGAAACTACCGGAAAAATATGGAGAAAAGGTAATTATTGGTCGACAACAAATTGTAAATATATCAAGCAATGAAATTATTGATGAAAGAGAATTATTCCGAATTGAAAAAAATTCAAAGACTTGACCAATTATTTGAATAATAGAAATATAGAGAAAACGTCCTTAAACAATAACCATTAATAAAAAAAGGAATATTTTTATGATAGAAAAGTAATGAAATTTCAATTTTTATTCGATAATAATGCAATTTATTCCACATTACAAAATTATAATAGAGTCGTGAATTACCAGGTACAAATGACTATACAAAAACTAAATAGTTTGTTATCTCACAAAAGAAACAAGCGAGGACTAATAGATGGATTAATATCAATATGAATCAATATTGAATTCACTTCAGAAAAACCAGCAAGAGATTAAAGTTAGACTGAACTCTGATATTTCTTTAGCGGGAGAGATTATTGAAAAAATTCAATAAATCTGTTTCAATATTAGCACAAAATCAGAAAACAATTTCAAATCAATTCCAATTGGTTTCCGAAGATTTCAAGAATAAGATGTATTCTTATATAGATTTCAAAAATCTTATTGACCAAATCAGTATTTCCGAAAATATTATAACAAAAATAATTAACGACATTGAATTTGCCATAAGCTTTCCGAAGCTTGGCATCCTTCACCATAGTATAATAAAATTTTCAGAATTAAAATCAATATCTGTTATTTCAACCCAATATTCAGAAAAATCATTAATTTTCTCCAATCAAAATGAGTTTCGTAATTATTATGAATTGATTAAAGTTGATGCTTATTATGTCGATCTCAGAATCGTTTTCATTCTTCATTTTCCTCTTGCATACCCCAAATAATTTTTTCATTATCATTTGTATTTCATTCCAACCAAAGATAATGCCATAATCATACCACGAAACACCTATCTGACATTAAATGAAAATTAATATCAATTCACCTCAACAACTTGTATGAAAATACATCCACATTACTACTGCGAAGAAAACAGCTTAATTAATAGAATTCAGGATGAAGACTGTCTTTTTGAATTGTTACAAATCAAGAAATCGATAGGAAATTGTCAAAATCATCCTGTTGAAACCAAAATCAATTTAATCCAACAAATCTGGCACGACAAGGGCCTTTGAAAATTAAATGAAAACGAAAGAAAATTAACAATGAAATTCTGATAAGAAAAAATGACCCGAAAGAAAATCGAATGTGGAGCACTGACTTTTGCCTACCTGGTTTCACAGTACGGCTGAATCAACGTGTCACTCACGAGCGAGAAATAGTCACTTTTTTCACCAGAGTTCTAATTTGTAGAAATTGAGAAATTCATTGATTGCGAAGAAAGTGTTGCACGACGATGTGTAGATGAACGACGACTTCGTACTCTCGTCTGTCCGACATTGGTCATATGCTCCAACATATGTTACGCGTTAATCGGACGAAACGGAAACGAGCAAGCAACTTGGAATAAAATGAATGAACTCAACTAATAACAATGAGTTGCAGTAACATAACCGCCCACCTAAAATAGAATATTTTATGAAACAAAGCAAATATAAAATTGAAAAGATATCGAACAGAAAGCAAAAAAAAATATATACATATATACATCAACACACGTCATAACTATTGGAGAGGTAATGGACATAATTTAACCACTGATCTCTGCAGTACACCTTGAGTAGTCCGAATAGTAGCCACTCTAGCTATTTTATCAGCGCCAGGATGCAACTTCTCAATGCGTCCAAGTCGCCAGCGCAATGGAGGGAGTTGATCATCCTTTATCAAGACTAGTGCACCTATTGAATAAGGTGGCGAGTCACTATTGAACCACCTTTTTCGTTGTTGCAGTGTGTTCAGATATTCTAAATTCCATCTTTTCCAAAAATCCTGATGGATACGAGTTAAAAGCTGCCAACGCGATAATCGCCCGATAGATAGGTGAGATAAATCTGGTTCAGGAATAGCAGTTAATGGAGCCAAAGTAAGAAAATGTCCTGGTGTCAGTGCAGATATGTCATTCGGATCATTACTAAGCGGATATAGAGGGCGAGAATTGAGCACAGATTCAATCTGTAAGTGGACTGTATAAAACTCCTGTATGACCTGTTGAGACAGAAGGAACTGTAAAGTCTGGGCACCTGGATGCAGATATATTTTGTGGAAATATTGAATAAGGAGCTCAGTAAGACGATGAGATGAAGGAAGCAAAGCTGGGTGTTTGTGATCAAGAGCCAGACCAGAAAAAGACAGACGACCGCCCACCCTGAGAACACCATCTTCTCCAATAAATGGATTCAATTTTCGAAGTAATTTAGATATGGGATTTCCCGAGATGAGATTATCGATCTGTTCCTTGAACACAACCCTCTGAACCTGTTTTATAATGAAGAAAAGTGCATCTTTGAGATGAACTGCGGAAAATCTATATATTCTAGGAGCTTTAGAGTTCTTCATGAAGTGAACAAATCTGAAAATATAAGCTACCACCCTTTGAACCTTGGACAGAGATGAATACCTGGAGAGCAAATCATCAACAAACGACGGAGAGATGAAAGCTGACAAAGAGAGGTGACGCTATTATGTTTGTACAAGATGAAGAGAATTCTCGATTTCATCATTTGCGAAGGTGAGATGTTTGGAACGAAGCCAGTCAGGGCCTGTCCACCACAAAGAGCAGTTCAACAGTTCGGTTGGCGTTAAGCCGCGTGAAGCACAATCAGCTGGATTGTCTTTCGATTGAACATGATAGCAATTTTCTGTTGAAACTAAGTTCTGAATTTGAGTTGTACGATTGCTTACAAATGTCTTCCATCGATGAGGAGAAGACTTAATCCATGTTAGAGCTACCATTGAATCAGACCAAGCAAAAATGTCATCTATTGTTTGTGTTAGTGTTTATAGAGGAACAACATGGTTTCATTCAGAAAAGATCAGTGACAACAAACCTATTAACATACTCTGATTTCATTTACGATGCCATGAAAAGTGGGAAACAGGTTGACTCAATATATACCGATTTCAAACGAGCTTACGATTCGGTAGCACATTGGTTACTTATAGCTAAGTTAAGGGCGCTAGGGGTTAAACCTCCACTGCTCAACTGGATAGCCGATCGCATAAGAGGTATCATTTTGAAGGTATCATATTACGGCATCCGCTCCGATGGTTTCATTATGGAGTCGGGAATTCTACAGGGATCTCCTCTATCGTCTTTATTATTTCTTGTTTTTATCAATGATATAGGAAGGATGTTTAGATTCAGCATGTACTTACTTTTCGCTGACGACCTAAAGATATTTAAACAGATCTCATCTACTGCGGATTGTGAATGTCTACAGCGGGATCTCGATGGGGTGGTGAAATGGTGTCGGGATAATCAGATGGAGCTTAATGTGGAGAAATGTCAGGTGATGAGGTTTGGAAGACTGAAATCAACCATCACATTTGAATATCGATTGAATCAGCAAACACTGGTGGACACGAATGTAATCAAAGACCTTGTGGTGTATTTTGATCAAAAATGAGTTTCATTCCTCACATACAGTTCATCACTAATAAGGCATTCAAAATGCTTGGGTTCATCAAAAGATCTATGCATCACTTCAATAATGTTGATACAATGAAAGCTGTTTACTGCTCAAATGTTAGAAGTATATTGAGTACTCCGCTGTCGTATGGTCACCATACTACAATGTCCACAGACAATGTATTGAACGAGTACAAAGGAAATTCCTGAAATGGGTATCGTACAAAACCGGGTTGAACATGTCATCTGAAAATTATAATCAACATACAATAGGACTTCGATCATTAGATGTAAGAAGAGATAACTTCAGCATAATGCTTGTATTCAAACTGGTGAATAACCTCATAGACTGCGAGTATTTGATGAATAAGATAGGCCTCAATTGCAGCCCTGTACATCTTAGAGTGCGAGAGCTTTTCTATGTAGATTTCGCTCCAAACAATTATAGTTTTTACAACCCTTTAACAAGAGCATTGCGACTGACAAACCAATGCCCATTAGATATATTTTCAATGTCGATTTTCATATTGAAAAAACATTTCGAATCCCAAGCGCTAGATAGGTCTTTGGCATCTTGATATCTCTTTTCCATGGGTTAGATATAATGGATTTGAGAACATATTCTGTTGGATGAGTGCTATCTCTATTATGTGAATATAATTTAATATTTCGATCTTTTTGTTTAAATTTTGAGTTACTTCATACGTTGTAATTAATGTAAAATGGCTCTGCCGTATGATCAAATAAATAAATAAATAAATAAATAAATATTGTAAAGGCTGATTGGTAAACAGAGGAAACCACATTAATGAGTTTTGATAATAAGAGACAAGCACACAATTCTAATCGTGGAAGTGAAATTCTCTTCAATGGGGAGACCTTTGATTTACCACCTACGAAAGAGATGTCAATGGAGCCGTCAAAATTGAAAAACCTGAAATATACCATGGCTGCGTAGCCACGCTCACTACTATCTCCGAAACCATGAAGTTCGCAACGATAAAACGGTTTCGATGCAAGTTTCCGAGGTATCTTTAATTTACCCAATTCGGTTAATTCGGATTTACACCGATTCCAGCGACGGCTGACATCGTCTGGATGTGTATCATCCCACTGCAAACCTAATGTCCAAAGATGCTGGATCAAATGTTTAGCAAGAAAAGTAAATGGAGAAAGGAACCCCAAAGGGTCGAAAATTCGAGAAAGTTCGGAAAGTATGGTACGTTTGGTACATACCTGCGCAGTAGTTTCTGCAAGATAAGAAAATTCGTCCGACGAAGGAAACCACCTCAAACCGAGAATTTTGACTAATATTTGTTTGATATCAGCTGTGAAAACGAACCGATGAACACGAAAGTTCATCAAAATGACAATAATATCCTTTTGGAATTTAGGACCTATCAATAGGGCATCATTTAAAGATAAATGACCAGGTACATGAGCTGACGCATCGAAAACAACCCTCAACTTTGTGGATGGACTGTTTGGTTTGATTATACAATGGTGAGGAATATAAAAAGTATTTTCATAATCCAAACTCGTAGAAATCAATGACATATGATCTTTTTCTAAATATTCCCCCATGAAAGTAGAGTATTCCTTGTATATATTCTGGTTTTTAATAAGTTTACGTTCAAGGGATAAAAAACGACGTAGTGCGAGAGAATATGTGTCACCGAATGAAAGTGTTGACTGATCAGGTTTAAATGGTAATGCCACAGTGTACCGTCCAGATGTATTTCTAGAATAGTTCTGAGTGTATAAGTTCTCACAAAATTGATCTTCTGGTGAAACAATGACATTCTCTGAAACTTCTTCAAGTTCCCAAAATCTTCTCAACGAGGAGTTCAAACCTGATTCAGACAATGACAAATGAAAATTGTTAATTGATATGCTAGGTGATTGAATCTTTCCCATGAAAACCCAACCAAATACTGTCTCAAGTGCTGTTGGTTCTAAACCGTTACCCTCGATACGACCCGGTCGAATTATTAAAGAGAATATATCCGCTCCTAAAAGAAGGTCTATTGATTTCGGAATGGGAAAGTTCGGATCTGCTAACTTCTTGTTATGGACACAATTCCAAAACGAATAATTTACGAAAGAACTCGGCATTTCCGCACAAATCTTCGGAATCACGACGGCATCGAATGTAAAAGATGGATTTATTTGACCTGATGGGCGAATAGTACATTCAGTGCTGCAATTAGCAGAAGATGAGCTTTCACAAATTCCATTTATCGAAAATGAAGCATCACAAATTTTCAAGCCTAATCTATTTACACACGATTGAGTTATAATATTTATTTGAGAGCCTCCATCTAACAGAACTCGGACCTTCTGATATCTACCCCAAGCATCACGAATTTCGACCTCAGCGATTGCTAAGAGAACGGTAGAATTTGAAGAAACATTCGTTAAAACCTGAGCTGAGCCTAAATCCGATGAATTTGCAGCATTGAAATGAAACGTCTCTGATGAAGAATCATTATCCGCATTATTGCGCATGTGCAACAGGGTATGATGCTTTCCGTTGCAAACACGACAATTTGACTTTGAAGAACAATTGTTGATCTTATGTCCAGAATGGAGGCAATTGATACACCAATATTTTGTTCTTCACAGCCTAGAACCGATCTTGAACAGTTTGTTCCAAAAATGATGGACATTTGTAAATATTATGAGCTAACTTGCAATAATTACAGGTTATACGTTTCTTGAATGATTCAGTTTCCGTTTGAACGAGAAGAGTCGAATTTCTTTTATTCATTGAGAGAGAACTGGATTTTAAAACTTGAGAATTCGAAACTGAATGAGTTTTCGACGGAAGAGAAAGAGCTACTGCCTCCAAGGCTATGCACTGATTTGTCAGAATTTCCTCGAGATCATCAATAACAATTTGACGACGAGCTTTGAGTTGTTTCAATTTTGTCGCCATTATTATTATTCAAGGTATACTGCAGAAAACAATATGAATTTTGTTTTGAGTAATTTTGAAAAAAGAGTAAATAGACTAACCGATTGAAAAGAACGAAATTAATTAATAAAGTAAATAATTAAGATTGAATCTATTAAATGGAAAATCGAGTTGAAAATAAACAAATGATGAAAATAAACAAAAACAAGAATGACTATCTTTGTTTATGTTTTGAATCAAGGTTATGAGCATAGATAAGAAAAACAAATGAAGAGTTGTCTATGTTCTCAGGTAATGAAAGCTAAATTCTATAACATGCGCAGATATTAAAGGATTTATGAATGTGTTCGATATCTTGTCAAGTTTTTGAGGTTACGTGAATAATTGACAGATTGAAATAAATGCAAATGAAAAAACTAAATGAAAAAATTCCAAAATGCTTGATCGCAATAATTTTGAAAACGCGGTTTGAAAATATGCGGCTCAAGAAGGACCAAAATGCCACGACAAGGGCCTTTGAAAATTAAATGAAAACGAAAGAAAATTAACAATGAAATTCTGATAAGAAAAAATGACCCGAAAGAAAATCGAATGTGGAGCACTGACTTTTGCCTACCTGGTTTCACAGTACGGCTGAATCAACGTGTCACTCACGAGCGAGAAATAGTCACTTTTTTCACCAGAGTTCTAATTTGTAGAAATTGAGAAATTCATTGATTGCGAAGAAAGTGTTGCACGACGATGTGTAGATGAACGACGACTTCGTACTCTCGTCTGTCCGACATAGGTCATATGCTCCAACATATGTTAAGCGTTAATCGGACAATGAAATGAACATATACGTGGGCCGCACGGAACGAGCAAGCAACTTGGAATAAAATGAATGAACTCAACTAATAACAATGAGTTGCAGTAACAAAATCGATAATGCAAAATATATAATCATAGCACCAAATGAAATGAAGATCCGTCTTACCTGTTAAAGAAGTGATTAAATATCGCTTAAGAAGAATTACCTTATCAGCATACCTATAGGATGCCTAATTGAAACAGAATACGGAAAATATACAAATTCAATAGCAAGGATTTGGACGACTCATATTCATCAGAATTCGAGGTTTTCGAATTAGAACCCAAACTTTCTCTTTTTTCTGTCAATTCTAACGGCCGGTTTCCGAAAAGCTGATCAACATAGAAACCTACTAATCAGTTTTTAAATCTATCAACTGTTATTCAAGTTGCTTGTAAAACTAGTTTAATTTGACCATCCGGTCAGTTGACACAGTGGTCAAATATTTCAGGTAATTGTATGTCATGTGATACTCACTTAAAGTTTTTGAAATTAAGGCTGAAACAGAGGTCAATTTGGTGTCAAAGAAGTTGTCAACTATTCGGTGCTGCTCGGCAAATTATCTTGTAAAAGATCTTTATTTCTATATGTTACCCGATCAAGACTTTTCGGTATTATAGGTAATGCGATTGAGTATAAATCTACCTAGAGGGAAACGCAGTTCAAAGAAATGAAGCCAGAAATTTACTAGTACGATTTCTGGTTCATAGATGGTCTGTATGTTTCTGGAAATAAATATATTTGTTCATTACAGCATCTAACGGAGAGTTACCGAACTATTAGACGGCGGCCAGGGCCGGCTTCAGAAAATATGTTGTTCTTCACGAAGATTCATAGTTATTTCATTTCGATATTTGTTCTTCTAAACTAAGATTCAAGGGGAGGCCAAGATAGTAGCATTATAAATTGAATCCTTCATATCATGATTTATCCGAATTTCTCCCATGCATGTTATGTCATTGCATCTTCTCAGTTAAGATTTTATATATTATGCTTGTGTTTTTATAGATTTTCAGGAAACACTTCTTTGAACGAACAAAAGATTTCGAACTGAAATGGCGCGTTTACATTCGGCTATCGTTTTCAACTTAAAAATGAAAATCGTGAGGGTTTATTCACAATGAAAGTAACGTAAACGCAACCATAAAATATCTTCACATTAATGGAGTTTCACACATTTTAGGCAATTATGTAACTTAATAGACAATAGACGGTCCCATAATAATTTAATTCGCGTTGTTTTTTTTAATGAATATGAACTTGAATATTGATTAAATAATGATTAAACTTGAATATATGTTATAAGATTCTATGCGTTACATTTATTGTGAACGAGCGCTAAAATGCAGCTCTTTCTATGCTATCTAATTTAAAATACTATGACAGACTTTCTGCTGTCATTATAACTTACGAAAATTGTTTAAGAGCACTAGCGTGAGGATGGCGTTTTAGGGCGCTAGTTCTCAAAATTATACGATTTTAACAAGAATTTGTACTAATATTGAAGATGTAACATTATATCAATGTTTCTGATTTTATGTCTATAACTTCTCAAGTATGGACTATTTTAACGGAAATGGAAAATTGCAGAAAAATATAAGATCAAAACCATTGAAAATATTCGATTTCTTATCTCATCTTGGAAATGATAAAGCTGAAATTCATTAGGTATATATATATACTTTTATTTATCTATAGGTATATTCAAAAGGTGTGTGTAAACGAATAGACGAACATCCTCGCATTAAACTCAGAATTCTTGATTATTAAATTATTGTTATGAAATAAATCGTTTTATGCTGATTATTTCTGGTTTAGTTGACAAAATATCTTCTAAAACCAATAAATTTTTATTATCAATATAAAGTCGGTTGAAGGGATTTTCAAACGAATTTTCTCATTTGAATTGGCATAGTTTCTATTAGAAATATAAATTCCTTTGTCTCCCAGATCTTCAATATTATCGATGAGGAGGTTTTGTTCACATTTGTCACATTTAAAATCCACCCGATTTAAGCGACTTGTCAAGAAAGGAATCCATTTTCTCTTCCCACATTTGAAGTATACCATTGATAGTTTGAACCAAACCATCAAAGCAGAATGGTGTATTTTTATCAACTGTCCATGACTCCTATTGATTCCATTAAAACTTGTTTCGCTGCAGTATTCTTATCAGATAACGGTCGTCTTATATAATTACCATCGAAGTATCCATGAGAGTTTAGACAATCGAAAAGGTCATCAATTTTCAATAGGAAATTGGCAGTTGCAATGGAACTTTAAGAATTGAGCTCACCACTCTCGATCACTGTCATCATGGTACAATAAAATGTCTTACTAAAAATCTGAATTGCTAATTTCACTTTCATTTTCTGAAAGGCATTGGGGTTAATATGAGTTTCTGTTATTTTTAGAAGGGTACGAGACAGTAAATTCGACGAATTGATGTCGTACGTTTTTTCATATCTCTCCATGAAACATTACTCCCACCCACTATGATATCCCTTTTTATTAATGAATTCCTCACATTTTTGATTAGATGTGGAGGGTCGTAGAGAGCAAAATTTTATACCCGTTGAAAAAAATATATGGTTTACTTTTTGATACTTCTAGAAGTTTATAAAGAGATCTGTTGTTTGATCCTTGATCACAAATTAAAACATTTATGACTAGACCCAATTTTTCCTTTTCTAGTAAGCATCTTTCCAGGCATATTTTCAATTGTGTTCCAACTATTGGTCTACACTACAAATAATACCCTACAGGTACACACCAATTATAACATAATCCTCTTGCCATAAAAACTAGAGCATGAGACGCTGCTCTGGGTGTTCCTTGTCCTTCTTCGGCAAACTCTTGAAACCCCTCTAATATATCCAGTCTTTCATCATATTGTATAAGTTTCTTCACAGACATTTCATCCATAAGCAAGACACATTGTTTCTCTTTCGAATTCATAACAACAATTTTTGATCGTAGTTTTTTTTTAAAATGCGTTATTGAAACTAGGTGTGAGATTATTGACTTGAATCCAGTTTCTCAATGTTTTTATTGATGGTAATTTCAATTAAATCTTTTCCAATAAAAATTTGTACAATGAGGGGGAGTTATAATATATTGACAAGCTTAATTTCTTCTCACAAGGAGACCATGGAGTGCTAGGTTTATGCCCTATCTGCATATATACAAATGTCTTCACACTCGGGAATAAGTTCTTCAAACAATTATTCAACTCTGCAGTCTCATTCAGGCTGGACAATTTGTTCCGCATTCTACGAATTTTTTGTAGGTATATACGACATCTGGTTTTTTTCTTTCTCACAAGAATCAGTAGGTTTTTATTTTCCTCCTGCAGATTTTTCAATCTCTTCTTCAACTTTCTTTCAATGAAAATGAAAGGCCTTTCATCTGGTTAAGGAGCACAAGTCATTTTCACTTCGAGTGGACTTAATTCCTCATCGGAACTGGAAGAGGATAATTGGCGTTCCAATAAATTTGCCCCCTTTCTTGGAGAAGGATATGTTCGAACATACTCTTGAATATACCTGTCAAATTTGAATTGACATTTTCCAACATCATTTGAACGGTTTAACGGAATCATCGATGTTAAAGTATGCGATGAAAAATGGCGTTCTGTCAGCTGAATTATAAGAAGAAAAAGAAAGCTGTCTAATATGTTTCCGTGGTCATACATATCCGTCTGTAAATTACTTGCTGCGGTAAGTTAATTCCGCACGTTATCTCAAACTGAAGATGCATGCGCTGTACCGTAAATAACATGCAACGCTAATACCGCACGACGTTATTTCATCTTCCATATCTCTCTTATCTTTGCCGTTTCGGATTCACGTTTACCTGAACTGTTATCCTTAAAATAAGCTAAAAGATCTTCCTTTGTCTGTAAATACAATGTTTGTAGATTAGGTTTCTATCACCGGTCACAGTCAGTAAAATATCTGATATGGCCGAAATATATTGATCACAATTGTCATGTTGGGAGATTATGAATTTTTTTCCGAGAAGTAACAGAATGCCGTTCTTTCCAGAATGTCATTATAAGCAGTAATTACGGTTTTGAACTAATAATAATAGTAGTCCCTTTCATTTTCGTTTTCAGCAGTAAAGTAGGTAAAGCAGGTAACATTTCATTCGTTTACTCACCTTGTCAAATTTGAATATTTGGACTTGAAATAAAACCAATACGAATATTATTATGATTATACATCAGTAAGACTGGCTTAATAAAAATACTATTTCGATCTTTTTGAGCGCTTAAATGATGAGAATCATTTTTTTTTTCAATATAGCCGGGTAATTTTCGGCCTAGGATTGTTTTAATTTGCCGGAAATATTACTCATCAATGAAGAGTTTTCAATAAAATTCGATTTCGAGCTTCTGTAGAATAGCTTTGTGTCTGAATATTTTTATAGGCGCTGATTTTTCTCCAAAAATAAGTATTCACTCTTCAATAATGATAATATTTTGTGACAGTTTTTAAGTGAGAAATTGGAACAATTTACGAAATAAAATATTTCTTAAAACAATTCCATGAAATTTGTCAGTGTATATGATTATTTTTATTGGTTGGATATTGGTATAGTTCATTCATTCATTAAAAAATTTAATGAAGCTAGGGTCAATACGAAATTTATTTCCACAATCGTTTACCTGAAAAGTTATTGAAACGAAGACCTATCGAAAACAACTTATGCCCAATAGTTCTGCCCACTGAATACTCAATCAACATCATAAATGGAATCAAGAAGGTGCATGAAAATAATGAAAATAAAACAAATATTACCAATTACAGGAAATAATTTTATACCATAGTAGGTTATATCATAGCAGGTACTAATCTTAGTCTGATTGTGTTTATAGTTTAGCAACTCATCTAAAGTAACGGAATGCTCACAGAGGAAAAACGCAATAAAATAAAAAAAATCTTAAGGGAATACTGTTTTATGTTTGTAGGATGAATATCTAGCCTGAAATCATTATGAAGTGATTTTGGCGTAATGAAAAATGTTTTTCAGGATATATTCTTCAAATAATAAAATAAACAAAAATACAATTTGCATTATCCTCACAGATTCTCAGTTCAGGATTCCACTAATTACAATGTTTTATTTCGGAAAGTGTGGTAAAAATCGATTCTTCCGTCAAGACAATCACTCTCGAACGGAAGGAAATATATTGTGAAATTTTCATGATAAGTTTGTGGGTTCAATAGGTAGTAATCGGGTGATTTTAAAGTATCGATTTTTTTTACACATCATACCATTGAAAAAATTATTATGTAGAGTAATCCTAAGAATTTATCCTCATCGATTCTAAGAAGTAGGTAATAAATTACCATTGATGACGAGATATTGTTGATGATGGAGCTCGTGTTGAATGATTATTTGGGCTATTACCATCATCTATTGGAAAACATTACATCCACAATAGATGATGGTAATAGTCCAAATAATCATTCAACATAAATTACCATTATTAATTAAAAGTATTTCATTACGAGAAAACATCAAATTTCACATTTGATATTTTGTTTCTGTTGCTTCAAACATCCGAATACACCGAAACATTTCACGTTCTTTTCTTTTTCGTTCACTTGAACTGCTCCAGATTTATTTCAGAAATCTGCGATTAACAGTGCGCCAAAACTATCAATTTTTTTTTGTTTTGCTCAATACAGAGGATAAAAATATTTGGGAAAAAACAAGTTTTTCCTCAGTATTAGGGTTATAAAATAAGAACTTGGTCCATTTATTGCTCATTCAAATATACACATACAATTTTCTTGTGTGCATGCATAACTGATAATAATAATAATAACAATAATGTTTATTCAGTATTCTCATTTACATAAATAAACAGATTTAGTTACAGAGGTTATTGAAATTAACCTGTTCGTAACTATGCTGAAACACAATTTTAATACTAAAAAGTACTGCCTAGTACAACAAAAAGCAGAGAAATAAAAAGCATCATCAACCAAACCACAAAAAAAAAACTCACAAAGGATGCATTTATCAACATAATTCAGTACCCCCAAAGGAACACAATAAATCCATAATTGCTACAATAATACTTCTTATCCCTTCTTACATAGACAATAACCCCATCAATTTTATTTAGTTTACCCTCGTTATAAATGATATCGTAATCAGGGATATAGTACAAATTAATGTTTGATATATGAAAAAGTTTCCGTCAGTACAATGACTTCATAATTAATTGCAACACTCTCCAGGAATGCCGTGAATTCTGCATAATTTGCGGAAATACTTCTCATATTCATATGTAAAATGCTTAGATTGTTCTTAAAAATAAAATTTTTTGCATCAACTAACTTACTACTTATTTTGGTATCATATGGAATATGATCGTAATCTCGAACGAAATTATTCATATTTATTTATATTCTAAAGGTTAACATACAAGAAAGGACTCCTATGATTATTTAAAGATCCTCAACTGAAACATCGATAGCAGTAAACTACCTTATTATCCTCCTACTTTCTTTTCCTGATTCTTTCCATATCTCGTACGGATCCTATCCTGGTTCACCTGGACTATCGTCTTGGCCCCTGCAGCCGTATCTCCTTTTGCCTGTGTTTTTTTCTCGTACAAAAATAGTTTTTTCTGTGTGGACAAATGTTTATGGGAAAGATTTTTTGTTTGGTAGTTCTTATCAGTATCTGATGTCGAGGGGTTAGATTCTATTACGTTGATTGTCGAAACTTCTTCTTCGCCTGAGCTTTCCAACTCTTCTAATGTGTATATATCCTGTCCAACTACCAATTTATTTCCTTTGATGTAAGATTTTTCTGATGAATTCGCTCTAGTGTGTACTAAGAATTGTTTCAATTCATCTCATTACGTTGCTGTGTAGTCAGATCATTCGCAATTGATACATCAGTGCCCTTTAGTTGTCTCACCCTTTCAAAAATCTGTCTCTTCTTGTGATAAGAAACAAATTCTACCTTAATTGGACTATTTTCCTGTTTTCCAAGTGAGTAGTAGTCACTAATATCTGATTTTCCTACTTGAACATCTAATAGGAGGTTTATTTCTTCAGCAAGAAGTTCTACTGTTGAAACAGAACTTTCGTTAAGGCCAAATATGACTATATTATTTTTCCTACACCATCGGTCAGTTTTTTCTAAACGATTTTTCAAGTCATTGTTTTCCCGTTCAAGGGCCTGGTTCTTAATTTTCAGTGCCTGAACCTCCAATAATAACTTTGATTCCAACTCGATAATGCAGTTTTTGACTTCCTCTTTGGAACTTTGAACTTCCTCCAGAATTTTCCTCAATGTTATCACCTCTTGTTCAGTCATCATCAAGTTTACATTCTATTGTGTGGCACACTTTAGATTTTCTTCACTAGACATCCGTTTAATAGCCTATGTTGACATACGGAATCTCATGTGTTTGTTTTCCAATCAGGAATTCTAAAATGGATAAATTTTTATCCAACTTCAGAAGTCTCAAATATCAAGATTTCAACTAAATTGGACAAGTATCTTTTCCCTGATTTGTGCACTAATTTATCTTATTCATATATTCAGTTATTTTCTTCTTAAACTTCGGTTGTTTGGATATGATTTCAAACGTTATTGAATGCACACGCATCTGTTCACCTCGGCAGTCGGCATACGAATCTAAATTCACTTCAAGTATTTGATATCACCAACAATATGCCCATAATTCATTCATTAAAATCGTCATCTAAATGTACACAGTTCATTGGACAGTAAGTCAATATATCTAAATAATAAAATATTCTGAGAGGTGATGTCGAATAAATCCGGCCCTGCCTCAGACCAGTTTCCCCTCTAGGTAGATTTTTACTCAATGGTAATGCAGAAGTTTCTGAAATGTTTGAAACTATCGGAAAAATATGGAGAAAATAGAAAAATCTCAAATTATCTCGGCGAATCAAAATATTTTGCATCGCTATCCGGCCAATATTCCAGTGGCGTACGAAGAATTCTGAACAAAACTCGGCTATCTTACTCGACTGCTTTCACATCAGTTCAATTTTAAGGTTAGAAAAAACTTCCGAATTGTCATCGTCTGAAGAGGATGTAGAGTCAGATTCGTTTTGTTGTAAAGTTAAAGGCTTAGAACATTTTAGAATTTAAACAAACAATTTAGAATTCTTAATTTTTTCCTGCATATCAGATTTCAACGACAAGAATTTGAGCATTAGGGATGATTTAATCTTATTCTCCTCATCACTGAAGGGTGCACTCCAATTTATTCGACCCATCACGTGTACTAACTTCAATACCAATTTTTTATAAATATTATTTTCTGAACCGTCAAAAGTATCAAGAATATCCTGTAACTCAATAAATTTTTTTGACAATGCCTCCGAATCGAGCCTGAACTCGAATGGATAACTGGGATATTTAAAAGATTGGTTCCCCTTTTCCATCTTAATGATCTGACGCAAGGATTTTCTCATTTTATCTGTCGTCCTCAAACCTAAAATTCCTCGAATTTCCAACTCATAACACAGTTCCTCAGAACTGAGGCGATTTATCTCATAACACCCTCGAGGTATTATGAAGATACAAAAATTCAATCCCACGCAAAATGAGTTGAACGAAAAAGAAATGGAAATCTAACTGACGGAATGATAAGGAACCAAAATACCTAACACAAAAATAAACAAAACAATTAAACAAACAAACACCAGTCCGATTAATATTCAAAAGATGTTCGCATTATCCGATTAAATTTCTCTCTACAATAATTTTTTAAGAGGAAAACCGTAACATATGCCACTGAATCTGTTGGTTCTTATCTGTTTATAAAATATAAAATATCGCGATAAGATTTCAAGAAATTTGTGCCGTTTCACTTACAGAACAATCTCCAATAATAATTTAAAAACTACCCATCTCAAGCAGAGAAGTAATCTATGAAAACTAAATTAAACAATTTTTTTCGTTGGGCGCCAATTGTCACGCTTGAATCCCGGCTAGCTCGGATTTTACCAATTCAAACGTGCAATAAAAATAAAAAGGAAAATGAACAAGAGAAATTCTAACTTTTTTCCTCTCTACTTGTACGAGGGTCAATAACAAAATTTCAATATATGTAAATTTTTTGTTTTCATTTTCTAATCGTCGTCAAATCAATTCACCATCTCCTAATATAGTTGTTAGTGTTAATCTGATTCCTCACTTAAAATTTAATAACAGCATCCAATCGTATTGCTTCCAAAAAAACAATGTCAAAGTTTGAAATGTCTCTCGTGAGAGAATAAAGGTACAAAATTGATATAGAGCTCACAGTTTTAATTTCTTCCAATTGTAAGGTTATACTTAGCGAGAACTGGCACAAATGTTTGCTCAAGCTTGCAGGGTAAGGAATGGCACCTTCCTTGGGGTTGTAAGGTCCTAGAGTGTAACCTAGATGATCGGAGGATCTAGCAAATCTGGAGAATTGGCAAAGCTCGGTGATATCGGTGAATTGTTGGATTGGATAATCGGCCAATCGTACACTCGGAAAATCGGGAAAAAAAACGGACTGGTGCTTCCGTACAAACAGTTGTACTCGCAGTGCTGAATTTTATATGTTTGAAACAACCCTATAGATAGATAGATAGATAATTTTTATTCACTTGATAACTAATATACACCGTATATTATTCCAAAAATTAAGGATTCAAGCATGTCAAAACAGAAGATTACATAAGAACATCTAATCATAAAATCAAAATTTAACACATTTTGCTGATTCTATTGAAAAGTAATACACAATGTAAGCCAAAAAAAAAACACAAATCAATAATATACATATTCTGCTGAATCTATAGAAATTTAATGCATAACAAATGGTGAAAACAATATATCAGAAGTTCAATCCTTTTGATTCTATAAGTGTACCTACATCATCACACAAGTATTCCGATATACTATACTAGTAAGCGGGTAGATCAGTAGGCCCATGGATCATTATGGACCATAGATCAATATAGACCACAGATCAATAGGGCCCATACATCAATGAAGCTCGCAGAAACACGAAACACGTCAAAATACCCGTTGAAAGCGAAAAAACTCGAAAGAACTGGAAAAAACACGGAGAAACGCGAAAAAACACGAAGGAATCCGAAGAAACACGAAAGAAACCGAAATTACACGAAACAACGCGAGAAAACACAAAAGAACCCCAAGTAACACAAAAAATCTAAATGAACCTGAAAAAATCCCGAAAGAATACATATAACTTGAAAGCGCGCAAAAAAACTCGAAGTCACGCGAAACAACCCGGAGAAATACAAAAAAACCGAAAGCGCGCAAAAAAACAAAAGTACTTGTAAATTGCACACCCCGTATATCACCCGAACGTAAACTCATTGTAAATTGCACACCCTGTATGACATTTTATCGAAATCAGCAAAATTACTTGTAAATTGCACACCCCGTATATCACATGATCGCAAATTCATTGTAATTCGCACACCCTGTATGACATTTTATCGAATTTAGATCCGATACGCGAAAAAAACATGAACACTTGCATGTAGGACACCCACTATATAATCGATTCGCAGTGGGTGCTTTTTCCATAAAAATGCAGAAGGAAAAACTCTCGAAGAAAGACTCTGGTGAAAGTCAGTGCTTCCAATATGCACAGCCCGTATATGAATCGAAAATAATTTTCCCATAAAAAATAAACCCAAAGAATATCGTTTCAACTCCATCAATTTTACAAAGGTAAAATAAAAATTATTCGAAAAAGGTCTGAACGTGTATTCATGAACAGAGTGCATAGCCGTTTTTCCCTGAATAAACTAAGTGTGTCGGATTTTAACATAGAGTATCATAAGTTGGGTCGGAGTTCGGAGAGGGCAATGAATTCGCGCGAAAATGGACTGGAAAATGCCGATTTTGAAACGCATATTTGAGGTGTTTTTCTTTGGATTCGTGAACCGTATGTGGTCTCTAGAGATTCGGAATCTCCTGTAGATTCTTAATCGAGCACTTGGAAGGCCTGAAAAATCTTCCACCGCCCATATCGAGCGAAAAATTGATGCCGTATTTTCAAATTTGGAGCTCGCGTTCGGCTATCATCGGAATCGCATGAGAAATTGTGACACTTCTCCTCGAATTTTCGAGAAAATTGTCGAATTTGGAATGAAGAATTCGCGGACTTATCTCGTTACTTGGATGTGAAAATCGGTACCCAGAGATGGGAAATTTCACGTAGATTCGTTTTCTACCGATCGCGGGGCGATTTGTATCGTTTTCGACCGGCACGGAGGGAAAACGTAGGTGTGGTTTTTGACGTTTCAGGGAAGTCGCGAGTCTAAAAATTGCCGTTTTATATGCATAATTTTCGTATAGATTTCGAGGGGCTCCGCGGCTGAGCTCGTAGCCACGCACGGGGACGTTCTTCGTCCAGAAAAAGCGACCCCCCCCTCCCCGCGAGATGCTCCGGCTTCATAGGAGTACTTTTGCCCGTTTTTCGCCTTTGGGCGATTTCGCGAAAATGGCTGATTTCGCGATTTTCTTTCGAAAATTTCGGGCACTTGGAGGGAGCGCGGGGGGGGGTTTCGCGGTCGCTTCTCCTAGAGGAGGATACGCCTTTTCGATTTTTTTTAAGATTGCCTTTCGAGCGGCCCTGCGGGCCGCTCGGAAAGCTACGCTTTCCGGGTCCCTCACGGGACCCGTTTCAATTTTTTTCTATGGTCCCCGATCTTATTACTTTATTATATTGAAGAAAGAATATGCTCTCTCGATTAAAAAAATCTTTATTTTCTTCTTCAGTTCTCTGATACTATAAGTCATTCTAGCTTTTACAGGTATCTTATTAAACACTGATATGATTTGGTATTCAACATTTTTTTGGAGATAAGAAATTCTTTGTTTTGGTGGCTTCAAATCATCTTTCCTTCTTGTGGGATACTCATGATTTCTTCTATACTTGTAAAATAATCTCTCGTTACTGAGTACAAAAGAAACTGCTTCATATATGTAGATAGATGGCAATGTGAGTATGCCGCATTTTATAAAAATTGGCTTACATGATTCTGTCCTTTCCAATTGGAAAATATTTCTAACACATCTTTTCTGGAGAACAAATATATGCGAGATGCATCTACAGAGTTTCCCCAAAAAATCACACCGTATCTCATTTTTGAAAATGCATAGGCATAGTACACCATAATGGCTGCTTGCTGATTCACAGTGTTGGCTAAAACTTTCACAGCATAACTACTTCTTGCCAGAGCCTTCGCTACCCCCTCAACATGGCACCTCCAGTCCAGACGTTCAATCAATATCCATACCCAACATTCTAACAACATGTTTGGGCTGCACTGAGAAACTTTTGTAATTAACTCCATCCGACTCCTCCAGTGTCTCGTCCCTATAAGAAAACTTCAGCATTTGAGTCTTTTCCAAATTGATCAACAAGTTGTTGTCTCTGAACCATTCATCCAAATCTCTCAGTGCTAGTTTGATGTTTTCTTTCAATTTTTCCGAATCAGCTTCTGAAAACACCAAAGACGTGTCATCTGCATACATTGTTAAAAAACTTTTAATGACCTCTGCCAACTCATTCACATATACTATGAACAAGAAAGCCCCCAGGATAGACCCCTGTGGCACTCCCCTCCTCACCAGTCGTTCCTCAGATTTCAATAATTCACCTCTATGATTAGTTTCAAAAACACGCTGTTTCCGATCTTTTAGATATGACTTGATCAACTCCAGGGACACTCCTCTAATTCCATATCTTTCCATCTTCTTGAGCAAAGTCACATGATCCACTCTATCAAACGCCTTTCATAAATCTAGGAACATAGCGGCCGTATTAGATCCACTATTCAATGAATCTATTATTGTGCATAAAAGTTGGTATATGGCATTTGTTGTACTTCGCTGTGTTCTGAAACCATTCTGATAATCTGTTAATATCATCCTTTTCTCAAAAAAGTCAAGCATTCTTTTCAGTAAAATCCTCTCAAATACCTTTCCAATATTCGATAGTAAACTAACAGGTCTGTAATTATTCATATCTGATTTATCTCCCCTTTTGAACACTGGCTTAATCAGTCCAATTTTCAGCTTTTCAGGATATTTACCCTCAATCAAGTACCTCGGTTACCTTATAACAACTCAAAATCCGAACTAATCGAAATAATGGTGATTCCAACACCACTCCTGTTATCGTTCTTCGGCGAAACAAATATTTACAAATCCCACCATGTGGTCGAGAAAACCGAGTTTCAATATTTTATTTATTTCAAGAAGTAACAACAGCATCCGTTATAATCGTTATAATAAATGATTGAGGGAAGGACGAGATCGTACCACAGTATAGGGACCAAGCAGTAGTCGCACTCCGTCGATTTTGAACTGAAATCGCTTACACCAAAGGGAACTCGCGCATTCCTCCCTGCGCATAACCTAAACGACCGCGAATGTAAAAATTGATTATAAAAGGTTATTTGCGTTATTTGAAAACTTAAATATTTTGATTTAAGCACAGTGATATTTAGAGTGTATGGACCATTGTTTAGTCTATATTCATATAAAAATTATGACTCCGCTCATAATGTAACCGTAAATGTAATAACATTTCCTCACTAACATAACGCATTCAATAAAAGATATATTGTTTTAATATCACTTTGAAAGAAACAGTAATTAGTGATTAAATTTACTCAATAGTGTACTCAGAAACAGCAGAACCGGTGCCTCTGAAACTTTTTGAAATGTGTTTAAAATCATTGGTACCTTAGGATTGTAAATGAAATGACTCATTAAAATTTTTTTAAACGAGGATTGAGTTAAAAAGTAGGTATTATATGGAAAAATAAGTAGTTGGTGGTTGAAAGCATCGAATGTGTTTAATATCAAATCCTCATTACTTATAATTTCACTGAAACATTTATCTTCGAGTCCATGAAAAATAACTTTATTTTCTTATTGAATTGTTTCGAACAAATTTTTTCTATGAATTCTCTGTTGATTTGGTTTGAACTGATACTATTTTTTACTATATTTATAATTTATGAAACGAGAAATTTGATCATGGAATTCTTAACTATCGGCAAACCCCCTCAACACGAAATGTTGTAAAAAACATTTCTGATTTCTGTAATAGGCCCCATATAAATGTTCTTGCTTCAAATTTCTTTCGAACTTAAGAATCCTGTTTAATGCGATTAGTTAAATGTAGTAAATTTTCCAGATTAAATCAACATCAGAGCATATAATTTGTTACTTGTTAGTGGATTTCTCCCAGTTTGTTTATATTTTTTGCCTTAATAAATTTTTCTCAAGATTTGTTCAGTCTAATCTAAACTTGTAGTACAGTTATCAGGTAATATTGAATTATCTTCTCTTAAATACAATAAAAAAAACTGGTTTTCTGATATAAAATTATATTTTTCATATTTCTATAATGAATATAATATAGTAATATACAACGGAATAAAATACTATACAGTATCATAAAAATATAGTTTAATTTTGCATGCATTTCAGTCAAAAATTATGTATACCTCAATACATTCAAAATAACAACAAGTATACAAGGACTTTGTAAGTGATATGATAGAAATATATAGAATGAATGTTTACGCTATGTGGTAAATTTGCATTAAGATCAATTCCATTAGAAAATTTGTACCTAATCTATAAATAAAACAAATACTGACAAACTGAAAATACATTAAAACTAATGCACAATTAGCAGGTTCGAAAGATCTGTTACCATTGCATTGGTGAAATCCAATTATTTGGTCAAGAGATATATCATAAAAAAAATGAGTTTTGATAGACATCTCATCAACACCGAATATGCAATCCTTTGCTTTCTGTCATAGTTTTTACTTTCACCCAAATTGCTTGAAATACTTATTCATTCAAACCAACAGAAAAGTTCCATTTGGTAGTTATTCTGCATAGAGTAGCCTTGTGAGGTAAGGAAAAAGTTTTTCTTAAAATTTTATAAACTTTAGGTCCCAAAAAATTGATAGTAAGTGCAAATTGTTTATAAGCGATAGAGTACCGGTAGCCATAGGAATTTGTTCTTTTGAGTTGCAATTGGGCTATCATGAAATCAGCCATGTTCCAGCTGAAATTATGCCTGCAGAATCGAATGAAACTTTCATCGTCAATTTCTACAGTTTCTTTCTCCTTCATTGAAATCTTTCTCCTCTTCAAATTCTTCACCATATTCTGCAACCTTTTTTTTCTTGGAGTGTAGGCAGACAAACTTGGTGATATTTGAGTCAATTCAGTTTTTCTCACTATGAGTAAAGATAATCTTTCATTAGACTCGTTACCATTCGTAAGTGGTTAGGCTACTGAATCTTCATGGTTGAATGAAGCACTACTCAAATAACAGAACTTTTAATAAACAACATTTTCTACAATACTATATGTATCACTCACCTGTCAGTGTTTAATGGTATTGAGAAAAAAGAAAGTTTCGGATTTTTGAGACCATTGTTTTTGCAGTTAGTTACGCTACAATTGTTAACAATTTTGGAATTAATTTGAAAATAACACAAAATTGAAACAGAATACTTACTTGAATGAAAATAAATTATTGAATAAATGAGCTTTGCTGGTTTATGGTAGATTTTGACTCAAAGAAATTCCACTAAATTTATAAGTTAGGTTGCATCTTTTTCTTCAACTCCTTCTTTGAATTTTAAATAAATCTTAAAAAAATTATATTTTTCCATATATTGAATGAATTAATTATACAAAGGAATTATTTAAGATGTCTAAAATAATAATAATGACATTATTCCAGACATCTTAGAACTTAGAATTATTGATGAAAACGATGAACATTTTAGGTTATGCGCAGGGAGGAATGCGCGAGTCAGACTTGGTGTAAGAAAATCCACGGAGTGCGACTACTGCTTGGTCCCTATACTGTGATCGTACCAGTCATATGGGAGTTGAGCTCCTCTACACCGGACCTATTGCGCAGCTCCGCGCGAATTTTTAAACGTTCGATTTCGAGCGATACACTTGTTTCAACTAGATCTCAACATTTGACGTAAATCTTTATTGAATATTTTCTTACGTTAATAGCCTTTCCATTTTCCAGAGTCAGTGAAATGAGTTCATAAAGACAAATAAATTTTCATAAACATAACACATAATTGATTGATTTCAAAACAATTTCAGGACCTTTTCAACAAAATTTTGTATTCACCATGTCATCTCAAAGACTTCCCAAAAAAAATCAATGAAGTAGTAGTGTCAATTTGGTGAGGATTTACAAGATAAAAGTTGTGTCATATTCTATTTATTAAAATGAATTTTACATTCAACAATAAAAATCACATCTTCATTTTTTATTTTTTGAGTGAAGTAACCTCTGGTTAGCCACTCTCAGGTAATCTTGGATCGCCTTGATTGTGGTGACCTCCTTAACATTTTCATTTGAAAAATGAAGAAATACAGCATCTGAAAAATTTAGTATGATCATTATATGGTACTTTTACTTCTACTAAGATGTGTCTGAAAATTTCAGTATTTGAGAAATATTTGCAGTTTTTCAGTTTGTTTCCGATATTTGTAAAAAAATTTGACGAATGCCGATATTAAACTAGATCTTTAAGATATCATTTAATAAAAGAAAACATCAGAGAGATTACTTCTTCAAATTACTAATTTTTTTTACCTGCATAACTAGAAGTATTCGGGCTTCAAGAAAATTCATCAGGTGTTGAAGTTTTTTAATGTTCAATGTTTCAAATAATTTAAGTTATTCAGAAGTGCTTAATAGGCACTCGGAATGCCCTATTCCAAAGCTGTATCGGAAAAAATTGTTTCATTGGGATAAAATTAAATGACCTTATTTATATCTTCATAAACACAATCGATTGGAAATATTTTTGACTCGCTAGTCGAAAAGTTTATCTATTTTGGTAGAACAATAGCTTGCTGTTCTACTTGGAACAACCAAGCCAAAGTAATAAACCCAAATCTCATTAATATCCTGAAACCAAATGCAATAACCCTCGTAATTCATTTAGGATTTATCAGGAAGATCGCATCAAACCGTTTGAAATTTGCATTTCTATGGGGATATCTCACTTTACCGAGACCAAGAAAGTTGTCATAAATGTGAAATTGTATTAAAAAAATAGAAATGGTTTAACATCTCATAATGATACCGTTGGTTTTTGTGACAGGCATGTTGGGATATATTGAATTTCAAAACTCCGCGTTACAGGCTAGAGCGCTGACCCTTGGACCCTGAGTAGGTAGATGGATTAACAAGGGATAAATAGAGTTCAGTTTCACCCGTATTTATTCAAAATTTGAAAAATCATATTTCGGAAACTATTGGTTTGTCAAAGTCGAAAACGGTATTTGTATATACGCCTGATAAAATTGCACCATAAAAAATTTTTTATTTGGAAAATTTTAATTTGTTACTTCGAAACTATTCTACCGATTTATCCGAATAACGAACTCAGCCGAGATATTGATAAATCAAATCTACTCTGAAAATTTCAACTCTAGCTCTATCGTATTCACTGAAGTATTATATATTCAAGATTGATCGTCCTAGAGGATGTGATAATAATTATCTTTATCAGCGACTGAATTATCCAAGTTTAAGTCTAAGAATAACTTTAGGATCAGTTATGGTTCTGTACAAAATCTTAAATAATAAAATCGACTGTGCCGAAATTCTCAGCAAATTAAATTTCCACCTACCATGTTTCAATTCGAGAAATGCTTCAGTTTTTAAATGTGAAAGAGCTAGAACGAATATCCTGCGTAAGGTTCCAATAACTTTAATGTGTAATAATTATATTATAGTAGCTGTACCTGTTGTGATATTTTTTCGTGCTCTCAACAAACTTTTATGAAAATTGCACTTGAACATCATAGTATAATTTTGATTTTGTGTAATATATGTATGTAGGTGGTTATGAAGCAGTTATTCTTAATAGTAACATTTATATCCCTGTATAGTGACTTGTCCTGTAAATGGATTTTCTGTTGGACATTAAAGCTATTATTATTATTATTAGAAATTTGGTTTTCAATATTAAAACCAGATTAACTTATGTGGGAAAAAAGTGATAAGAATCAGTATTTACTGAAAAAAAATTGTAGTTAAGATTTGAAAATGACGAATGAGGAAAGCATTCAATTTCTAAAATCAATTCACCTTTAAATCTTAAATTCAGTAAACAAGCGAGGTAGGAATTTTTATGCGCTTGTTCCTAGTTGAACAGCGATTTGAACAGTTGTTCAAATTCCTGTAACTTTCGAATCTCGATTGATTGTCCATTGTCCAAATATCTGGGCCAAAAACGTCGGATAGTACTGCATTAATTATGCATTTGGAATTTCGTTTTCTCAACATTTCCTAACATACTAACATATCCACCAGATAAACTTTTAACTAGGAAGATGTTCGGATAGCGTTTAAACAAACAAGTTTGTCAAATTTCATAGAAACCGTTCTTAAATACTTGATATTCATCAATTCATCAGCATTAAGAATAAGCACGCTGATACTCATGACCTCTCGTCAGTGCTTTTCAAAATTTTTTAAGATCCATCCAATATTCTTGTACATTTCTCAATTAAATTTTGTCCAGATTCATTAAATTCCGGTGAACATAAAAAAAATTCGGAAAAGTCAAATTCAGAAAAATATCGAAAATTTTCCGTAACGACTCCCTATAAAGGGTGATTGAAATTTCCATGACTCTTATGAATATGATTCGTAAGTCAGTTGTTATCCAAAGAATGATGATAAAATTTTTATGCGAAAAATTTTCCAGGTAGTTTTCTTCTAACGACGAGCTATTATACCCCATTTTTATGACTTTCAACTATACCCGATTTAAGAATGTGTGAGATGAGATGATGAGATGAGAAGAATCAGTGAGATGAGATCATATTTTCGGTCCGCTTGGAAGAAATGAATAAACTATCTTCTGGAGGGTGGTCTCCTATATCGGGTTTGTATAAGTTGTAGAAAAATGAGAATTTCGGGTTTATACACAAGGCACAGCGTTGCCAGATTTAGGGATTGGAGACGTTGATCGAGTATACCGTTTACATACAGCAAGACTAGGTCGCCGGAAGCGCCCTCGCACTGGCCGTTCCCCGAAGTATTTCTGTATAAAATATGATGTTTCACCGACTTTTCGGACCCGGCTCAAAATTCATATCTAACCCCCCCTGACCCCCCTGATTATGATTCCATTGAAAAACGTTGTCAGACCCGGAGCCGGGTCTGACAACGTCACTTTTGGACCGAAAAGTCGGTGGAGTATACCGATTTGGGTCTGTGTAGGCGGTCAAACAAATCTATATATATATATATATATACGAGGGCCGTTCAGAAACTAACCTCCGGTTTATTGAAAAAAATACACCAAGTTAAGTAAAAATATTTTAATATATACATCTTACAACTACATCTTTGCACTATTTTTCGACATAGTATCCATTACGATTGAGGCACTTATCGTATCTCTTCACAAGCTTTGAAATTCCTTCTGCATAAAAATCACCCGCTTGTGCCTTGAGGCACCCATCGTGCACAGAACTTACGGTAACCCAATCTTGCTGTCACTATCCCGTACAAAAGAGTCTTAGAAATCTGTGGAAAATTAGTAGACAACTCCGCCATTGTGAAACGTCGATTTTCACGAACTTTTGCATCAACTGTCTGAACGAGTTCGTCAGTCACCAATGATGGTCTACCACTCCTCTCTTCATCATAAACGTTTTCTCGTCCACTTTTAAATAAACGTACCCATTCACGGACAACTCCTTTACTCATAAATTTTGATCCGTACACGGCACAAAGCTCACGATGAATAGCTGCTGCAGAATATCCTTTGGCTGTAAAAAACCTTATAACAGCACGCACCTCACATTTGGCGGGATTTTCTATTGCAGCACACATTTCAAACTGCCACAAAAACTAAACTAGCGCAGGTGCGATGTTCACTCGACTACGGTTTGATGCCGACTGACCTGCTGAGCGCGTGAATGCACAGATGGCGCGCTACTCCCCCCCACTACCCGCACTGTGACCAATCGGAGGTTAGTGTCTGAATGGCCCTCGTATATATAACTATTTATAAATAGGTATACTTGCCAACTACTATCACATTATACTCATACTTATATACATTCAGCTATAATCGAAATGGTAACCCACTGAAAATCCACTTGGACAAGAAAAATTACATAATATATTATTTAACTATGCAATATTATATGATATATTATAATGGTAAGATAGATAATTTCTTTGTAGAGACATGTAATAATTGATTTTTCACAGAAATATTAGGAAAGTGGTTGGTCAAAAAGCTACATTCAACTAATGCCAACGTTTCGTAGATATATTTCCACTTCTTCAGGGCTACAAAAAAGAAATTTATCGAGATTGAATATAGTACAAGTATGAGTAACGTTAAAATTGAATATATATATATATATATATATAATCGATAACAAAAGATTTCATAATAAACCTCAAATATACAACAAAAACAACTGGTGATAAAATGCACAACCTAAAAATACACATCAAAATTTCATGGATTCGTTGATTCTTTCTTTTTCCTTTTGGATTTGATTGAAACACATAAAAAAATCGAAAACACTTTACCAAATTTGAACCAATGTTTTCCACAGAAAAGGTTTTAATGCTAACTTGTTGAGCATATTGGAATAGAGCATATACAGAACATAAAAAAACTGTCTAAATATTCGAGGCAAAATATGGATCATCAGAACCCTATGTGTCACTTTCTATTAGTGTGCCGAAACTGATGTTTATTTCGTTTTTAACCTCTTCAACTACAGGTGAAGTACTCAATATGATTTTAAAAAATGAAGAATTCCTAAACTACATTATTATTCACACTGCAGCTTTTCATATAAAATAGCTGACATAAAAAACCTTTTATACTTACAAGTCGACGAATATGACTGTCATTTCTTCTCATGAAAATAATTTTAAAGTAATCCGAGACCTCCTAAAGCTGAACAACTATCTGAAATCGTTCAATGATAACCATGGGACCAAATGCGGAAAATGAAAAACAGTAAAATTATATATTATGTGAAATTTCCCATACATCCGCGGACTTATCTCATTAAATTTTTCGAAAATTAATTCAATGGGATCACCTATTTAAGGAAATGAAATTACATTGGACGTGTTCTCGAAGTTGAACTTTTGTGATGTTATACATTCAAATAGACTAACCATAAGATAGATGAAACGTACATGAATTCTTCATGAAAACCGTCTTTTGGGGGAAGGTGGATATACCTTCCTAACACCCGACTTGTCTGTTTTACTCTCAGGAATAATCCATCTTTTAAATGCAACTCTATTTGCCTTTGAATAGGGGGAACCAGACAAAAGGAATTCTGAAGTAGTTCTTCAATCTTTATCATTTATTCAGTGAAAGGATGAAAATAAATAAATAAATCCCAATTCTCATCCTGGATAGTTTTAAGATTTTATCAATAGCTCATAACATCTGGAACATTCCACCATTTTAACTTAGGTAGTGTTCGAAGGCAAATCTGGCCAAATACGCATAGCCTGCAAAAACAAGGTATTATAATGGGACTACGTAATACGTCATTCAGTTTGAATGCTACAAGTTGTTGGAAAATATCATTTAGGAATATTCTATATCTTTTGTGCAAGTAAGCACTTAAACAAGTGGTAATTTCAAGGCCGAAAATTTATGTTCGTATTACTACTGACAAAGGAGGAGCCATCTTAGACTAGACCAAAGCTGGTGCTATCTCATTTTGCAATAGGACCTATGTCAAGCATCCATCACAATAACCAATTGTCTTTATTGTGTTATTATTTCATCTAATTTGAATCAAAAATTTTCTCTGAATATTTCAGTAATCCTCACTTTAAAACATATTCACTCGACAATTTTGAGCAATTAAGAATTGATATTTCGCAATCTACAAAACCCGGAGTGTTCGCCATTTTGCAACAATAGTCATAGTCTTGTTTTCACATGTTGCAGCGCCATCTGTCTTCTTATTGGTTAATATAAAGCATCCTAGAATTCAGTTGAACACCTACAAAAAAATCCATTGAAATCGACCCAAAACGAATCCACTTTTAATACACGTGCAGAGGATTTTTATATAAAAATGAAGTTATCTGAGTATAACAAGGGCTACCAATGCTTATATTTGAGTTTAAGAGCTACAAGAGTAGATTATAGTTTTGGGAAAAAAATTGTGTAGGCTTTGACTTGCATCTGGTTTTAATTTTGGTGATTATGGAAAAAAATCAGGTTATCGTCTACGCTCTATATTAAAAATGAAATCTGCAAAATCCCGTGTCATGACCTTATTGGTTTTTCCAATCAATCCAATTCAATCAATTTCCAATTAGGAGTTGTTTGCTTTGACAGCACAATTTTCCAATTCCATCTCTCCTTTAATGATTTTTTTTTTTTCAGTGGACGGTTCATATTTTTCAATGACTCAACTCAGGATGACGCTTCCTATATACAAGAACAAGAGAGTAGAAGGTGGTTCTCCCTTGATGACTTTATACATCCAGGAAGGTTCTCATAAAACAGCTTGGAGGAAGGGACAAAAATACTTCAGAATAACCAGTGACGGGAGATTGATGTTCAATGAAAAGATGTTGCAACGAGGAAATTTTGAAAGTTAGTATACAGTAGTGAAGTAATTATTTCATTTTTGGTGGCTTGTTCTTAGTGAAACAGCAAATGCTTGTTTTTTTCGAATATCGAGACGAAAGAAATTTAAATTGATTAGGTTCGACTCGCAGAAGTATAATCTGAGGTCAATATTGGGTATGTTTAGCCTTTAGCATTCCGTGAAAATAGTCACGGTAGCAAAATAAAACGTTGGAAATTTTTTTTTCACTAATATTCTATATAACTGGTATATGTATGAATGATATTAATGAATGATCTCGCATATTCTGAAATTTCATTACCGTACCATATTATCACGGGGAGTCATAGGAAATCTTTCATTTATAAGAGGAAGTCACACAAAACCATAATATAAATAAGGAATGGATATTATTTTTCGTACTAAAACGAATGATCAATCGTACACAAGGAAAATGTATAGACTGTAGTTTTTGAATCGTTATTTGAAATTACCTCAAGTAATCCATTCTGCGCTGTTGTTATCACAACGAATCGTTTATAGATTTGCTCAAATATCTGTATTTTTCAAATATTTGTGTGAAAGTGGTATCAATCGTGTTGTTTGGACTCACTGATACAAATTCTTGGTGAAAATCAAATTTGTCCTTTTATTCCTGAGCACAATTACGCCCCAACAAAAATATCAACAAAGATGTAATTACCAGGCTCTATTAAAAACAACTAAAAACAAATATCTTGGACGAGTTCATTATTTGGCCAGATTAGCTCAGTGTTCTCGGAGTGACCAGAAATTATTCTTTCCAAATTTCACTTTTTGAATATCACTTTTTTATGAAGCAATAATAATAATAATAATAATATTGTCAGCCAAAAGTTCAAAAGAATATATATATATATGTTTCGTCTTGGGTTAAATTTCATATAGTTTCCTTTAGTTATTTAGGGTATTTTATTCTAGTACAATTCATTGTTCATTTCATGCATTTGAAGTCCACATTTCTCAGGGATTGTTATTTTACATTAACAAATTGGAGGAAATGTTTCTTTTGCGCACATTGTCGCTTCTTTTTTTTTTTCAAATATATGCGCATACAATTACTCTGTCTTCTTTTTACCATCGATTCCTGTTCACAAAACAAAGAAGGAAACATTCTGGCCATCATATGGGAGGAAGCAGGAGAGGGGAGGACAGGGCGGAATGAGACGTTACGCTACGAAGCGACGAGCTACGCTCTGACAAATTTTACGATTTTCATATATTACCAATGCTATACAAAGCATAATGATTGATTGTTCATAAATTACGAATTCACTGATACTACGACTGAAGAGAAAGTGCATCAAAGGAAGATTGAGAGTGTCCACAAGGCAAGATACAACCGTCCTGGACCCCCTTTCGTTCCAAGAAGACCCTCCATTTTACAATCTCCTCGTTTACCAAGGGTAAGTCGGGATATCTTGTATTTTATTATTATAGGACATTAAATATTGTTCTGCGACAGTTTTCGTAAATCACCACAGTACTACAATCAAATTAGAAATCAGCTTCTCCTTAAGAAAACCGAACAGTCCACTGAACACCTAACATAATTAATGGTCCTTAGTGAGCCGAATTTTTTGTATAGTTTCATTACGAAACATTTGAGTGTGGTACTGAGGTTTTGAACGAATTATTTCCTCCAATTTATTTTATTTCAGTCATTTATTACGTACTTGAGGAACATATTCATCGATCAATTTCAATCAGATAATTGACCATCTGTTGTCTTATCTATGAACTCGAAGTTTTGTTTAGTTTCGGTTTGTTTATTTTCCTTTATTGTATGAAAGAAATATTGAGTTGTGCTGGATGAATTTGGGTTTTGTATAACGTTAGGAAAGGTGGAATATTTCGAGAATTTGAGTTGAATTGTTTCTAAGTAGATCGATTTTCATAGTTACTGGGAGTTTTGAATTTAGATTATTCACAAGAAACACAATGCCGGCAGATGATGAAAAAGTTTTACGATTGCGAGCACTTCGTGATACTGTCATTTCGAGTGTCAATTCTTTGTACCATCAGGCGAAAATAGTGAAAGATAATCCTGAATTATATTCAACATTTAAAATACGATATCGAGGTATCGAAAAGTGGAAAATGTATTTGACAAACATCATGTTAGTATAATTTCTCTCGTGTCCGTACAGGAAGGGGCTGAAAACGCGTTGGCAGCTGAATTGGAGGTATATAGAGATTTTGAAGACAGATGTCAATTTATAGAAACTGTTTACTATGAATTATTTGAATTACCTGAAGAAGAGCTGTATAATCGTTCAATAAAAATATAGATAATTCTTCAAATGTAAAATTGCCGAAAATAAATTTACTTATGTACGAGGGGACATTAAAAATTTCCTACTTTCATTTCCAATTTTAATTTTTAGTACATGGAAACCAGAAATTATCCAATGTTGAAAAATTTAATTATCTTATTTCTGTTCTGAAAGGCCAGCCGTTAAATATTGTAAAAAATTTACCGTTGTTGGATGAGAACTATATTATAGCTTATAATTCCCTCATATCTCGTTATCAGAATAAACGACTACTTGCCACTGCATATTGGAAAGAAATTGATAATTTTCGTCCTATTTCGAATGATAAATCTTTAAGATCTTTGCTGGATGTATTTCATGAAAATTTATCGGCTTTGGAGTTGTTGGGATTTCCGGTAAACGATTGGAATTTTATACTAGTGCAAATGTTAATTGATAGATTAGATTCGAATACTTTGAAGGTTTTTGAGGGAGAGTATGCCTCTTCAGAACTTCCATCTTATAATACAGTACGTGATATTTTACTCAAACATTGTGTAGTGGTTGAATCGATTTCGTTGAATTCAAAAAATAAAGAGCGCCCATCTCACGAACATAAATCAAGAGTTTCGTTTCATAAAAGTTCATTTTTGTCTAGCACCAATTCTAAAGCCAATACAAAATATAAACCCTGTGATCGAGTAAGTTGCATACATTGTAAACGAGATCATATAATTTTTAAATGTTCTGATTTCTTATCAATAGATCCTAATAAACGGTATGAAATCATTAAAAGTTTGAAAGCATGCATTAATTGCCTGGCTGATTCTCATACAGCCATGAATTGTTCATCTCCTAAAAGATGTCGTACTTGCAAAGGGTTTCATCATTCTCTACTTCATTTTTCTCCAGAGCAATCTACTTTTACTGATATACAAAGCATACCTTCCACATCTTCCGACCCTTCACAAGAGATTCAGTCATTCAGTAGTTTCATTTCACATCCTGAATCGGCAATATCCCATGTCCTTCTCTCTACTGTTAAATTGAAAGTAAAAGATAGTTTTGGAAACTTTTATGTGGTAAGGGTATTGTAGATTCTGGTTCTCAAGTGACTTTCATTTCGAAAGGTCTCGCCAGAAAGTTAAATTTGAAACCTTTTAACGCTTCAATAAGCGTCCAAGGTTTGGACCGTATGAGTACAAAAGCTAATTTAGCTGTTGAATGTCAAGTTACTTCTATTCATAATACTGGTCAATTGATAAAATTAAGTGCAGTGATCGTCGATAAAATTTGTGATACCATGCCTACTGTTTCATTACCCCCTGTTTGTAGAAGACAGTTTTCGAATCTATTACTTGCCGACCCAGAATATTTTGAATCTGGAAATGTTGATTTACTACTTGGGGCTGATATTTTTCCATATATACTACAGAGTGGTCGAATCGTTACTTCTCCCGGTGAACCAGTCGCAGTTAATACCATATTGGGGTGGATAATTATGGGCAAAGTAAATATACCTAGATCTCAAAATGTTAGTTCTTTTCTAGTTACCTCTTCTAATGAAGATGACTCACATCTAACCGATAATCTACGAAGATTTTGGGAAGTTGAAGAAGTGCCTTCAATTATATGTCGCTCTCCTGAAGATGTATTTTGCGAAGAGTATTACACGCAAACTACATTCAGAAATGCTACAGGACGTTACACCGTTTCATTACCTTTTAAAATTACTTGTCCTGACTTTGGTGATACCAGGTCTTTAGCATTAAAACGTTTTCTTGCTTTGGAATCCAAAATTCTCAAGGATGCAAATCTTTATTTGAAGTATTCTTCTCTTATACAAGAATATTTGGAAAGTGACCATATGGAAATCATTCCAATTTCCGAACTCGAAATCAACAATAATTATAATGTCTTCTATTTACCTCATTCGTATGTTTTACGGAAGGACTCTTGTTCCACTCCTGTTAGGATTGTTTTTGATGGGAGTAGCCGTTATCCAGACAAGTTGTCATTAAACGACGCCCTATTTACTGGACCAAAACTACAAAATAATTTACTTTCAATAATACTTCGGTTCCGTTTGTATAGGTATGTTTTTGTGCTGATATTCGTCAGATGTACAGGATGATTGAGATTTCCAATGAACACAGAGATTTTCTTCGACTTTTATGGCGATTTTCACCAAAAGATCCATTGCACGAATATCGATTGAAAACACTTCCATTTGGATTGAATTGTAGTCCTTATTTGGCTATTCGCACTCTGCAAAAGTTGAGTAGGGATTTTCCGGAGTTTAGTTTGGCTGTAGAGATACTAATGCAGAATACATACGTCGACGATGTTTCTTGTGGAGATGATACCTTGGAAGGGGCATCTCTGAAGATTGAACAACTCATCTCATTGCTTGAAAGGGGCGGATTTGAGTTAAGAAAGTGGCAGAGTAATAATAATGACCTTATGAAAAATATACCGCTTGCACATGTTTTAGATTCTGTGCGACATCTGGAATCAGATATTGAAAATCCATTTCGTAAAGTTTTAGGTTTAAATTGGAGTCCCTCGTTTGATTGCTTCTCTTTCTCTACGCTGGATATTCCAACGTTATGCACGAAAAGGAGTATTCTGTCGTGTGTAGCTCGTATTTTTGATCCATTGGGATACTTAACTCCATGTACAATACGCTTAAAGATCCTCATTCAATCTCTTTGGTGTCAAGGTAAATCATGGGATAGTGTTCCTGGGGATGAGGTTTCTGCTGCATTTTCTCGGTTCCGAGAGGAGATTGGTTTTCTGTCTTCATTGAGGATTCCACGTTATTACGAATCCATTTTGACTCATAGGTGCGATGTATTGGGATACTGTGATTCATCTGAGTTGGCCTACTGTGCAGTGGTCTATGTACGTGTTTCCTATGAAGCATATTCTAAAACTTTCTTCGTATGTGCAAAATCGAAAGTTGCTCCTCTGAAAAGTCTTTCTATACCTCGTTTAGAGCTTTGCGCTGCTGTTTTGCTTACAAAGTTGATTCATTTTGTAAAATCTTCATATGGAGGCTTTGTTCAATTTTTTCTCGTACATTTGCGTTTTCTGATTCTGCTGTAGCTTTAACTTGGATCAAATCCTCACCTCACAAGTGGAAGTCTTCGTTTCTAATCGCACTTCTTATATTCAGGATATTATACCACCGGAACGTTGGTTTTATGTACCTTCTAAGGATAACCCTGCTGATGTTGGCACTCGTGGAATATCACCTTTAACGCTTTTATCATGCCAGTTGTGGTTTGAGGGCCCAACTTTTCAAACTGATCAGATAGATACATTTTACTCGGGAAGGGAAGTTGAATTTCATCATAATGATATTACTGAAGATTCAAAAACGAATTCTCCAACTTGTTTTATTGCGTCTGTACCTGAAACTAGCTTTATAGTTGCATTACTTTTAAAATTTACGTCTCTGAGTAAAATTCTCAGAATAATTTGTTATATGGTTCGATTTCTAAATAACCTGAAATCCAATGATCGTAGAATTTTTAGTGATAAAGCCATCACCTCTTCTGAAATCCATAATGCTCTTTTGATTATTGCTAAACAGATTCAGCAGACGGAATTGAAAAATGAAATAAAGTTGTTATCATCATCAGGAAAAGTTCCGAAATTTTTAAGAAAACTAAGTCCCTTCATTGACAATAATGGTATTATACGAGTCGGAGGACGTCTGTCTTATTCGAATTTACATTACGACGGAAAACATCCTATATTATTACCTAGCAAGCATATTTTTACTGAATTGCTCATTTCGTACATCCATAGTAATTTTCTACACGCAGGTGTGAATACTACGTTGTTCCATTTGATTCAGATGTTTTGGATATGTTCGGCTAAAAGGATGATACGTTCAGTCATTTCTAAATGCCACAACTGTTTCAAAGTGAATCCGAGATCGTTTGAACCTATGATGGGTAATTTACCCAAATTCCGCGTTACCGGGATAAAACCCTTCGGTAACGCAGGAATTGATTTGGCAGGTCCAATTATGATTAAAACATGTCAAATACGCGGTGCTAAAACTACTAAATCATATTTTGCATTATTTATATGCTGTGCTACTAAAGCCGTCCACCTTGAGTTACTCTCAGATCTCACGGCAGAGTGTTTCTTGATGGGATTTCGCCGATTTATTGCTAGAAGAGGTCGATGTTCAAATGTATATTCAGATTGTGGTACAAATTTCATAGCTAGTTCTAAGTACTTGAAACAGATTATGGATTATACATCCAGGAAAGAAAGTATCTCTTGGCATTTCAACCCACCCTCTGCACCCCATATGGGTGGCATCTGGGAAGCTAATATCAAAGGTGTAAAATCACACTTGATAAGACTTATTGGAGCACAAGTTCTTACATATGAAGAATTAAATACTTTAATTATTAGAATAGAGGCGATCTTGAATTCACGTCCGCTTTGCCCCATAAGTAGCGATCCTAATGACATAACTGCTCTCACGCCAGGACATTTCTTGACATTGGAACCTCTAGTTGCCTTGCCCGACCAAGATTACACTGACATAAGTGTCAATCGCTTGACTAGATGGCAGTTAATATTGAGACTACATCGCGATTTTTGGAACAGGTGGAGTCGGGAATATTTACATACTTTACAACAAAAATCTAAATGGACTACTCAAGGTGGGAATGCTAAAATTGGTTCCATAGTTCTAATAAAAAATGAACTCTCGTCGCCATTGAATTGGCCATTGGGTCGCATTATCGAGTTATACCCTGGAAAGGATGGCATTGCTCGAGTCGCTCTAGTGAAGACTGCAAAGGGTCAACTGAAAAGACCCTTAGTAAAACTTTGCCCTCTACCTTATCAATAAAAAACTATATATGTTCTTGTATACAGGAATATTATATTTTTGATAACTTGCAAATATTTTTTTTTTTTTTTTTGTACTATTTTGTTCAGGAAATGCTGGGCATTTCCAGCGCGGCGGGTATGTTTCGTCTTGGGTTAAATTTCATATAGTTTCCTTTATTTATTTAGGGTATTTTATTCTAGTACAATTCATTGTTCATTTCATGCATTTGAAGTCCACATTTCTCAGGGATTGTTATTTTACATTAACAAATGGAGGAAATGTTTCTTTTGCGCACATTGTCGCTTCTTTTCTTTTTTTTTTTCAAATATATGCGCATACAAGATATACTGCAATTACTCTGTCCTCTTTTTACCATCGATTCCTGTTCACAAAACAAAGAAGGAAACATTCTTGCCATCATATGGGAGGAAGCAGGAGAGGGGAGAGGAGAGGGCGGAATGAGACGTTACGCTACGAAGCGACTAGCTACGCTCTGACAAATTTTACGATTTTCATATATTACCAATGCTATACAAAGCATAATGATTGATTGTTCATAAATTACGAATTCACTGATACTACGACTGAAGAGAAAGTGCATCAAAGGAAGATTGAGAGTGTCCACAAGGCAAGATACAACCGTCCTGGACCCCCTTTCGTTCCAAGAAGACCCTCCATTTTACAATCTCCTCGTTTACCAAGGGTAAGTCAGGATATCTTGTATTTTATTATTATAGGACATTAAATATTGTTCTGCGACAGTTTTCGTAAATCACCACAGTACTACAATCAAATTAGAAATCAGCTTCTCCTTAAGAAAACCGAACAGTCCACTGAACACCTAACAATATATATATATCAAAAATTAGAAAAGAAAGTTTTCTCTCGGTTGGGTTCTCGGCAATTTTTGGGGCAATTAATTAGAACAGTGACTATTCATTAGTTTATTTTCTATATTTCGAATACACGGTGCGGTTCTTCTTCAGGAAAACTGAAAAAACACATATTAAAGGTCAACTACGTTGACTTGACATATAAAGTTCAACTTACATCTAAACAAAGTCAAGGAAACTGCAAAAGAGAACATCAAAAGAAACAGCTAGTGCGAATTTATAATCAATGTGATAAGAACAGTTGAGAAATCAATTTTAAGTCGTATCGAGAACGTCATCTGACAGACATGCATTCTTTCAGGTTAGGTCACAGAAAGGTGCACTCACAAAGGTCAAATGAAAAACATAGAAATCTCGAGTAATTGTGCAAAGATTTTTAACTGTCAACAGTCTAATCTGGAGTCCCTACCTTGATTTTCTAATGACAAAAGATAGTTATAGATATTGCTCAAATCTTCTATATCTGTTTTCTTATTGATGTTGTTTGGATATTCATTGATGTAACACATTTCTAAAAAGGTTCTCTTTCTATAGTTGGTGACAGTTGTCAGTATCTTTGGTTCATTGAGGTTAAACTGATGACCCAATGACGATGCATGTCTTGCAAGAGCACATCTCTCTGGGTGTAGTCTGATGTCACTCTTATGAATTGCAAATCTTCTCTTCACACATTGAGCTGTCTGGCCGATATAAACTGACTGACAATCATTACACTCCACCAAATATACGCAGTCTGATCTAGATGAGGCCGGAATGGTATCCTTTAAACGGCTGAAAAGTCCATGAACAGAAAATGGGCTATACTTGGCAATTTTGATATTTGGTACGTCTTTTAGTATGTGTACAAGATTTTGAGTTAAACCCTGGATAAAGGGCAGTGAGACATAGTTTACGGTCACAAGCTCTGCAGTAGTGTTAGTCACTGGAAGGTTGTCTGATTGGGTTGGTGATGAACTGTTAAAGCACTTAGAAAGGAATGGTCTTGAGTAACCATTCTCCAAAAGACATCTAGAAGTCTACTTTCGGCCGATCTGACATAATCAGGATGGCAGATGGTCCTCACTCTGTATATCATTCTTTTTATCAAATTGATTTTGATTCCCCAGTTGTGATTGGATCGGCAGTGTATATATCTACCAGATGCAGTGCTCTTCTGGTACCAATCCAACTTTAAGATATTGGTGGAGGATCTGACCGCCATTGTATCCAGAAAAGGGACGCTGTTTTCAGTCTCCTCTTCTACTGTGAAAGAGATATGTTCATCGAACGCATTGAACACCTGTAATATCTCCGCAGTTCCTTCCTCAGGCAAAGATAAAATAAGGTCATCTACATACTGATAGATAAAAAATTTAGAAAGCACTGACGTGAGGTCAGATTGCTTTGGCGCTCTTGTTGACCTACTTGCGAGTGAATATTCAAACCTTAACAAATCTATAAGCTCTCTGATCGGGTGAACAATAGTCTTTTTCCGTACTATGGGACAATGTGATGTAAATATGAAAGCCTAATGAATAAACAAACCTTTATCTCAATTTGAAAATAACTACTCATAATTTTCACCAAATTTTGTTCTATGCTTCTCCTAAAAACTTACGTCATCAAATTCTTTCTCTATGATAAAAAATTTTTGATTAATATTACGTCTGTGCTTTTCTGAATTTTGACAACGTCATCGACATCGAATTCTACCTCTATGAATTCTATGAAAATTTTGATTGATATTACGCCAACTGACACTGATATCTAGGTCCGCAAGTTGTCAAACGAATATCGATCTGTGATGGCAAATCTTTCAATGACAAAGCTCGGACTTCATGACATTTCTATTTTTCTCTTGAGTAAATGAAAAAAATTATCATATCTTCAGAAGGGAAAAAGCTACGACAATGAAATTTGGGGATGAGTAAGATATCGGTAACCGCAATTTATATACGGATTTTTATTTAAATCTAAATGAAGTCTTAGGAGATATTAAGTATTGAAAATTTTTTTTTTGGGAATTTTTTTAAAATTTTCTAGCTTGACGATTTCTGCGAAATTTTGCAAGCCATTTTGTTTCAGCCTCCCTCAATAATATTTCAAGTATCAACTTGATCGGATGGATATTCTAGTAGTTATTGAGGAAACAAAATTTCAGATGCTCATAACTACTGAACCATCCGACGGATTTGGCCCAATAACGAACTTGACCGAGATATTTGGACAATTAACCTATTCTGAAAATTTGAAAACTCTAGCTGATTCCTTTTGGATGCTAGAGAGGATACGGCCGGCCGGCCGGACAGACTCAACTTTCGCCACGAATTCTTCATCAGGGAGTCGAACCCAATCGATTGAGACCATTTTCGGCTCGATATTCCAAAATTACAGACATTCGGGCAAAATGATAGGCACTCTGTTCGGGTGAACAAGAGCGCCAAAAACAACTGGAATGATAATTGAGGTATACATCTTCTCAATAATGTTGACATAACGATTGACGCTAGTATGGGGCTCAACTTGCTGCCCATGGGACAACCGAATATTTGTGAATACATAGTTCCTTGAAATATGAAATAATTGGAATCGAAAAGAAATCTCAATATTGTACAGAATCGATTAAAATCCATAGTTGTTATGTTGTTCATTCTATCCCATTCCTCCTCTATAATCTTCAAGATCAGTTCAATGGAAATATTTGTAAAAAGGTTCACCACATCTAGTGAAATGATCTTATATCCTTTTGGTAATTGAATGTTATTAACTTCATGACTAAATTGGAAAGAATCTTTAATAGCATAGGTATGATAGTCTGAATAAGCTTCCGACAACAAACTTGCCATATACTCACTCAATTCAGATGTCGATGATCCAATAGTGGATACAATCGGACGAAGAGGTATACCAACTTTGTGTATTTTGGGTTGCCCATATATCCTTGGGGGTATGCCCTTATAGGTGGTTAATTTCTTAGCCATTAGATTATCAATAACGCCTTCTTCTTTTAGTTGTTTTGCAATTCGGTTATTCTTGTTTTGAACCTGTGATGTAGGATCTTTAGTTAGTATTTTGTATACTGATGTATCTCCCAAGAGTACATCCATCTTCTCTTTATATTGTTGTTTGGTAAGTGCAACTGCCACATTTCCCTTGTCAGCTGATGTGATAATGACATCCTCATGTGATCTAAGGAATCTCGCAGTGGTGTGAAATAAATTGTGCTCAAACGAGTTGGTAGAATTATGCTGGTGTATGAAATTAGTAATGTTACTGGTGCATTTAGCTCTCAGAATATTGTGTATTGAAGAGGAGCCATTTTTATTATATATTCAACATCTGATAACAAATTCTTGATAGGAAACCATTTTGGTGGTATAGGATTTAGACTGAATTTTGGACCCAATCCTAGTAATAACTTGATATTTAATGGAAAATTATGTGATGTTAGGTTAAGAAACCACTTGTCTTTGAATCTAATAGATTCTATAGTTTGTTTATTCAATCTGGAGTATTTATCGTTTAGGAGTTGTTGATTGGTTTTGAATGTCCTATTATATTGTTTCATCTGTGTTGTATGAAAACATGCATACATATGTTGTGGTATCATCATCCCGACCTCAGACTTTATACATTCCAAAGAGTGATTAAGCTTGCTTAGCTTTTTTATGGTGAAAGAGATCTCTAAGTTAAGAATTTTGGTAGATATCTGGTTGCCAAATTTGGTGACCCTAGTGTTGTCTTTTCTGTCATCAGAGAGTAGGTTGGTCAAACACTTGATATTTTGTGTGATGTGTTTAGGTGTGACCCCAGTTGATCTGCACTTAAGTAGGAAGTTCCTCCGGTTGGTCATCTTCGCCAGTTTGGTGTTGAGGTGTGCCCATTGTCTCATTTTGTTAGACGCAAGTGCTCCATAGTTGTTAGCAACGTCCACAAAGAAACCCATATCTATAATATTGTATTTTAAATAATAAGGAGTGTTGCCGTAATAACAAATATCAAAAATTAGAAATGGATCATCGACATCTGAATTGAGTGAGTATATGGCAAGTTTGTTGTCGGAAGCTTATTCAGACTATCATACCTATGCTATTAAAGATTCTTTCCAATTTAGTCATGAAGTTAATAACATTCAATTACCAAAAGGATATAAGATCATTTCACTAGATGTGGTGAACCTTTTTACAAATATTTCCATTGAACTGATCTTGAAGATTATAGAGGAGGAATGGGATAGAATGAACAACATAACAACTATGGATTTTAATCGATTCTGTACAATATTGAGATTTCTTTTCGATTCCAATTATTTCATATTTCAAGGAACTATGTATTCACAAATATTCGGTTGTCCCATGGGCAGCAAGTTGAGCCCCATACTAGCGTCAATCGTTATGTCAACATTATTGAGAAGATGTATACCTCAATTATCATTCCAGTTGTTTTTTATCTATCAGTATGTAGATGACCTTATTTTATCTTTGCCTGAGGAAGGAACTGCGGAGATATTACAGGTGTTCAATGCGTTCGATGAACATATCTCTTTCACAGTAGAAGAGGAGACTGAAAACAGCGTCCCTTTTCTGGATACAATGGCGGTCAGATCCTCCACCAATATCTTAAAGTTGGATTGGTTCAGAAGAGCACTGCATCTGGTAGATATATACACTGCCGATCCAATCACAACTGGGGAATCAAAATCAATTTGATAAAAAGAATGATATACAGAGTGAGGACCATCTGCCATCCTGATTATGTCAGATCGGCCGAAAGTAGACTTCTAGATGTCTTTTGGAGAATGGTTACTCAAGACCATTCCTTTCTAAGTGTTTTAACAGTTCATCACCAACCCAATCAGACAACCTTCCAGTGACTAACACTACTGCAGAGCTTGTGACCGTAAACTATGTCTCACTGCCCTTTATCCAGGGTTTAACTCAAAATCTTGTACACATACTAAAAGACGTACCAAATATCAAAATTGCCAAGTATAGCCCATTTTCTGTTCATGGACTTTTCAGCCGTTTAAAGGATACCATTCCGGCCTCATCTAGATCAGACTGCGTATATTTGGTGGAGTGTAATGATTGTCAGTCAGTTTATATCGGCCAGACAGCTCAATGTGTGAAGAGAAGATTTGCAATTCATAAGAGTGACATCAGACTACACCCAGAGAGATGTGCTCTTGCAAGACATGCATCGTCATTGGGTCATCAGTTTAACCTCAATGAACCAAAGATACTGACAACTGTCACCAACTATAGAAAGAGAACCTTTTTAGAAATGTGTTACATCAATGAATATCCAAACAACATCAATAAGAAAACAGATATAGAAGATTTGAGCAATATCTATAACTATCTTTTGTCATTAGAAAATCAAGGTAGGGACTCCAGATTAGACTGTTGACAGTTAAAAATCTTTGCACAATTACTCGAGATTTCTATGTTTTTCATTTGACCTTTGTGAGTGCACCTTTCTGTGACCTAACCTGAAAGATGACGTTCTCGATACGACTTAAAATTGATTTCTCAACTGTTCTTATCACATTGATTATAAATTCGCACTAGCTGTTTCCTTTGATGTTCTCTTTTGCAGTTTCCTTGACTTTGTTTAGATGTAAGTTGAACTTTATATGTCAAGTCAATGTAGTTGACCTTTAATATGTGTTTCTTCAGTTTTCCTGAAGAAGAACCGCACCGTGTGTTCGAAATATAGAAAATAAACTAATGAATAGTCACTGTTCTAATTAATTGCCCCAAAAATTGCCGAGAACCCAACCGAGAGAAAACTTTCTTTTCTAATTTTTGATATTTGTTATTACGGCAACACTCCTTATTATTTAAAGTACAACTATATATATATATATATATATGAAGCAATTATGTGATACGATTATACAGGGAGAGTCTTGAACCACTGCGTTAATTTTAACCATAGGTTCTTGAGATCAAAAGAAACACATTTGCCCATACCGTTTTTTCATATTCAGCTGCGTTAAAAAGTTGAAAGCATTTTAAGTTTTCACATCAGGGAAATACGCCTCTGTAGTCCAGTTTAGTTTGAATGAAAATAACCTTCCACAGCATGCACTATTGAATCTAAATAGTTTAAAAACATTATTTTCCCTCTAAGAAATGATTGACTCACTCATGCTTCATCAGATGATTATATCGATTTAATTCCATTCAACTTCAAATATATCTAAAATGGTGCAATTTAGGAAAAAGATGAATGATGATTTTATCTGCAAAAAAAACTAATGATTCTTGGAAGTAAGTACAAGATACGGACCTTTAGTTTTAGTGAATTTTTTTTTTCATGCAATTAAACCAATCTCTACAGTAGTAGTGAGGAACTCACAAAAATGGAATAAATCTATTGATGCCAAAATATGCACGACTGTTATCAAAAACCTCCTACAAGAAATTATTTCAATTGATATTTTCGTTTGAATATTACAGGTGAAAAAGGCAATAATTTTTTTATATTTTTATTTTTTTTTTCGAAGGAATTATACAGGGATATGGTCTTACAAAGTTTGAATAAACTTTCGCACACCTGTCTTCGTGAATCTTAAAGGAGACCACCTATATCAATTTTGCATCTAAAAACTTTACACATGATACTGTTCGCTGTGATACAAATATTCGCAGAGCGCGGGCACTTCCTCCTGAATAGCTTGTTCTCAAATTCGATGGAATTTTAGTGATTTTTGAATTGTCGCACAAAAATCGGATCAATTATAGTAGCTTCAATCATACCCATCTGTGATAACCATAACTCTCGAATGGAACGATCTGAAAAACTAAAATGTTATTGTAAAAACTCAGAAATAAAACAACCCATTTCCCCCAGTCGTATCATTTATGAATAGTCCTACCTTTATATTTCAAAAAGAATTAAATAGGACGTTCAAAGAACTTACAAATTTTAAACCTGAATAAACAATAGAAAACTTCATACAATTCACAGAAAAAGAGGAAAACTCCACAATGCAGCCAAATTTCTACTTACTCATCATCATTTTCAAAAGAGCATTACTGATAAGAATTCATTTTTGGTATAGTTTGGTGGATGACACATATCACAGCCACCTCTAGAGAGTTGAGCAAGTTTCTGAAATTAACGAATAGCTGTCACCAATTTCATTCTTCACTTCAACATTTCAATGAAAAACTTGTTCAATACTTTTCGAAAACCAACTGGCTCGGATATTTCTGTTCCAGTAGATTCAAATCATCCGCAAACCCAAAAAATTTCAGCCCTTCCTTAAATGATACATCGAGAGTTTTCAATACCAATTTCATAAAACATCAGATACTTATAAACATAAAAAAAATTAAATTTATTTTCGACAATGATGATTTCAATCGACAAATCATAACACAACTAACCTCGCGTGAGCAATACCAAATTAACCTTCACAAAATATACACAAACGTAAATCCTACACAAAGAGCCATTTTGTAAATTGAAGCTAGGGTAAATATTAAATTCAACTTCCTCTTAACCGAAACTCCGGCTGCAGCGATTATTTTTATACAAGGTGTCCAGAAAGGGTATCGGGTATGTGTAAGTTCAATAAAACAAAAAATATTTATGAGCAATGAAAAAAATTATTGTTTATCTTCCACATATGAATTGGAGAATTATTTGGAAAAGATAATATTATCCAAATGATGACCGTTTGTTGCTGGCACTTTTCTGAGTTGATGTTTTGCTTCAACTGGGTTAGATTCGTGGGATTATTTTGATAAACCTTACTTTTAAGGTATCCCCATGCTAAATAGTCAACCGGGATAAGTTAGGGGCTTCTGGGAGGCCAGTTGATGTTATCCCTTTGCCAAATAACTTTATATTAGGGAATAATTCAATAACAACTTCAATTGAATCATTTGAGGTATGGCAAGTGGTCCCACCTTGCTGCAATCAAGTTCTTGCGTTGAAACCTGCAAACTTCTGCAACTCTGGGACCAAAAAATTTCATAACATATCGCAATAACGACCACTACTCACATTATTTGCTCGGCCTTGTTGATCTTCATGAAAATGAGTACCAATTATGCTATTACCAGACATAGCGACCCAAACCATTCATCCTTTCGTCTCAGATTATTGACTGCCCAGTACCGACAATTCTGCTTATTAACATGACCATTCAGGTGAAAATTTGCTTCGTCACTAAACAGTATGTTGTTAAAGTTGTCAAATCGCTACAGCACTTCATTCCCAAAATTCAGATTACCATAGTCCTCATCAGTCAATTCTTGAACCAATTGTATTTTATAGGCTTTTAGAAGTTAGTAAGTGTTCCTTTAAAATCGAATGTAAAGAGAATTTTTTGTTATTCAACGCGTTGCTTTGCTTTCGGATGGATAAAGACGGATTTTGACCAACCGACGCCTCAATTGTTTCTTCATCGCGAACTGAACTATAGAACGACCAGAGTTTTGAATTTTGACTGTTGCACCTGTATTCTCCATTTCCTTATGATATCGTCACTTGCCGCGTGGCATGTACCATACTCAGCACGATAGAGATGTTGAGCGGTTACTATTGAATCATCATCATAATAATACGCTCGTACAAAATTGCGCGATACGTCCCCGAATACTGTTCCATCGTGGCTAAAACTTCACAAAATGCCGGACGCCACGAACCCCACACCGCTCCTTTTAGAAGAATATGGCGCGAGAACAAATACCCGATACCGTTTCTGACACATTGTACTTCTTCAGTTATGATTAATTTTCACGGAACTTTGAGGAAAGCAGTAGGTCAAAAAACTACATTCAACTAATGCCAACGTTTCGTAGATATATTTCTACTTCTTCAGGGCTACAAAGGAGAAATTTACAGAGATTAAATATGGCACACATATATCTGGCATAAAATTGAATAAAAGACCAAAAAACAATTGTTTCAAAATAAACACATATAACAATTGGTAACACAAATGTACAATTCAAACTATATATTAAAATTAACACATATTCGATTTATTTTTTCTCTCTATTTGGATTTTATAGAAACACATATTTAAAATCGATAAAACCAAAGTCGATTTATGTTTTTCACACAAAAGATCTTAATATTAGCTTGTTGAGCAAATTGGAATCGAACATGTACAGAAACATAGGAAAACTCCGTCTAAAAATTTTTTTTTGAGGCAAAACACAAATCATCACAACAACGTGTTACATTCAATGAGTGTGCCGAAACTGAAATATTATTTCCATCTTAGCCTGCTCAACCACAGGTGGAGTTCAGAATATGTTGTTAAAAAAGTTGAATTCCCAACTCACTAAACTGAATATTTGTTTTTGAAAAGATCCAAAATATTATTATATATCAAGCTCAAATTTTGTGAGTCAGTTCGGCAATTAACGGTATCATTGAGTTTTATGTATATCATTTCACTGATGGTTCTTTCTGTATAATTTCGCTCTACATCTAGAACAAAAATTGCTTGAAAATTAAATTGGTGTTTATTATTCAATTAGTGGGTTGCAAGGGCAGTCTTTGTATCGTTAGATCTAAATTATTATGGCATGCTATTTAAATGGAACTCAGTTCCTAGCGCAAGTTGTGAATGTGGAGAAGCAGAAGAAACAATACCTCATCTCATCAATAGTTGTCCCATATATAAATTTCAAGATGGTTTTAGGGCTATTCATGATGTTTCCAACTCTTTCTTGGAATGGGTTATAAATTTCAAACGAATATGATACGTATTTTTGTTATTCAGTTCTTTTTTCTGCTTTTGTCTTTTTATATCCAGATTCAATGTGAGCACCTTGAAGAAGTCTCTTTCTGCATCAATAGAAGATCACTCTTGAAGAAAGAAGTCCTTGAAATATATTTCAGCTTATTTTTGTATTTTCACACTTAGACGGGGAGCCAGGGTTTTTTTACTGGGGTTTTTTCCCTAGGCTTTTATGTCATACGCCGAACTGTATGACACCCCGTCACTAACCCCTGATCTATATGCTTTATTGTTTGCTAACTAAATATTGTCAGCCAAAAGTTCAAAAGAATATATATATATATATATCTAAATTATTTTTCGCAATCGTTTTCGTTCTGACTTATTCTATTTTTTAAATATTGTTTAGTTTGGCTAATATAACTCTTCAAACAATTACTGCAAGGGATCTTGTAAATCATTCTCGTTTTCTGCATTTGTATCTATCGGTCCAATTTTAGTGTTGTTGTTTCCAAAAATTTAGAGATAAAATGATTTCGGATAATTATTCAGCTTCAAAAGGTCTCTGATTATTCTCAAATTATCTTTGTGAAAAGAGCTGTCGCTAAGTGTTTTAGATCTATACATAAGGTTTCTTATGGCTGCTACTTTATATGAAAAGTTGCAGTGGGAATTGTAATTTAAAATTCCTCCAGAGCTAGTTGGTTATACCAGTTTGTAATCAGTGAGCCATCATTTTTTTTGTGAACTGTGACGTCTAAAAATGGTAAAGAATTTTTCGTCTTTTAAAGCAAACCAATCAGAGACTTAATTTACGACCTCCTCGTGGGAATCAAAGTTATTCATTTTCAAACTCTATACACATCTGAAGAGAGGGAAAATGGTAAGATTATTAGATAATATATTATCTCAACGAAGGTTTCATGTTTTTGGTTGACAATAAGAGTAGCAATATCAAAACATTTGAAAACGGTCTTCCACAAAAATCATTTCTAGCTCCTAAACTTTTCAATTTACATCTCAGTGATTTACCCACGGCATGATCTCAGAAATTTGTTCATGATGATGACATTCCTATTGCTTACCTGCACTCAGATTACCATACTCTGCATAACATACTGTCATCTGATTTGGTAAATTTCAAACAATTATTTTATTGAGTAGTGATTATGTCAAAATCCCAACAAAATAGAGGTATTTTATTTCCATCTAAAGAATCATTCTTAACCAGTTATTTATTTGGTTTACCCCATGGTTGTAAGTCGTTCAATGCAGGTACTAACTAAAGAATAATAATAAATCCAGTTCGCATTTATGACGATGTAGTTGTTCGTAAAATAATTTTTGTTGCGAACTGGTTTAATTTTGGACAAAAAACTCATGAGACATTTTTTGTTTAGAATGAAACAGGCTATCGGAAAGAAATTCTTAAATGTATAACAAATAATAAGACAAAAAGTTACATTGAAATAAACTTTAGGGGTTGCGTTTCCCACCCTTACAACTATGGGGTAAACCGAATAAATAACTGGATAAGTGTTTTTTGCTAGTAGAAAACGTTAGGTCAATTTCAATATTGTTACTTTTTTAGTGCTTGTGAAAAAAATTGTTATACAAATTTTATGTACTCCCTTTGAGGGGCTGTATCTTAACAAGGGATGCTCCAATGAAGTTTCTTTAGATGAAAGTTCCTATCTTTTTTTATGTGGAATCACCTCCTTAAATATATTATACTTATTTAGTTACACCCTGTATATCAACTTAAAAAGGATCATCAATTATTATTGAGGTCAAAATAATTGGATTAATAATGAATGTCTTATATTAACATGAAACCGATAAGTGAGAAATGAAAAAATATTTTTCATAACATTACGGCGAGTTCTTTTCGTTAAATTGAAAAATGAGAATAAACAATGTTTTGAATTCATTCATCAGGGCCGGATTAAGACCACTTGGCGCCCGGGGCACAATATATTCTTTCGCCCCCCACATTACAAAAATGATCGTTAATAAAAAACGAACAGGGATATTTTTCTCATCGAAAATTAACAGCCAACAAAAATTATAAATAAATACGTATATATAATACAGGCCATTGGAAAAAAAATAGGATGAAAAACAACTAATATATAAAAATATTATATATATGATATATCTGCCCAACTTTACTAATGAATTTTAAAAAGCGTTCAACAGTACTACTATCCATTAGCATATAACGGAATATATATGTTAACTAATCTATATGTGATACATCAGGAATTGAATCTATAACTATGGAATAATATTTAGATGCCTTCAAGTCTTCGACTATTTTTTTCCTGACCAAATCAGCGATGCATGTTATGAATTCATCACAAATAGTTTTGGACAAGTATGAGATATGACCTTTTCCTTTATCTGCATAAGAATAAGAGTTTGTAAATAGTTTTCCCTATTTCCTACTCCTGAACTCTCTTGTCCAACATGTTCTGAACATCCACGAAATGGTAAGCCCTGTTTTAGTAAATATTCAATTGCTGCTTGAATTCTTTTCAAAACTTGCCTCCAATAATCTTTTTCTGTAAGGTACTGCTGATTCAGACAGGAATCTATTCTACCCAAATTATTGGATCGCACATCGCACTATCAAAGTTTTTGTATTTTCCTGATGTTCGAAGGAATGTTCATTTTCAAATATTCTTTCCGTATGCTTCCAGTCATTAAAACCATTCACAAAATTTGAACTGGTATTAACCGACTCATTACCGAATAAAATACATTGCAAGCAGTAAAATTTATAAGTTGATATAGAATATATGAGCCATTTTCGGCGAATATTTTCTCCATTTGCTAGTTGAGTGAAGAACATTTTTCTAGATCCGAATCTAGATGCTTTTCCGTTCACACGCTTGGTATCTTCAAAATTGATCTCGTCCAAGTTTTGTAGAAGTGTAGTTCTCAAGACTGTCTCTACTAATGCATCATCAACTTTCCAGGTTGCAGGTCCATCGAAATACTTTCCATTTCAGCATTGGCATAAAAAAACTTGGATGTCTCATCATTTGTACTGGTTTCAGTGATTTCCAGATCTCGGATTCCATTAGGCGTTCCATTAGCTATTCAAATTCAAAATATTTCTCAAAAAAAACAAAATTGGTTTTTGATTGTTTTTTGAAAAATTAATCGCCCAGTCAAAAATTACGAGTAAATCAATGTTAAGAATGCATTAGATAGTTCAATATTCGCAGAAAATCCTACAAATTTCACTTTTTTTCATACAGCCGTTGTTTGTATTTTACCTGACTGAATTTTTGAGAAGAATGATCGCGATTTTATCTCTTCATTGCTATATCGGAATATATGTTCTTCAATATGAACATAAGTGATAAAGAATTATGGAAGACTGAGTGGAACTCTTACGAAATGTATCTCGTTTCTGATCCTTCTGAAAAAGTTCCTGGTTTTGATCTTCCAAGAAAAATTTGGACAGTTCTTAATCGTTTGAGAACAGGTCATGGTCGTACCAATGGCATGCTATTTAAATGGAACTCAGTTCCTAGTGCAAGTTGTGAATGTGGAGAAGCAGAAGAAACAATACCTCATCTCATCGATAGTTGTCCCATATATAGATTTCAAGATGGTTTTAGGGCTATTCATGATGTTTCCAACTCTTTCTTGGAATGGGTTATAAATTTCAAACGAATATGATAGGTATTATTGTTATTCAGTTCTTTTTTCTGCTTTTGTCTTTTTATTTCCAGATTCAATGTGAACACCTTGAAGAAGTCTCTGTCTCCACCAATAGAAGATCACTCTTGAAGAAAGAAGTCCCTGAAATATATTTCAGCTTATTTTTGTATTTTCACACTTAGACGGGGAGCCAGGGTTTTTTTTCACAGGGTTTTTTTTCCCTAGGCTTTTATGTCATACGCCGGGTGTATGACACCCCGTCACTAACCCCTGATCTATATGCTTTATTGTTTGCTAATTAAATATTGTCAGCCAAAAGTTCAAAAGAATATATATATATATATCGGAAAAATTAAATTTTTCCTCTACTTTTCAGCATTCGAGAATACGTATTACCTCCAAACTGGCAAACCGAAAACTTAAGTCATAAAATTTAATAGGATTTTTTTTGCTGTTGCACGAACCATTTTCAGTGAGTACGCACCTTTACATGATGAAAAATTCAAAAATATTCAATCCTAAACGTTTTCTACTAGTTAAGTATGGATATAAATATCGATAAAAATGTAAATGTGGAACTTACCTCCATCATCCAAAAACTCATTCTGTGAATTCGATGAGCAGAGGGTTCATCTTTTTAGCGAAAAAATTGTCCAATGTAGGAATTTGTTCGAGGAATTTTTCACTCTTAACTTGCTTCTCTTTCAGAGCTTTGCGTCTTAGTGCTCTACTTGGTTTTATAGCACTCATATTTTATTTACTTTTATCTTTTTTTCAATCGGCAATCGACTGGCTTTACATAATAAACGCCCTTCAACGAAATGAAACAATAAAATAAATTTACATGACCGGCATTCACAAAACTACAAAAGCATTTATTTCCACAGAACACACAACAATTCGTTTTCGATGCGTGCGCTTTGTATTCACCTGTAATGACTAGTCATCCGAGAATGCGTGGAAGCACGGACATCGAAGAAGCGTTGGGGGGCGACCGACGGTTCGTTTGGATGCGATGCGAAATGCGAAGGGCAGGCGCAAGTATATGACGACTGATATCGGTCGAAGGAACGAAACCTATGTTTCTATTGTTTGGAATCGCTTTTCTCGATTTCAGTCATTTCCGTATGTAACTTGATGAATTCGAACCCAATTCTGAATTCGCCCCCAATTCTGAATTTGCCCTGGGCAATTGCCCTTTTTGCCCTGAGGTTAATCCGGCCCTGTCATTCATACTTTTATCACACTATTTTATTTTATGGTTATACAAAAAGGCTTCATGGCAATTATTCAAACGTTTTTTATTTACAATGATTATGGAGAAAGTTGTTAGTTCATAAAGGTCTAGTTTATTTGAACATTAACTTTAATGAAAAATTCTATTCTCTGAAGTGCTTGAATTATTTTTAAAACTTTATGATCTCCAAATCAACTATATGTTCCCTAAAACATGTTTTCATTTTAACTTACTAACTGGCGACTATACATGCGATCAACTTCGATGCGACACACAGACGAAAATTTTCAAGGTTACATAAAAATTATCAATAATAGAGTTCCGGGTATCGAAACTTGCGTTGGAGGACTCTTTCTTGTTTCAGGTTCATTAATTATAAATAAAAAACTAAACATAACTTTTTCACCATCTTCAATAGCTTATAAATTTTTTAAATCCCTAGTGCATTTTTTCGCACCATGATGATTATGTCTAGCATAATTCCGAGTGGAATGAGCTTATATCAAAAAAATTTTGTTTCAGAAGGTCCTATTGAGTTTTACATCGCAATCGATACATTGTATAGTAACTGAGTGGGTATTGATAGAGTAAAAATCATTAAGTTCTCTGGAGAGATATTCTCATTGTGTAGCTGGAATATCTGCATCTTGTAAATGAGGGTTGAATGCAACAGAAGTATTTCTAAATGTTTTTCAATTTATTGGCGAATAGCCTTTGCCAACCTTCATGATATTCAATGAAACGGAAATAGTGATGTAGCACCTTTATGTGTATGCGCAGTTCGTGTCTCTATGGGTCTCCAATATTACTACCGAATTTAATTGCGATCTTATGTACAAATGACCCTTTTAGCACCCCCCTCGACCCCCTTAATGTTTTAGTGCATGCCGTATGTGCAGATCCTGGCTTCTAGGAGTCATCAATACTACTACATTCACGAAAATTTTGAAACATATTATTTTAAATACAACACGTTCAATGCGGAATCAAGATTTTATGTGAATGGAAAGATTAGTATAAATACTAATTCATCTCCCATATTCTCTCAGTTATTGTTGAATATTGTGAACGGAACCGATTAAAGATAATCACCTTTTCCGTTTCATTGAATAACACGAAGGTCGACAGAGGGTATATGGCAATAAATTCTACACACTTAGGAATACCTCTGTTACATTCAATGCACTTCAAGTAACCCTTTATCTACAAGATGTTGATATTCCAGCTACACAATGAGTATATCTCTCCAGAGAACTTGATCATATATCATTCTATCAATACCCACTCAGTTGCTATAGAAGATATCGATTGCGATGTAGACGTCAAGAGGGCATTCTGTAACTAAAATTATTTGATATAAGCTCATACGACTCGGGATTACGTTAAGATCATTGTAAGAAAAAGTTGCAGTAGTGCAATAAAATTTTCAGAATTTATGAGCAATTGAAGATAGTTAAAAAGTGATGTTTAGTTTTTTATTTAAAATTAGTAAAGCAACAATTTTTTTGGATTTCGATCCTGGCAACTCCATTAATAATAATTTTAATTCAACCTTGAAAATTGTCGTCTGTGGTCTGTATTGAACTAGAACGAATGAAGTCGCAAATTAGTAAGTTACAATAAAAACAATTTTCAGGGTACATAAAGTAGATCTGAAGATCATAAAAATAAAAATATTTTTAGCCACCTTGGAGAACTGATTTGTCAGAATTTTTTAATAAAACTGCTCTCTTTTGGGCTGCTTACAAGTGACGGCATAGTGTTGAATCTTATTATTTTATTCTGTTATATTTTTCTAGATAGTCACCTGGTGGTTCAAATGACCCATTATTTTTTTAACACAGGCCCGCAGTCAAGAACGTTTTTATGAGATTAAGGTACGAGGGCAGAGCTGTGCTAAGCACCGAAAAAAAGTGCTTCGAGCACTAAGCCCTAAGCACTCGAAAAAAAAAGCTTCGAGTCTCGAGTTCTAAGCACAGCTTTCGACAAAAGGCTCCGGATTACCGAGCACTTTTGCAAAAGTAATTGAATATTTCGAGCACTAAGCACTAAGCACTTTAGTGGGAACTATATTATGTAATGTTGTTTGATTTAAATGAGAACTCTTCAGCTTCATCGACATATCTAAAATTATGATTTCGAGACTGGGAAAAACTCAAAAGCCATTTTATTTGTTTTGTGAAACGCATGCATTCAATTTACATTCTGGTACTAGTTAATCTTATTCGTCGATCTGAAGCTGAATGGCTGTTCCTAATCAATGCATAAAGTTGAATTAATAATCGAGGACCAATTATTTTATAAGCGAGAACACATTACTGAAGAAATGTGGAAAGCACTGACGTGAGATCAGGAGCTTTTACGCGCTTGTTCTAAAGTCTTTTCTCAGACCTAAAAAGAGTGCGATTCAAAATCAGCCAGCACAATGCGTGTGCAAGAGTCAATAAACATATATCTTAAATGGAAGTTGAGTGAACTTACAGTTCAGCAAATTCTTCGATCTGGCATTCTTTCCACATTTCTATACCATATATAAGTAGTTGTAGTTGAGTGTCATCAATTATAACCGAATTTCCGATTCATAATTGCTGAGCTATCGGACAGGTCTGGCCCAATAACGAACTTGACTTATATTTGGATAATAAACTAATTCTATTAATATGGAATCTCTATCTCATCTCTTTCGGAAGATAGAGAATATTCAGCCAAACATTTTCAAATTGGACCACCGTTTCTTCATCACGAGTCAAATCCAACCGATGGCGATCATTTTCAGCTCGATATTCAGAAATTACAGACATTTGGGAAAAAAATAGTCCTCTTGTCGAAAAATTCATAATGACATTTCCATTCAAAATATGACAACTACACACACCAGTATTTTAGACATGTTTGTCATAAAAATGAACCCACAGAATTAGTTTCATTTTCGGCTCAGTATTCACTCATTATGACAACTTGTCATAAAATTAAAACCACCCTCATTAAGATTTATAGTTGATGTGATGTGAATTCATAGATAGAAATATAATCTGTGACTTCATTTTCAGAAAAACTCTTATATCTTCTGGAGATTGTACGCTATGATGATGAAATTTTAAAATATTTTAGGGACCTATACCCTGCATAAATGCCCTAAATTGTTGTGATCTGACGAATAACTTATGAGATATCGTGTATGGAAAAAAAACATTTTGGGAATTTTTAAAAAATTTTTTCTCGTGACGATTTTCTCGAAATTTGGCACACTCCTTCCTTTTAACGCTATCTAGACATTCTCTAAGTTACGAATTGATAGGATGAATATTCAAGAAATTAATGTTATTAACTGCTAAACTATTCGATGGATTTGGCCCAATAACGAACTTGACCGAGATATTTGGACACTCGAGCTATTCTGAAAAAATGAAAACTCTAGGTCCCTTCCTTCGGAAGATAGAGAGTATACGGCCGGAGGGCCGGCGGGCCGGACATACTCAAGTTTGACCTCGAATTCTTCATCAAGAAGTCAAACCCAATCGATTGAGGCCATTTTCGGCTCGATATTCGAAAATTACAGACCTTTGGGCAAAACGATAGCACGCTGTTCCACTAGGAATAAGCGCGCCAAAAGGTACTGAAAAAAATTAGGTGTATATATTTATATTTTCCTTATCAAGCATAGACAGGGCGATTCACGGGGATGACCTATTTGGTAGTCGTTTTTGGAAAAGGGATCAGGTTAAAATTTGCATGTTTAGTATTGAGACAATGATTCTTTTTGCGCACTTATTCCAAGTGGACCAGCATGCTATGGTTTAGCGAAAACGCTTGTAATTTTTGAAAATGGTCTCAATTGAGGATTGGGTTCGACTTCCTGTTAAAGAAGCCGTGCTCAAACTAGAATACTCTGCCGGCCGGCCAGCCGTTTACTCTCTATCTTCCGAAGGAGATGACTTTGAGTTTTCATATTTACACAATATGTTGATTGTCAAAATATCTCAAATATCTCGATCAAGTTCGTAATTGGGCCAAATCCGTCGGATAGTTCCGCAGTATATATATATATATATTCTTTTGAACTTTTGGCTTACAATATTTCGTTCCGCAGTTATGAGCATCTGGAATTTGGTTTTCGCAATAATTTCTAGAATATCCATTCGATCAATTTCGAACTCTTAAAATGTTTGGATAACGTTAAAGGAATGAGTGTGTCTTATTTCCAGGGAATCTTCAAAATAGAAATTTTTTTTAAATTTCCAATAACGGTTTTTTCAATCCTCATTATCTTATTAGATATTCGTCATAACTAAACAAAAATTTGGGCATATATGATGGTTCTTTATATCCCACATATCTTGAAATTTTATAATCGTGGCGTATAATCTCGAGAAGAATTTCGAAGTTATTTGCGAGCTTGTCCCTAGTGGAACAGTGAGCTATAGCTTGAAATGTCTGTAATTTTTCGAATATCGAGCCGAAAATGGTCTCAATCTATTGGGTTCGACTTCCTGATGAAGAATCTCTTATGAAACTTGAAGCCGTACAGCCGTATACTCTCTATCTTTCGAAGGAGATGACCTAGGCTTCTCAAATTTTCAGAATAGGTTAATTTTCTAAATATCTCGGTTGGGTTCGTTATTTGACCAAATCTATCGAGTAGTTCAGCAGTAGTTCAGCAGTTCTGAAATTGGGTTTTCGCCGAGGTTTTCGCAATAATTCCCAGATTATTAATCCATATGAATTATTTGAATACTGAAACATTTTGAAATATTACTTGTTCAGCTTCCTTGTTTTTTCTTATCATGTTTATTCAATGGATTGAAATTATTTCAATTTATGTAGTTTTCAGTTTTCATTATTAATTGACGATTTTTATTGGTTTCGGCGTTCTGAACAACCCCAAAGAAAAATAAATTACAATTAATGAAAGTCAGATTTAGCTATCGATATAACGAATTCCAGTTTATCTGCTGTATTTTTTTGAAGCCACAGTGTTGTAGAAATTTCTTCTCATTTTGAGTGAACGGTTTTCTAGAGTATTCCCCTATTTCCACGTAGAATTGACAGAAATAATGAAAGGAACGGATGTGATTTAAAAGTTGTTTTCATGAATCGAGTTGACCTAGTTCATGATCTTCTGCTTAACAACTGTAGATTTTAGGTTCATTCCGTCATCAGTTTCTAAATACTACATATCGATATAATCAAAAATGAAATATGTTGTCCGGAAAAAATTTTTGCATTGGAAATATTCAAAGTAATGTATGTCACGTCTTTACCTTTTCATTCATGTGATTCCCCATTAGTCAAAAACATTTTCGTCGAGATATGGCATATTAATGAAATTATGATCAAATAAGCTATTTGAATATGACATAATTTAATAGCTGATCCACTCCAAATAGTTGATAATGAATTGAAATCGAAATTTCAAAAAACTCGAATGCTCATCAAGAAACCTATAACACCTAAATATTAATTAAATTATTCATAGAACTAGAACGGACCAGAAATAAACAATAAAGGATTGATATAAATTTTTATTTATATATTTGATAAAAATTTTTGACAATGAAATATTATAACTGTAACAATAAGATATTTCCATTCTACTTCGGAAGATAGAGAGTAAACAGCCGGAGGGCCCGCGTCCGGACATACTCAAATGTTCTTCATTAGGAAGTCGAACCCAATCGATTGAGACATTTGGGTAAAACGATAGCTCACTGTTCCACTAGAAACAAGCGTGCAAAAATGAGGGCTGTTTTTCAAGGATTGCCATAACTTTCGAATTTTACAACTTCCGGTTACCCACCGAGTGCCACTGATAAGGTAGTTATTGAACCCTGGTTTTGTGTATTTAAATATCTCCGTGAGCTTAGGGCCCAATTGGACCTTTCACAAACTTTCCAAATAATCAACAAATTTGCCGACGGAAATTCCGAAGAGTGCTAAAATTGATGGGTCATAAAAAATATGCACAAGAAGAGCTTATCAATCTTCTTTTATTATGGTGTAATATCCATTTTAATCAGTGATATGATGTTGTGAAAAAGAGTACAGAAAATTTCGTGCAATAAATCATTCTAGTCTAGTTCGAATTTTCGTTTTATTTCACATCTATCCGAATTCCCACCATTTGAACCAGTAATGAATGAAGTTTATTTAAGAATATGGTTTTCCTCGTTTACCATGTTTCAGTTGGAATCTACAGATTTGCTCAAAGTATTTCTACCGTTTTCGCTCTCTGACGTTCTAATTCCCATATATTTATCAGTATCAGAATATACACATAGTAAATTAATTAATAAGATTTTTTTGGGAATTTTTAATAAATTTTCTAGAGTGGCGATTATCTCGAAATTTGGAAAACCATTTAATTTAACATCATTAAAACACCTTCTAAATTATAAATTGATCAGATGAATATTCTAGGCGAAAATCAAATTTTGAATGCTAATAACTAACGATGGATTTGGCCCAATAACGAACTTGACCGAGATATTTGAACGATCAACCTATTCTGAAAAATGAAAACTCTAGGTCATCTCCTTCGGAAGATAAAGAGTATACAATCGGAGGGCCGGCCAGCCAGACCTACTTAAATTTGACCAAGGTTTCTCCATCAAGAAGTCGAACCCAATGGATTGAAACCATTTTCGGCTCGATATTCGGAAATTACAGACATTTGGACAGAACGATAGCCCACCTGTTCCAGGTAACAAGCGCGTAAAAACAAAATTTTCTGGCCTTCATAACCATAAAGTCAAATCAATGGTGACTGAAGAAATACTGAATATTAATTCAAAACGATTATATTATTTGGGCACATAAAAAAATCAGATTAGAGAACAATAACACTAAAATATTAATAGTCTTTGAAAAAAACGCACTAAAGTGCTTAGAGTGCTTTCACGAGCACTAAGCACAATGCTTTGGCACATTGTATTTCAAAATATTAGTCAGAAAAAACGCTTTATTGTATTTCAAAATATTCCCCATTAGGGGCTATACACTTTTGCATGCGTTTCGACCAATTGTCGAAGAACTTTTGCCACTCTGATTAAGGTATCTCCAAAACATGCATTCTGAACGCATGGACCGCTTCTTCAGGTTGATGTTTTTGCTTCTCAAAAATGCAGTTCGGTGGTTGCTTTTCCTGATTTATTGGAAGACAACAGGTAAACAATTCGTTGTGTACCACCATTGAGTATAAACATTGACTATAAATCTACCTAGAGGGGAAACGCAGTTCAAAGAAATAAAACCAGAAATTTACTAGTACGATTTCTGGTTCATAGATGGACTGTATGTTTCTGGAAATAAATGTATTTGTTCTTAACAGCATCTAACGGAGAGTTACCGAGCTATTAGACGATGGCCAGGGCCGGCTTAAGAAAATAAATTGTTCTTCACGAAGATTCATAGTTATTTCATTTCGATATTTGTTCATCCGAACTAATATTCAAGGGGAGGACAAGATAGTAGCATTATATATTGAATTCCTCATATCATGATTTATCCGAATTTCTCCCATGTATGTTATGTCATTGCATTTTCTCAGTTATGATTTTATATATTATACTTGTGTTCTTATAGAATTTCAGGAAACACTTCTCTGAACGAACATAAGATTTCGAACTGAAATGGCGCGTTTACATTCGGATATCATTTTCAACTTAAAAATGAAAATCGTGAGGGTTTATTCACAATGAATGTAACGTAAACGCAACCATAAAATATTTTCACATTAATAGAGTTTCACACATTTTAGGCAATTGTGTAACTTAATAGAAATAGACGGTCTCATAATAATTTAACTCGCGCCGTATTTTGTAATGAATATGAATTTGAATAATGATTATATAATGATTCAACTTGAAAATATGTTACATTCATTGTGAACGAGCGCTAAAATGCAGCTCTTTCTGTACTATGTAGTTTAAAATAATATGACAGGCTTTCTGCTGTCATATCTTACGAAAATTTTTTAAGAGCACTAACGTGTTCAATAACGATTTATTTCGAGAATCTTCTAATGGATGGCCCATTTAAAAATTGGAATTTAATTTTGCTATAAAAAAAAAACTGCTCAATATTTTTCAATGGTTGAACATTTATTTAAAAGGTTGGTTCATGACATTTATTTATGAAAAATAATTTCGGCCAAATGACGACCACGGCTGACTTGGCAGTAGCCTATTCGTTCCACCCAATTTTTTAATACATTTTCGATTGATTGGGGCTCTATTTCACCAATAGCAGCTAGAATTTAGGTCTTGAGGTCTTGAATTGTTTCCGAATTGTTGGCGTAACACTTATCTTTCAACGAAGATAATAATCCAATGGCGTCAGATCGCAGCTTTTTGGTGGCCAATTCACATCAGCATTTCTGCTGATTATTCGATTTCCGAAAATGCGGCGTAAAACATCGATTGTGGCGTGTGCTGTATGGCTCGTTGCACCGTCCTGTTGAAACCAAACATCGTCCAAGTCGTTAGCTTCAATTTCTTGAAAGAACCAATCGTTCAACATTGCGCGGTAGCGCTCGGCATTGACGGTTTGAGTAGAAGACTCACCACTTTGGAAATAAGTTTTTAATATTTCCCAACTTTCTTCAAGCTAATAGCGTCCCATTTCGTAAACTTCAAACTTTCAACTAAATATTAGTCACGTCAAAAAGAAAAGTTGACGTTTATAATGTCAAATAATCGGTAGTTCAAATTCCAAACACTAGATGGACCACCCGTTACATACATAAATTCAATGGTCAATTGGCCTTTATGTATTCCATTGCAGTGAACCACCGAGGTTGCGGTCAAAATTTATGAGGAGTGCTATTTACCTATGAGCAGCCTAGAAGGGTTGTAAAAAGCATCGGATATACATACTGACACAATTATTCAGGGTTAAATTATTTAAACCTATCTTTATGTATATATAACACTAAGCATTTTTCGTAATATTAAGTTTTCTTCTTTTATTACAATTTTCCTTCGTATGTAGGAAATATATTTTGAATAATTTAACTCTGACTAATTGTGTCAGTATGTATACCCGAATCGAATTCCGCAAACCAGGTTGACACGACAAGGGCCTTTGAAAAGTAAAAGAAAACGATAGAAAATTATTAATGAAATTCTGAAATAATATGAAAAAATGACTCGAAAGAAAATGCTAATGCTGGAGTATCGACTTCTGCCTACCTGGTTTCACAGTACGGCTGAATGAACTTGTCGAGGCACTCACGGGCGAGAATAGTCACTTTTTCACTAGAGTTCGAATTTGTAGATTTAACGAGAAAGTTATTTATTTCCAAGAAAAGTGTTCTTGTACTTCTCGGATGAACGCCGGTTCAGTACTCTCTCTGTTCGACATAGGTCATATGCTCCAAGATATGTTACGCGTTAATCGGAAAGTGAAATGAACATATACAGAGTGTATTACCATTGAACCGAGCAAGTAACTTGAAAGAGAAATGAATGAAACTAATAAATTTAATTAAAATAATAAGTTGCAGTAACATAACCGCCCACCTAAAATAGAATATTTTATGAAACAAAGCAAACACAAAATTGAAAAGATATCGAACATAAAGCAAAAAATATATATATATATATACTTCAACATACGTCACAATTATTGAAGAGGTAATGGACATAATTTAACCACTGATCTCTGCAGTACACCTTGAGTAGTCCGAACAGTAGCTACTCTAGCTATTTTATCAGCGCCAGAATGCAATTTCTCAATGCGTCCAAGTCGCCAACGCAATGGAGGGACTTGATCATCTTTTATCAAGACTAGTGCACCTATTGAATAAGGTGGCGAGTCACTATTGAACCGCTTTTTTCGTTGTTGCAGTGTGTTCAGATATTTTAAATTCCATCTTTTCCAAAAATCCTGATGGATACGAGTTAAAAGCTGCCAACGCGATAATCGACCGATAGATAGGTGAGACAAATCTGGTTCAGGAATAGCAGATAATGGAGCCAAAGTAAGAAAATGTCCTGGTGTCAGTGCAGATATGTCATTCGGATCATTACTAAGCGCACATAGAAGGCAAGAATTGAGCACAGATTCAATCTGTGTGAGGACTGTATAAAACTCCTGTATGACCTGTTGAGACAGAAGGAACTGTAAAGTCTGGGCACCTGGATGCAGATATTTTTTGTGGAAATGCTGAATAAGGAGCTCAGTAAGACGATGAGATGAAGGAAGCAAAGCTGGGTGTTTGTGATCATAAACCAGACCAGAAAAAGACAGACGACCGCCCACCCTGAGAACACCATCTTCTCCAATAAATGGACTCAATTTTCGAAGTGATTTAGATATGGAATTTCCCGAGATGAGATTATCGATTTGTTCCTTGAACACAACCCGTTGAACCTGTTTTATAATGAAGAAATGTGCATCTTTGAGATCAACTGCGGAAAATCTATATATCCTAGGAGCTTTGGAGTTCTTCATGAAGTGAACAAATTTGGAAATGTAAGCTACCACCCTTTGAACCTTGGACAGAGATGAATACTTGGAGAGCAAATCATTAACAAACGACGGAGAAATAAAAGCTGACAAAGAGAGGTGACGTTCTTCTTTTTGTACAAGATGAAGAAAATTCTTTATTTCATCATTTGCGAAGGTGAGATGTTTGGAACGAAGCCAGTCAGGGCTTGCCCACCACAAAGAGCAGTTCAACAGTTCGGTTGGCGTTAAGCCGCGTGAAGCACAATCAGCTGGGTTGTCTTTCGATTGGACATGATACCAATTCTCTGTTGAAACTAAGTCCTGAATTTGAGTTGTCTGATTGCTTACAAATGTCTTCCATCGATGAGGAGAAGACATAATCCATGTTAGAGCTACCATAGAATCAGACCAAGCAAAAATGTTATCCATTGTAAAGGCTGACTTGTAAACAGAGGAAACCATATTAATGAGCTTTGATAATAAGAGACAAGCACACAATTCCAGTCGTGGAAGTGAAATTCTCTTCACTGGGGAGACCTTTGATTTACCACATACGAAAGAGGTGTCAATGGAGCCGTCAGAATTGAAAAACCTAAAATAGACCACGGCTGCGTAACCACGCTCACTACTGTCTCCGAAACCATGAAGTTCGCAACAATAAAATGGTTTCGATGCAAGTTTCCGAGGTATCTTTAATTTACCCAATTCGGTTAATTCGGATTTACACTGATTCCAGCGACGGCTGACATCGTCTGGAAGTGTATCATCCCACTGCAACCCTAATGTCCAAAGATGCTGGATCAAATGCTTAGCAAGAAAAGTAAATGGAGAAGGGAACCCTAAAGGGTCGAAAAAGGTTCGGAAAGTATGGTACGTTTGGTACATATCTGCACAGTAGATTCTGCAAGATAAGATAACTCGTCCGACGAAGAAAACCACCTCAAACCGAGAATTTTGACTATCGGATCTATATCAAAATCCAAAGAATGGTGATATTGATGATCCAGAGGTATGGTTGAGAGTAATCAAGAACTGTTACTACTCCATTTTCGGAGCTCAAAACCACCGCAATTCAATAGGGAAATCAGTTCCTCTTGTAACGTTTTTGCCTCTTCCAAATCATCACAACTTGTAACGACATCATCGACATAAATGTCTGTGAGCAAAATTTTGGATGCCTTTGCAAATCGAGTTCCCTCATCCTCGGCCAACTGTGCCAAAGTTCGAAAGGCAAGAAAAGGTGCTGGTGCGACTCCGTACGTAACGGTATTCAGCTAATATGTTTTTATGGGTTCCGATGGAGAAAACCGCCACAATATTCTTTGAAAGTTTCGATGTGAATTTTGAACCAATATTTGACGATACATTTGTTTGATATCAGCTGTAAAAACGAACCGATGAACACGAAAGTTCATCAAAATGGCAATAATATCCTTTTGTAATTTAGGACCTATCAATAGCGCATCATTTAAAGATAAGTGACCAGGTACATGAGCTGATGCATCGAAAACAACCCTCAACTATGTGGATGGACTGTTTGGTTTGATTATACAATGGTGAGGGATATAGAAAGTATTTTCATAATCCGAACTCGTAGAAATCAATGACATATGATCTTTTTCTAAATATTCCTTCATGAAAGTAGAGTAGTCCTTGTATATCTTCTGGTTTTTAATAAGTTTACGTTCAAGGGATAAAAAACGACGTAGTGCGAGAGAATATGTGTCACCGAATGAAAGTGTTGACTGAACAGGTTTAAATGGTAACGCCACAGTGTACCGTCCAGATGCATTTCTAGAATAGTTCTGAGTGTATAAGTTCTCACAAAATTGATCTTCTGGTGATACAATGACATTCTCTGAAACTTCTTCAAGTTCCCAGAATCTTTTCAACGAGGAGTTCAAACCTGATTCAGATAATGACAAATGAAAATTGTTAACTTATATGTTAGGTGATTGAATCTTTCCCATGAAAACCCAATCAAACACTGTCTCATGTGCTGTCGGCTCCAAACCGTTACCCTCGATACGACCCGGTCGAATTATTAAAGAGAATATATCCGCTCCCAGAAGAAGGTCTATTGATTTCGGAATAGAAAAGTTCGGATCTGCTAACTTCTTGTTATATACACAATTCCAAAACGAATGATTTACGAAAGAACCCGGCATTTCCGAACAAATCTTCGGAATCACGACGGCATCGAATGTAAAAGATGGATTTATTTGACCTGATGGACGAATAGCACATTCAGTGCTGCAATTAGCAGAAGATGCTTTCACAAATTCCATTTATCGAAAATGAAGCATCACAAATTTTCAAGCCTAATCTATTCACACACGATTGAGTTATAATATTTATTTGAGAGCCTCCATCTAACAGAACCCGGACCTTCTGATATCTACCCCAAACATCACGAATTTCGACCTCAGCGGTTGCTAAGAGAACGGTAGAATTTGAAGAAACATTCGTTAAAACCTGAGCTGAGCCTGAATCCGATAACTTTGCAGCATTGAAATGAAACGTCTCTGTTGAAGAATCATTATCCGCATTATTGCGCATGTGCAACAGGGTATGATGCTTTACGTGGCAAACACGACAATTTGACTTTGAAGTACAATTGTTAATCTTATGTCCAGAATGGAGGCAATTGATACACCAATTTTTGTCCTTCACAGTCTTGAACCGATCTTGAACATTTTGTTCCAAAAATGATGGACATTTGTAAATATTATGAGCTAACTTGCAATAATTACAGGTTATACGTTTCTTCAATGATTCAGTTTCCGTTCGAACGAGAAGAGTCGAATTTCTTTTATTCATTGAGAGAGAACTAGATTTTAAAACTTGAGAATTCGAAATTGAATGAGTTTTCGACGGAAGAGAAAGAGCTGCTGCCTCCAAGGCTATACACTGATTTGTCAGGAAATTTCGTAAATTGACAAATGATGGAATATCTGTTGAACATTCTTGTAATTCTAAACGTTTGATCGATGCTGAATCTAATTTCTGAATGAGAAAGTGAAATAAAACAAAGTCCCACTGGTCAGCGAGTAAACCTAAATTCCTTAATACCGATAAGTTCTCCGCAAAAACTTCTAGAATTCGCCTAAGGTCTTTAGCTGAATCACCCTGTAGCATTGGAACATTACAGATTTCCTTCCAACATGTATTAGCGAGAAGTCTTTTATTCGGATATCTTTCCGCCAATGTCTGAAAAGTGCTTTCATAATTTTCAGCAGTCAATGGAAACCCTTTAACTAAACTTAAAGCATGAGAACAAAGTGAACCTAGGAGGTATTGAAACTTTTCTATCTTATTCAAGTTAGAATTTTCATGTACCAAGCTTTGGAACATATCGAAAAAAGTAGGCCACTCTTTATAATTCCCATTGAAAATGGGCAATACTATCTTTGGAAGTTTAACATTTGGCGAACTGATAGAGCAACTATTTTGGTTTTTTATTGGGTTGTTTACTACAGGAAATAAATTAACATAAGTCGTTCTGATGGTGTAATAATTATCCATAAAGGCTGTTCGAATAACCTTCTCAGTGTTCAATTCCGGTTCTTCGGAAGATACAATCATAGAGACAATTGAAGTATGTAAATTTTGAATATCCACGAAAATATCCTCAAGTTTTTCAAATCTTAATTTGAATCTTACGTGAAGACTTTCATCAGTGACAGCGAATTGTGCCACATTCAGAATTTCCTCGAGATCATCAATAACAATCTGACGACGAGCTTTGAGTTGTTTCAATTTTGTCGTCATTATTATTATTCAAGGTTTACTGCAGAAAACAATATGAATTTTGTTTTGAGTAATTTTGAAAAGAGAATAAATAGACTAACCTATTGAAATGAACTAAGTTAATTAATAAAATTAATAATTAAGATTGAATCTATTGAATTGAAAATCGAGTTGAAAATAATGAATTGATGAAAATAAACAAAAACAAGAATGTCTATCTTTGTTTATGTTTTGAATAAAGGTTATGAACATAGATCAGAAAAACAAATGAAGAGTTGTCTATGTTCTCAGGTAATGAAAGCTAAATTCTATAACATGCGCAGAAATTTATCCGCGATTAAAGAATTTATGAATGTGTTCGATATCTTGTCAAGTTTTTGAGGTTAGGTGAATATTGACCGATTGAAATAAATGCAAATGAAAAAACTAAATGAAATAATTCCAAAATGCTTGATCGCAATAATTTTTAAAACGCGGTTCGAAAATATGCGGCTCAAGAAGGACCAAAATGGCACGACAAGGGCCTTTGAAAAGTAAAAGAAAACGATAGAAAATTATTAATGAAATTCTGAAATAATATGAAAAAATGACTCGAAAGAAAATGCGAATGCTGGAGTATCGACTTCAGCCTACCTGGTTTCACAGTACGGCTGAATGAACTTGTCCAGGCACTCACGGGCGAGAATAGTTACTTCTTCACTAGAGTTCGAATTTGTAGATTCAACGAGAAAGTTATTTATTTCCAAGAAAAGTGTTCTTGTACTACTCGGATGAACGCCGGTTCAGTACTCTCTCTGTTCGACATAGGTCATATGCTCCAACATATGTTACGCGTTAATCGGAAAGTGAAATGAACATATACAGAGTGTATTACCATTGAACCGAGCAAGCAACTTGGAAGAGAAATGAATGAAACTAATAAATTTAATTAAAATAATAAGTTGCAGTAACACAGGTTTTTATCGATTTAGTTTTTTTTAATTTTTCTAAAATATATCGTTTTATTTCTTCTGGTTTGGTTGACAAAATATCTTCAATAACCAATAATACCTTTTTTATTATCAATATAAAGTCGGTGGAAGGGATTCTCAAACGAATTGTCTCATTTAAATTGGCATAGTTTCTATTAGAAATATAAATTCCATTTTCTCCCAGATCTTCAATATTATTGATGAGGAGGTTTGGTTCCCATTTGTGACATTTAAAATTCACACTGAATTATTATCCGTGGTCATACATATCCGTCCGTAAATTACGTGGTGCGGTAATTTTTTATTCCTGATTGTTAACAACTTGCGCCACTTTATAGGAAAATGAACGCCTAAATAACTCAGTAGAGAAAACAGGTGGCGTCAACGTGCCCTTGAAACGAATGTTCAAATTAGGGACATCTGAACGAAAAGTAATCTTATTGTACAGGTATGGAGAGGTTTCTGTGTTGATTATTTTCATGGATAAGATTGCGGAATGGAGATGTCTTCTATTACTCACTGATTCTTTCATATTTCCTTATCCCGAAAATGAGTCGTAGGCAAGAATTCTGTAGCTTTTGTATTCTATTTTTATCTAAGGCGCTCAAGCAGGGATTGTAGACGACATCTGCATAATTCAAATGTGAGAGAACAACTGAGTCACAAATCAATCCTCTCAATTTCGTGTTCAAAAATTCTCGATTCTGATAAACCAACCTCAACATCCCATACGCTTTCTGCAAGCAGGCAGAAACATGATCAGTAAATCTAAGATCTTGATCCATCCAAACACCCAAACTCTTGACTCTCGGTGACAAGCTTATATTCTCTCCGTCCATCACCACCGAATCGCCAATAGCCTCAAACCGCGATCTATCATTACTCCTTCCGAACAGTATTGCTACCGTTTTAGTTGCATTGAGATGCAGACAATGCCTTCTAGAGATCTCGAGTATTATACTCAAATCGAAGTTCAACGCAGCAACGGCCTGAGTGGCCTCATCAGGATAGAAAGACAAATAGAGCTGGCCGTCATCTGCATAGTAATGTGACGAGCAGGAAACTAGGTACTTCGTGAACTGGGAGATGAAAACAATGAACAAAATTGGTCCCAAAATCCAACCTCAGAACCTCCAAAAATGTGGACAATTTATGGCCATAACAATCAGGAGAGAGTCCAATGTGATATGAAACAGCATCAAAAATTTCGTGATTAAGACTATCAAAAGCCTTAGAGTAATCCAATAAAGTTAAAATAGTAAGTTTATCCTGATCTGTCGCTCTTATTATATCATCAGTGATGTGCAAGAGAGCAGTAACACAACTGTGATTCTCTCTATATCCGGACTGGACTGATGGAATAATACTGTTCCTAGCTAAATGTACCCATAGCTGTCTACTCATTATCCTCTCTAATATCTTAGATAGAGTAGGTAATATGCTGATAGGCCGCAAATCATTAAAGCCCTTCGGATTCGTATTTTTCGGGACTGGGTGGACAAGAGCTTTTTTCCATTGATTTGGAAAAATTGAATTTTTTATACAGGTGTTCACTATATGAGTAATGTGAGGAAGAATATGGGGAACACACAGGTGTAGAGTTAGTATATTGATACCATCATTACCCACTGCTTTACTCTTTATAGATCTTATTATTGTAAGCACCTCCATCTCGTCTACAGTTGTAAAGCTGAAGTCATCATTATTCACACGATTTTCACTATCACGGTAGAAACCCAAAAGATCAATATCAGGGGGGAGGTTAGGAATGGAGTTAAGAAAATGATTATTAATACTAATTAAGTCTTACGCTTTTTGAAAAATAGGTCCAGTTTTTTCAACCTTTAAATTGATAGCGCAATAAACCAAATCATGATCACTGATCTCTGGAACCGCACTCACCCCAAAGTTCACAACTAGGTTTGGACTACTGGTAATTATGTAATCAATCAAAGTCGATGAAGTTAAAGTTGTCCGCGTGGGCTGATCAATTATTTGTTCTAAGCCGAGGCCATCTAAAACGGCCGAGAAGCTCTGGTAATTTATATCCGCAGTAGTTTTTTACAAGATAGTCCATATTAAAATCTCCAACACAGTTTTTACAAAAATATGCTCAGACGTTGGAATCATTTCAACCATTGTCGCCTCAAACCCATCTATAAATGAGGTGTAACTACTTGAGGGCTGCCTATAAATGACCCAAAATACAGCCGAAACGCCGCCACTCAAACGCAATAGCAGCCAGACCTGATCACTTTGATTTTTCAAAATACTGAATTCTATGGTATTTTTATATAAATACCAACTCCACCACCTCGACTATGTGTATCCACTCGAACAAAACGATAACCATCAATTAGTAGGTTTTCGCTAGGTATTCGCTCACTCAACCAAGTCTCCGTCAAACCAAATACATCAAATCTCCGCTGTATCAACACATTCTTAATTTCCTCAAAATGAAGCATCAATGAACTAGCATTCACATGACCAAAATAAAATATTTGACTCCTGGAATCCTGCATCCTACATTATCCGATCACAGCCAAAACGACAAAAAAGATACATGATGAACAATGAATAGGCAGGGCACTGTATACCCATTAAGAAAAAAAATTAAATATACCCACCCACTTTACGTTAGTAACTACAAATTATTCGATACTAAACACAGTATTGCTGAACTAATCAAATATTTCAAAAAAATAAAATAAAATGGGCAACTTCAAACCGCAATGAGGATTTTAAATGGAAAGAGGAAAAAAAATAGTTCAATTTAAAATAGAAAAACAAAAATATAAGAGCAATAAACAAGCAATATAACCTAGAAGAAACAACAATGATAAAATTGTATAACATGGCGCGCAACTCCGAATCACAATGACAGTTTAACAGTTAATTAACTAATAAATAAATAAATATCCTATGATCAAAACTATTCGAGATTTATCATATGTAAATAGTCAAACGGGATTATATTGATAATTTCCTATCCAAATAAGTATCATTTATGCTTATTTAAAGAGATTTTAAATTTTTTTTAAATCGAAACATTTTGATTTCTTTGTTTTGAATCCTTGAGAAGTTCTCAATAGCCATTCTAGTTCGCAAATTTTGAAATAAACCCTCTCTCTGATATTGAATAACATGAAATTAGTACTCCATAATGTAGATATTTTATATGTCTTACTCAAATTATTACAATATGCTAACAAAAAATTCTCCAAATTTTTTTCATACCACAATAAGTTTCTCATATTAGGTTTCATACAATCAAAAGTAAGCATGTTGACTTCATCGCTTGTAAGGAAAAATATGAGTAGTCATTTTAAATGTGAGATATTATTGTGCCTCACGCCGTGTTTTTCTCAAATATTATTTCACCGTAAATATACCATCATATAACATCAGCTTTAACTCCTGTGATTGTTTGCCTTTAAAAACTTTAAAAAAAAAGTTTTATCTTCAGATGGCAGAAAGCAACGACAATGAAACCAGAGGATATTAAAGATATCAATAACGTACATACATGCACAATTTTTATATGTAGTTTTGAAAGCATCTTTCTCAAAAATATTCTAGCTTGTCGATCGCTGCGAGATTTGCCTATATGTTTCAACCTATTTTAAATATCTTCCAACATACAATCCGATGTATATTCCAGGAGATTTCGAGGAAACCAACTTTCAGAAGCTCATAACTGCTGAACTATTGAACATATTTAGCCCAATAATGAAGTTTATTTATTTATTTATTTATATATTCATAACAAGAACATATACGGGTAAATTAATACCCAAAAACAATGTCCACTAATTAACATTGATTAACAGAAGTGCAAATACTTACATAGAAACGAAAAAAAGAAAAAGAGAACAAAAATTTTGATATTGGATTAAACAATTTTTATACTTCATAACTACTCGTGATCTTTCTTTAAAAAATGGAAAAAACAAAAATGATTCAGCGATAATAAACAGAAAAAACAATTAATTAAGTAGAGATACCTCTGTGATTACCCAAACATCTTTTAACATATTCGTGGCTATGACCGATTACATCCACTAGACCCTTAAAACTATTACAACGACTAAGCACTCTAATAATAGGGGAATTCCTGGAGCTGTTAGTATGCCTCAAGGGCAAGACGAAGGTTTCCAGCTGTCTGAATCTCCTCGAAGGAACATGAAAGTTGACTCGCGATGAGAGTGACGATGATTCCAATTGATTATTTAATAACTTATTTACGAAGAGTACGTCATTCATAATTCTGCGATTTTGCAAACTAATCATGTTAAAGTGTTTCAACTTTATCACATAATTTTCTGGGTCTCCTCTATTCAACCGTAGACCACACTTTGAACCTAGAAAACGAAGAAGTCTCATCTGAACCCTCTCAATTCGGTCTATTTAGGTGTTATATTGGGGGTTCCATACAATGGAAGCGAAATTCAACTTGCTGAACACATAAGCGTAATAAAGGGTAATGGAGGTTTTATAATTGCAAAACGAACGACTCTGTCTCAATATAAAACCGAGCATGCTGCTTGACGCTGTTATGATATTATCGATATGTAGGTTAAATTTGTATGAGAGTCAAAAGTAACACCCAAATCGCGTACATGACTTGAACGCATCAGCGGTGTGTTCAGCGACAAGTATGGAAACATTATAGCATCGTTCATCCTCGAGAAACTAATCACACGACATTTGGTCATATTAGTGAAGAGATTAGCCCTTCCGCAAAATTCCATGAAGGAGTCGATATCATTCTGAAGGCGCAGGCAGTCACGGGAGTCCTTGATTTTCATGAACATCTCCAAATCATCTGCAAATAACAGTATTTTGCAAAATTTAAATATTTTTATTATATTATTTATGTATATTATAAATAATAATGGCCCAAGATGGGAGCCCTGGGGAACCCCCGATGAAGCCGACACGTACCGTGATTCGAAACCCTCCACAGAGACGTATTGCGACCTACGAGTATTTCTGAGATAAGACTCAAACCACCGCAGGAGAGACCCACAGCACCCAACTCCATACAACCTTCCAAGTAGTCTACCGATACATATCTTATCAAAAGCCTTACTAAAATCTATATAAATGAAGTCCACTTGAACTCCCTCATCCAGACCCTCCAGCAAGAATTCAGTAAAATTGGTTAGTTTCAACGGAACGACCCCTGAAGAAACCATGTCGCTCGGGAATAATCTGGGTGTATATAAGGGACTCGAACACTTAAGGAAAAATAGAGAGTTTGCTTATTGGTCTATAATTCTCTACCGATAGCTTACTTCCAGCCTTGAAGATAGGAACGACATATGCCAACTTCCAACGATTCGGAAAAACCCCAGATTTGAGAGATTTATTAAATATTATTGTCAAAGGTTCGAAAAGAGACACAGTACATGATCGAATGAACAATGGGGGAATAGAATCTGGCCCCGGACTCTTATTAACATCCAGGGATAACAAAGCGCGTTCAACGTCCACGGTATCAATATTGATACCTTCTAACAGGAAGGAGCTGAAATCTTGCTCTCCATCAAAGTCAGTTCTACAATTTGATGTAACGTAAACACTTGACCGAGATATTGGGACAGTTATCCTTTTCTGCAAATATTAAAACTGTTTCTCATCTCTTCCGCAAGATAGAGCCGGACTACCAGCCAGAAGCACATTTTCGGCTCGATAATCGAAGATTACAGACATTAGGGCAAAACGATAGCACACTCTTCTACTAGAACAAGCACGCAAAAACAAAGTCACTATATATTTATAGATATTGAATATATAATTTGATTTGCCGGTTATTTCAGTGATGAATTTTACTTGGGTACTTGGCAATGTCGGGAATGATCAGTAATCAAAATCGTAAAACATCTATATTTCGAACTTTTTTGCAGTTCTTCTTCAGAATACTATAGAGGAAATATTGAATATAAGAAATTGAGCAAATGTTACAAAATTACATTACATACAAAGGATTATTCGAATAATTGACAAGAACTTGAAATATCCAATTTGACAATATATCATAGATGAACTCAAAAAAGTGACGTCTAAAGAATGTATGTATTCATAGATAATATTTAAATTGTTGAATAGAATTATTTACCCTATACATTTAATAGTTAGGTAATATTATTTGATTTCAGGGTTTATTTCTACTATAATAAAATGTATTCTGGCAACGTTTCGGGCAGTGCCCTTTTTCTAGCCTGTAAAAATATCACATACAATATACAATAATTTGAATTTTTGAATAATCTAAAATGAACAGACCAACAAACACAAAGAAGAAGAAATTAAATATGACGTGACACTTTTAGAATCAGTTGACATTATAACCTCAATGACATCCAACAAAATAAGTTGGGAAAAGACTGAATATAATCCATTCTTTAAGGTACCATTATATTAGATCTCTATTCAACAAAATAATGATAAAAGGAACTGAATACAAAAAGTACATCTCAAATTTGTTTGAAATTAATAACCCATGCCAAGAAAGAATCAGAAGCATCATGCATAGGTCGAAAACCATTTTGAAATTTATATATGGGACATATTGATGAGATGAGGGATTGCTTCTGCTACATCCATAAATTCGTTTATTGTTGCCTTTGAAGATAGGCCGATACCTTCACGTTCGGCTATTTGTAAAATAGTAAAAAATTTGAGCAATGTGGGTGCTTACAAACATGCCGTCATTGCAGAATTGATAAACCACCGAAAACAATCAGTGAGAAGCAAGAGGCAAAAGAAATAAATGTGTGTGCTGCTGTTGAGACCAGTTCACCTTGTAGTAGTAGGAAAATTGCTGAACAGGTCGATTTGGGCGAAAGAACTGTTCGAAATATTTTGAAGAGAAATGGTTACAGATGTTATAAGGTGCAAACCTCTCAAGAAATTTTTCCAGAAGACCATTTCAAAAGAATGGAATTTTGCGAAAAGATGATGGAAAAAGGGAATGAGAGTAGTTCATTTCTGAGCAATATCTTATTCACGGATGAGTCATCCTTTTCCTTGCATAGAAAACATAACCCATCTGTAGTAAGATATTGGTCTAGGAAAAATAAGCACCTGAATATTCCTGTGCGTTCCCAGTATCCTGAAAAACTTAATGTTTGGACAGGAATGCTAGGAAATTATATGATAGGACCATTCTTCATCGATGGCAACCTAAATGCTGCAAAATATCTGGAGCTTTTACAGAATCAGATTATTCCGACAGTTAGACAGCTACCTATTAACTTCGATGATGTCTGGTTTCAACAGGATGGCTGCCTGAGTCATAATGCAAGAATTGTCACTGAATATCTGAGGACAACTTTTTCTGACCGTCTCATTACAAGAAACGGAACGATCAAATGGCCGCCCAGATCTCCAGATTTATCTCCAAATGATTTCTTTCTTTGGGGATATCTGAAAATATGGTGTATGGGCAAGAAATTGAAAGAGCGACAAATATTACCGAATTAAGGTACAAAATAATCCAACTTTGTGCCAAAATAGCAAGTACGCCAAATCTTCTTAGAGATATGAGATTACCTCTTTATAATAGATTTGGCTACTGTTTAGCACAACAAGGTGGATTATATACATTCTTGCACTTGGAACTGGGTTCCACCTGAATGGCATGCTACTGGTACTAAAACTATTAAGAACTGTCTTCTTTCTTTCTTTAAGAACTGTTTTCTTGAAAGTTCAAACCATAAATTTTTTCAGAAAGATCTGAAACGAGATCTTTATTGAACATTTCATAAGATTTCCACTCAATCGTCCATAATTTTTTATAGCTAATGTTCATATTGTATTATAACATAATTGTTTACGTGACTCCAATCTGGAAATTCTGTTTGGTGGAATGTATGAAATAATTGGAAAATAATGATATCTGCTCTAAAAATTTACTAAAACGTATAATCTAAAACTTTCAGTAGATTCCAAATAATTTTCAGGAATATTCAAATAGAGAAATATCGTCAAATACTTATTGCAGAAGGCAATTCCAACACTCATGTATTCGAAAACTTGCTCTTTCGTATCTCGTTTTCTAGTTGGAATAGATGCATATTCTGCAATTTGTTTAAACATATGCTATTTCTGAATACTAACATTAACAATTCGAGTGTTTTCGAACCAAGATATTCCAATACAAGAATCAATCGAAATGAACACTTTCGTAGCCAACAAAATGATGAAGTACACATCTTCCCGGTTACACGTACGAACATAATAGAAAAAACGAATTATCTCTGTCGTTCTCCGAAGATAAATCGTGATGATTTCCATCGGGTTCAACGAAATCTGTTATTGAATCTCCTCAGATATACCCAGAATTCCCTGAATACATTTCCCCATTCCAATGTCTGACGGATCCATCCGATAAAAGCACATATGTGCTCCCAATTTTTCAATTCCCATTTGTGAACTTTATTGCGTTGTCACTTGCAGGACTGGACAATATGACCGCGGTCATAGCTTCACTTGATGCAGCTTCCAATGAGGAGACGACTTCGCTAGAAATCGAGACTTTGCCCCTGGATGCTCCTGATTGTGATCTGATGGTTGAGGAACTCTGTTTCTGGACATCTGTGAAATATCGTTTGAAGGAGAATAGATCGAAGACTGTGCTGGGGACCCTTTCGAGTCCTTACTTACTCAGGATGTGTCCGGATTACGTACTCAATTATACGATGAAACATGGTAAGTTGAGTGAATTCACGAGGAATGGACGGTCAGGAATTGCCATGATTTATGGTGTGGTGGGCGATTCTAATTAAAGCACGGGATGGAGATTGTGTAGAAAAGATCACCCAGAATATTATTCTAGTAAATGCAACGAAAAATGTATGTAGACTTTATAATATAAGGATCTCTATTTGGCCAATCTTAAATTCTATGAAATTAACACAAGTGCTCTAGCTGGTGAACCTAAAGAAAACCTATTGTAGATAAAGAATTTTCATTAACCACTGAAATTAAATTGTTCTTCCACTGATATTACAGTTATCTGGTTCTCCTCAAAATATAGATTTTCATAATAATTGTTACTTGTAACATAAAGAATATGTTCTATCACGTCAATCGAATATTTTGTTAAGCTGATCGAAATAATAATTTCAACAATACCATGTTGTGCTGGATTCAAAGTGTAATTTTTGAATATACGAATTCATACTCTTCTAGAAATAGTTTGTCTTTTGTACATGAAGAATTCACTATATTGATAGAATACAGGTAACGGGGTATCAGTTAAGTAGTTGTACAAACTTTAAGTGGTAAATACTTGAGTCATGTTGAAATAAAAAGTTTGTGAGATACAGACCGTTCAAAAAATTAATTTATTATGATTTTTGCTTATATTTTCCGTAAGTAACGAGGTTATTTGTAGAAATTCGGGATCCTGGGTATATTGATGATGTGACTCTCAAGAATGAACTTGGTCTTTTGCCTAATGTTCGATGGCTCCACATACAGTGTTGTTCTTGAATTTAATGAACCACAACTTTTTTGTGCCGCACTGTATGTCATTATTGACTGAGAACGCCTGCTTTCCATTTGATTATACATACAAAAGGCGTTTCGGATATATATATAGAATATATAGTTTGATTTGCCTTTATTTTATTGATAAAATTTATTTGGGTATTCGGCAATGTTGAGAATGATCCATAATCAAAGTTGTAAAACATCTATATTTCGAACTTTTTTTTGTTGTTCTTTTTCAGGATGAAACTGAGCACAATATTAGAAAATAGCTTACTTACATACAAAAGATTATTCGAAAAACTGACAAGAACTTGGAATATTAAATTTGACAATTTATTATCATAGATGAACTATGTCAGTGTTTCAAATAATCTTTAGTATGTATATATATATATTGGAGAAGGATAATGGGCTAAACCGCAGGAATGCAGAAAATATGGGAAATGGATGGAAGGTACTTGCCGACACGTGTTTCTGCTTATTGGCTTCTTCAGGGCAAGGCAACCAAGAAACCTGGATATGGATGGAAATGAATAATAAAATAAAACATAAATGACAACAGGTGACCACAATTGGATTCTCGCTCCTGTTGTGGTCAGCTGTTGTCATTTATGACATATGATTTTCAGCGATATGATCTATCAGTTTGCTATGTCAGCAACATCATTTTAGTAGGTACATGTTATACCGAAACAACGATGAAAATGGCATTGAATCCCTTGTTTTTACATTTCTGTACTGGAAGTTGTAGTTATTTAATAATATGAAGGGGTTATCACAAATAGGCTACATGCATACAGTTTTCCAAAGTTCTTTTAGTAGCTCTGTAGGGATAATTATTTAGATGGTCAGTTAGTTCAATCCATTTTTTGCTAGCTAGTTCCTACTAGAACAGCGAGCTATAATTTTGCCAAATGTCTGTTTTTTCGAATATCTGACTGACAATAGTCATAATCAAATAGGTTTGACTTCTTGATGGAGAATTCAGGATCAAACTTGAAAATATGCATTTATTTAGGCGGTTATATCAAAACCATACTGTTCCAGAGTACGGAAAAATACTTCGCAACAAGTGAGCAAAGCTCCTGAGCTCACGTCAGTAATGTTTACATTTTTATTTAGTTCTCCTTGATTCAATGGGTGACTATAGTCGAAAATTGTGTTTTTTCTACGAAATTATATCATTCTGACTTTTGGAGGTTTTCGTATCATCATATCAATCGATTTTTTCATCAAAGTAAAACAAAGAAAAAACAGAATTGGTTGTTCTAATAACAAACGCAAAAAAACACAACTTCCGACTAACAACGAACGTCAATTTGTTCTTATTTCCCACAGAACTATCATAGAATGATCTATTATATGGTAAAACACTACCCTTATCTGAGTTCAATACAGTGTAGATAGTGTTCGATAATTTTGTAGCTATTATGCTATAGCTAAAATTCATAACAATCTTGCCTAAAACGTTGAAACAGAATATTGGTTCGGTCAGTCATATGGTTATATTTTATAATTATAACAATGTTGTACCACTAGAACAACGTAGAACACTCAATTCTGAGTGGTACACTACAATTTGTTTGCCAGTTGTCTTAGAAGAAAGCAGGAAAACCAACCTCCGAAGACGGATCACCCTTCACAACGACAATGCGAGCTCTCACATATCAGCTTAAACAACTGCATTTTTGAACACTCAAAACATCGATTTGATAAGTAGTCCGGTGTATAGTTCCTACTTGGCACCGAATGACTTCGTTTCATTTCTGTAAAAATAAAAAAAGAAGTCAAAGTTTTTCGACACCTGGAGAAGCGGTTGATGCGATCAGAGTGCATGTTTTGGAGATACCCCTATCAGAGGGGCCAAAGTGCTTCGATAATTGGTTCAAACACATGCAAAAGTGTATAGATCTTAATGGGGATTATTTTGAAAAACAGTAGAGCGATTTTCGGTGACTAAGATTTGGTTTGTTCTCTAATCCCAAAATATAAAAGGCAACTGCATTTGTATTATGCAGAACACAATTATGAGACCAATTTTGCCACGGGAAATAAATAACGCGAATACCAGAAGACTGTTTCTTATGCAAACAAATTTATTCCTCAGTGAGAGATCTAGGGACCGTTTTGTCTGCTTGATGACTTGAGTCAGAGTGCTTCAACTCAAGAGTGAAGTCAGAAGATTTTTAATCCTGGTTGAATGAACGGGCACGGCTGTTTAAATTTTTAATTTGGTGAAGTTTGATCCCACAAACTGACTTGTCCAACTATTTTATGCCAAGCAATTTACGTTTGATACTAAAGAGCGCGATAGAATCTCAAAAGAAGCAATGTCTATAGGAAATTTGCCATTACCAATGTCAATGAGTTTTTAGAGAATATGTTTCCAAATTGGTCATTTAGCAACTCGACACGCATATTCTTGCTTAAATGAAGTACTTTGACATGTTTCCACAAATTGGAGGACTTTAGACATGCATTAAGTTCATCAGCTGGAGTTGATCGTGGAATCACTGGCAATTTTTGACGAAAATCTCCTGCTAATAAAATCATTGCACCACCGAATCTGTTATTATTGCTCCGTAGATCTTTTAAGGTTTTGTCTAAAGCCTCCAAAGATTTTGTATGTGCCATCGTGCATTCATCCTAAACAATCAATTTACATTGCTGCAAAACCTTTGCCATTGCAGAGTTCTTCGAAACGTTGCAGGTTGGAGTTTCATTGCTTTGCATATTTAATGGCAATTCTAGTGCTGAATGGGCTGTTCGACCACCTTCAAGCAAAGTTGCTGCGATTCCCGACGAAGCGAGTGCAAGTGCAATTTTATTTTGTGAGCGAATTGTTGCTAATATTAATGAAATCAAAAAAGTTTTTCCAGTACCTACCACCAGGTGCATCTAAGAAGTAAATCCCTTCAGTTTCATCATTTGTTACTTTCATAAGAGTTTCAAATACATACTTCTGTTGTTCATTTAACAGTGGAAGATTTGTTTGAATTAATTCTTTCAAAGCGTTGAGAACATACAGTTTTTCTCGATGCAACTCTTGGTTAAAAGCGTCATGCATTGCTCCAACGCACACACGCACATTGTTTCGATAGATATGATCTTTGACGTTAGGAACACACCTACATTGCTTAGACAACAGTGAGTGCTTGTAATTTAATATGAACTTTATGTTTATGTATATGTTTATGTTAATACTGGTTTACCTAGGTATACATATATCAATGTACACCCCCCAGAAGCTAATTAAAGCTTGTGCGAGTTAGGTTAACCAGTGTGTGTTCTGTGTAGGCTTTGTTAGTGTGTCCTTACGACACCTTAGGCACAGCACTGTTAATTTTAGACCCAACAGTGAATGGTGGCGGCATACCGAAAGCTAGAAAATTTCTTTCCTAGCCCCGGACTTGAACCTACGACACGACGGGTTTCCACGTCAAAGGTCAAGGCTTTATTCCACTAAGCTATGCGACACGCATATCAATAAAGCTCAAATTGAGTACGTTTTAGTTACAAATCATTTGTATGGGAAAAGAAAAGGGCTATTTTTATGGTTTTTCCATCAATAATTCTGATTTTTCTCGCCGTAAAAAACATCCTTGAACTTCAACGAACATTTTAAAAAAAGATTTGGCAAAATTGGTCCAGGCGTTGTTGAGTTATGCGCTTACCAACACATTTTGCGATTCATTTTTATATTATAGATATCGAATATATAATTTGATTTGACGTTTATTTTACTGATGAATTTTATTTGGTATTCGGAAATGTCGGGAATTTGCCATCCAGAATTTTCAAACAATGCTTAAACAATTATTATTCAATATATTCACTTTCTTATGTTTTATTTAATCATTTTTTATTCACAACGCCCTATCACCAGGGTGACGGTTGTGTTCAGGAGAATTTTTTAAAATAAGTAGGCACAAAAACTGACACATTACAAATCTTTTTGACAGGACGAAGTCTGTCGGGTCAGCTAGTTAATTATAAATATATAAGCCGAATCAAAGGAAAACTTAGTTCGATTAGAGTGATATACTCAGATGAGGTGTTATAGTCCATTTAAAGAGCACGCGGAATGTGGCCTGAAATTTATTTATATTGTTGAATGAAATAATTTTTTCCGTTTGATATAAGCATATTTACTCCTAGTGAAAATTTATGTTGAGAAAACGGTTATTCACATTTGAACATATTAAAATTTCCATTGTGAAACTCTTTCCATGGAATGAGAATATAAACTCTCAAATCAAGGTATAATAAATAACAATATTGAAATTCTCCTTTCGAAAATTTACTTTTTTCCGTACCTACCTCTACCTATCAAATCAAAATTGAATTTAAATAAATACAAGCTCGTTATTCTCCTTTGCTATTAATAATATATATCCTATAATATGCACGTAATCTATCCCACAAACAAAACAAAGTTTTCATCTATAAACGTCTTTGATTCAATTTGAAAATCTTCTCTAGTCTTTTATATCTCTAATGCATGAAGGCATCAAATTGTAGGCTTTTGCGCCTAGATGGTAAGCAAATCTATAATGTACATTCCTATTGGTGCTTGATACTCCCATCAAATTGCTCGTCTCACCACGAGTCACAATTCTTGCCACCAAATGAAAATTTTCTATCTTGTTCAGTCAGATCATTTTGGAGAGAAAATATAGATATATTTATAACTCACTGTTGGTTGGTAGTTGGGGGTTTCTTGAGACGGTAGTATTGTACTATAATCTATAATCAATACGATATTTTTGTATACAATTCATCTTGAAGGCCACGATGAAATAAACATTGTACGCAACTTTTGTTGAGCATCAGTATATGGTTCTGTTTTTCATATTTTCACTGGACTTCGTTGCACGAAAAGAGGTTTGATTTAAGGCGAAACGCTCTCTTCTCAAGATATATTCTTATATATATATAAAACTGAATTCCATGTAATTTTCTTTCTCATTCTTTCAGATCTGAACCGATTCATATTAATGCCTCCATCAAAACGAGAAATGCCATGGCTAATACAATCTTCAGGACCTCTAGACAGAGATGTACCACCTAACAGAGAACCCATTACTGTAAGTTGCGTGATAGAAGATAGCAAGGAGACCAGAAGAGAAATAATCAGGAACATTACTGTTGAAGTCTTAGATGTAGACGATAATTTGCCGATTCCCCAGGAGGGGGAATTTCATGTTAACATGCCCAAGAACATCGTGTCAAAGGTGAGTGACATATGTGTAATTGGATAGTTTGTAGATAATTCCATTATACGAATTCAAATAAATTGTTTGTTTTTGTGTTTTATATGCTTTCTCTGTTCATTTATTAACATTGTTGAATAATGACGTAGGTTAGCGTTTGTAATTGTTTCTCCAATTGCTTAAAAATGCAACACATAGCTACCTAGATATGAATTCTGAAAGTGTGCAAATAATATGCAGTATATCTATTAGCTCATTTTATTATATCTTTGCGTTCCTAGTCGAAGAGCAACATAGCGTTTTTCTCAAACATCTGTTATTTGATGACGAAAAATTTTTGAAGATGATCCTCGTGCAGATTTATCATTTGGGCTATATTCACCATCTATTTAGTTCAAGTAATCAATTTTTCAGCGGCACTTGCGTACTAAGTTGATGTGAAAAAATCATAAATATTTATACTATACAGCAAAACAGCTAGTTCATATTGAAATTAACAGAAGTGATAAAGTAGCCAAGGAATCTTCAGCAATATATCTTCCAATTTTGCCTTGTCTTCATCTTATTTCTCTCCAATAGCAAAAAAAGTGAGTACTGAATAAAAGAATGTAAATAGTATTTTGCGCCACCTCATCAATGGAGTTCGTTCCAAAAAAATAACCATACAGACAATACCTGTCTCTCGTCCCTAAGAAAAGACCCCAAGTAGCATTTTTGTTTTATAAAAGTGCGAATACACTCTTCGACACCGCCTTATACAATTCAAAGTTATATAATGAAGATACAATAAATTTTTCCTGTCCCCTATATATGCTTTATTGGCCTTAATTAATATAATTTATAACTTCCCTATAAGTTTCGACAAGAACTTGGTTTTTCCGATAACCATCTGAACACTATTCTATCTATACGACTGTTATAAAACTCCCATATGGAGACGATACTTTTTCCGTTTCTGAAAAACGGGGATGGTCTCAAGATTTATAAGTGGCGCGACCACAGATGTGGTAGTTGTTTCAATTACCTTTCTGGATGAAAATGCGCATGCGCCACTTTGTCGTATTTTTTCACTCTAATTCAACGTCAAGTATTATTTATCTTTATTTATCTGTTGGTTTACTGGTTAGTTGAATTAAGAAACAACCAAAGTAACATTGAATATGAAGTTGAAGATACGTAGTTGGTTATATGTAATGAATACTTACAAGTTAAATTTCTTATAAACGCGAAGAAAATCTTGCAGGTAAGTGAGCAAACACTTGCAATTTTTTCTACACTGTATGAAAACGAATTTTACCTGCGAATAACTCGTGCGCCCTCGATATACGAAAGTTTTAAATTTCTTATTGAAAAATATCCGAATCATTTTCAATTATTTTTTTCTAAGTGTAACAATTTTTCAATACAAACACTAAGTTTTGAATAATAGTATCTTTTCTTTGTTCTAAATTTTTCATAAAGCTGAAAAAACACGACATTTTCAATAACAATATGGCCGTGTCGGATATTTAGTCATGCTCAACACTTGGACTCATATAAATTATTTCACATCACTAATGTAAATACACTGCCTTTTTATGATAATAAAATTATCACTGATTTATATCAAAAACCAACTTCTTCCGGAAGAATTTTAAATTACAAATAATGTCATGCCTTCAAACATAAGATCGCGATAAAAAGAACATAAAGCGAAAGATTCTAAATTTATCTGATTCATGTTTCCATGAAAAAAAATTTTTTGTTTTTCACGCAGTATCTGAAAAATAATGGATATCCCCAAACACTCATCAATAATGTATTCTATTCATCACAGAATACAAACTTGGACCAAATGAACGAATCATCGTCGGTGACTGAAAATATTTCCGAACCATCGCAGACACGGACGTTCAAACTTCCATTTGTACCCACACTGACCAAACAAATAGTTAGAATATTGACTAATACTAATATTAGAATTGTGGAATATTTCAAGAAAACAATTAGAAACTATTTCTCGAAGGTGAAGGACACAGTTCCCAGTATACTTCAAACTAATCTTGTTTACCAGATAGATTGTAATGATTGTCAAGCACGTTATGTAGGCCAAACAAAACAACTGTTAAAAATAGGATTCGGCAGCATGAAGGTGACTGTAGAAAAGGTGTTACTACTACAGGTCTATCAAATCACTGTAAAAATACTGGACATAATTTCAAATTTGATAATCCAACAATTCTTCGCAGAGAAAATAATTTGGAAATAAAGATTGACAAAAGAAATGATCTCGGTAAAGAACACTGAAAATAATGTTAATTTGATCACGGATACCATTTCCCTGAATAACACATATATTAATTTAAAAAAAAAATGCAAATGAAAATAGGAAATTTATTAACACGGCGCATGTTGTAAAGGGTGGGGTTACCGTAATCATAAAACGAATGCACCTTTTAAGGAGTCCTCAGTTTATGACTTGGTTCAATATGAATGCACAACTTATCACATTGATTGTTGTCGATATTGAAGATAACCCCCATTGTCCATTCATCTTAATTAGGAAAAAAAATCAGAAGCTGTATCCCTCTTTGGGATTGATACTTTGATCTCTCGGGTGAGTTTCTTCTTTTGGTTTGAGTGAATTTACGGAATAATTTAATCAATTTCCAGCGCATTGTGGTCAACTTTTGTTTGTTTTTATTGGTGACTTGTTGCAAGATCAGTTTTTGTTTTTAGTGTGTGATTAAAATGCTGTTTTTGTGTATGAAATAATTTCTTGTCAATTTCAGCCTGAGGAATGTGAAAAATAAAGCACCGAAACATTGCCATAAAGGTCTATTATTGGCAGTTCCTTCAGTTCCGAAATTAATTCCATTCTCAACACTGCCTTTTTGTTCTATAATAATTTTTGACATAATCATAATCACCAATTTAAGTGACAAAAATTACTGAATAAAAAAAGTAGGAGCTTTATAAACTTTAAATTATTTACACCACCACCATCCCTGTATTATAACTTGGTAACTCAAAACACCTTGAAATGACCAGTATGCGAATTAATTCGGATGCGTGAGAACTACTGGTCATTTGAAGATGTTGGTCTCTGAACGAAAACATAACCTAATATTCTTAACGCAAGTTCTCACTCAAGATATTGTGTACTATTTCGAATAATTGTGTTTAGGTGTGGACATGTCTTTCAAAATAGTTCAAACCGAAGAACCAGGAAGAGATATTCCTTCTCTTACAATTGTTCCTGAAGCTTGGGAACAAAACGGCATCTTTTATTGGCCCAAATCAAGGAATGCAGCGAGTGCAGTACGAAATCCGTTCTCAAAGCGCGATAAAGACTGAAAACAGTATCATTGTATTAAGAAGAGGGACAAATTTTTGTTATACAAGGCTGCAGAAGAAGAACAGCTAGAAGAACATATTTTATGTTCTTCATTTTTTGTAAATTAAGAAAAGTTCTCCTTCTGAAACAATAACTGTATTTTAATGTTGGCCATTTACTCCTTGTGTTCTCCATCTCGACAATATATAATTTCAATAAGGACCTAAAGAAATTTCTTTCCCGATTGTTGGGTGTAAATTCAATAATTTTTATAGGTTATTCTGCAAATTATGAAAATGCAGTGATATCAAAACACTTTCAATTTTTAAAAACACCTTTTTATTACTTATTCTCATCTTGATTTTAAAGGGTACTCAGTTATTGGACATTCATGATTTTTATGTATATAAAAGACTTGATAAAAACTTGAAAACACTGAACACTATCGGTTACATTACGAAGTTGCAAACACTTCTATAGAACGCCCTATAATAACTGTTGTATCACCTTGCTCCTGATGTTTCATAGGCGGGTTCCTGTCACCTTTATAAACCCATATTATGAACCATTTGGTACTATAACCTGAAGTTTTTATGAACAGTTGAAAATCTATAGTTTATAGAAACTTTTGAGAATCAATGATTTTTGCAACTCCTATATGAACTAAAACACCTCAGGTATTCAGCACCCCTATTATGAATCACTAATAACACCAATTTCAAATTTATAAATCTTCCGGTTACCAAAAATGTTACTTGGGACATTCTGGTCCAGAACTACAAAAGCAGTTTAGCAGCTGTTTGGCTGATTCATTATTGCATGTTAGGCGTTGCCAGACTTTCGGCCTTGGCAAAACTGTTTGGCACCAATTGTTTCTGATGTAGTAATGTCGGAATTACAGAATTTCGCTTTGTCGCAGCTACCTTTCAAGGTTCCAATTTTTAAAAGATATGTTGATGATATTTACACCTCAATATCAGCCGACAGTATTGATATTGTTCTTAATGCATTCAATTCTTTCCATCAACGCTTGAAATTCTCCTCAAAGATCGAGAACAACAACAAATTATCTTTTCTGGATGTACTTGTCATAGATAGATAGATAATTAATTAATCCTTCTAGACAATACTAAAGTTGTATAGGACAAGTCAATCAGCTATAAATACTCTATATAATATCAGTACACTAAAATATATATAAAAGAAAAATATATAATATATAAAGATAAATATATACACAAATGAAAGATGAGAACATTCACAAACATAAATCCAAGCATACAGATGTAGACACCTTTGTAAAAACAAAACTTCCAAATAATTACATAATTTAACTATTGTAAAATTACCGAAACTAATATATAGTTTTATCACTGAGGTATTCCCCAACACTGTAGTAAGCTTTGCACAACAATAACTTTTTAATTTCTTTTTTGAAAATCACCTCATTCATACTTCGGAATGAAAATGGAAGGTGGTTATAGAACAATAGTCCCTGGTATAAGGGAGAAGTCTCAAATTTTGTTGTTCTATGCAGCGGAATACTGAGCTCATCAAGGTGCCTAGTTGAATATTTGTGGAAGCAAGAATTCTTTCTTAGTAGATGTAACCTAGTCCTGATGTAAACCAATATTTTGTAGATATATATGCATGGTAGAGTTAGGATCTTGCCACTTATGAAATGTGGTCGACATGATTCTCTCGGAGGAATCTTGAATATAAGGCGCAAAATTCTCTTCTGAGCAATGAATAATCTGTAACTACTGGTGGATTTACCGAAGAGAATTATATTATAGGAAAGATGACAGTACACAATCCCATAATACACGCTCATAAGGGAGCTGACTAGCATTGTGTGGAGTAAACGTGATATCGCATAAAAAGATTTGTTCAATCGCTTACAAAGACAGTCCACATGCACATCCCAGCGAAGGAACTGATCGATATGTACACCCAGAAATTTAACCGCATTTTTGGACTGGATTTTGATGTTTCTTATTCCTAATTCAATATTTCTTATTGAGCTTATATTGGCGCCAAAATGCAAACATTCTGTTTTTGACACATTTGCCATAAAGCCGTTTCTGTCACACCAGTCCACAAATTTTTCCATAAGGCAATGCAGGTATGTCAGTAAGTCCTCAAAAGTATTAGCTGTCAGAATGAATGACACGTCATCAGCGAACAAAATTAACATATTGGCATCCATACACTCCGGCAAGTCGTTCACGAACAGAAGAAATAACAGTGGTCCCAGAACAGAACCCTGTGGAACATCATGATTCATATCATAAACTCCGGATAAAGAATTTTCAACCTTCGTTCTTATAGTCCTGCCCATCAGAAAACTCTGCAACCAGTCCGCAAAAACACCCCTAAAACCCAATCGATATGACAGATAAATTTATAAGATGAGCAAGAGTCTCAGAAACACAAGGTGATATAAATTTCAATACCCTCATGGAAACGCCGTCTAGTCCGGTACACTTTTTGTTCTGAAAGGATGTAATCACAGAAGAAATCTGTGAGCGGTTACCGGCCTGAGGAAAAATGTTAGATCAACGTATGAAGGTACAGTGCAGTCCAAAACGCTTCCTCAATTGGTCTTCAGTTACAGTAGCAAAATAATTTCCAAAAACTTCCGCAACAACGGATGGATCAGAATATACCACCTCATCTAGTTTTAGGGATATTTTAGCCACATTTGCTGGTTTTCTACCAGTCTCTTCAGCAACGAGCCTCCAGACCGTCCTGGCACGATTCATTGAATTTGAAATTAAGTCTTCATGAAAACTTAATTTAGCTGTGCGGAGAAATCTTTTGTACCTGTTCTTTTCCTGCTTATACTCCATGGCCGTAGCCAATAGAGATTTTTCGAATCCCTGCTTGCTTTTCTCACATCTGCAGTGATCCATCGCTTTGATTTACCACGACCAGTGTGGGGAATCCTCAGTGGACAACAATTGTCAAATTCAAATAAAATCAATTGCATAAAGTTATGAAAACTATTGTCAACGTTATTGTCAAAATAAACATCTGCAAAATCATATTTTGACAAATTTTCTACCATTTTATTTAAATTCTCATCAGATATATCCCTAAACTTAACATTAACTTCTTTCCTTGGATTATGCAAATCAAAAGGTTTACTAAAACTTAACGATAAAGCCGAGTGATCACCAATATTTGCCTCAAAAACTTTAGTCAGATTTTGACCCTTGTCAAGATTCATGAGAATATAATCTACTTTTGATCTGGATGTAACTCCATTCTTATTCAGTCGGTATAGTCGGTAATACCGACGTGACTTTCAATTCGAAACTAGTCATTAAATCTAATAAGCCTTGCCTTAAGATGCATCTTCACTCAAATAGTCAACATTGAAATCACCACAGATGAATAAGTAAGATTTTTTGCGCAGGAGAAAAATAAGCAAATAATAAAAATTCTCTGTGAACATCTGAAAATCACCACTGGGTGGACGATAAACACTCAAAAAGCAGATTCTGCAATTCTTACGAACGATTTCAACTCCACAACATTCAAAATGTAGTTCAACAGAGAGCCGATCTAACGGCAATACACGGAACTCACCAATATCATCCCTCCCAAAGATCACCGTTCCTCCGTGCCGGTGATTCACGCGGCAGAAAGATGTAAGCTGGTCATCAGACGGATTAAAGACGGACTGGTATCATAAGCCGACCTTTTCTGGAAGATTTTTTAATTTTAATTCTCAACATCCTTTCACACAAAAAATAAACCTGATAGAAAATCTCAAATTTAGATCTGTCCGTTTAGCTAGCACGGAATTTCATAATGAAAATTTGAATAAAATCAGTAGTTTCTTGATAAAAAACAATTACCCTTCAACATTGATTAAGAGAACTTTAAATAAAAATGATGCACATCACCCCAGAACGCACTCCACGGCGAAAAGATTTTTCAAGGTTCCTTATATTAAAGGGCTATCTGAGAGGGTCGGTCATCTCTTGAGAGATGAAATAGTAGAAATAACGTCCAAACCAGTTAGTACTGTTAAGACATTTTATTCCAGATTAAAATAAAAAAATACACTTGACTCAAAATCAAATGTTGTTTATAAAATACCATGCCGTGACTGCAACAAGGTATACATAGGTCAGACGAACAGATACCTTGAAACTAGCATAACTGAACACAAAAGAGGCTGTAATAATATTCAATATTCCCATTAAAAATAAAGATAATAACACAGCATTAGCTGAACATATTTTGAATACTCTTTTGATTGTGAAGGTGTCACTATTTTAGATACTCAGAACAATGTAAAAAAACAGAGTATTTTGTGAAATGGTTGAAATTAAAAAAGATCTAAATTCTGTTAACAAGAGAAGCGACATTGATAACTTGAATTCGGCCTATTTTGATCTCATGCAGAGAATACAAGATTTATAACATCTTTCTTACAATTCAGTCAACTATATATGATGACTTTTATTATTTCATCCTCGTTGTTTTTGATTTTTGAATTGATAATAGAGACCAACTGGCAATGTGAGTAGCTTTCAATTATTATTTGTATATATATGATAATTTCGAAGATATTTTTAGCATATTTATTACTTTATTAGTCTGATTAATATTCTTATTCAATTATGTTCTCTGTTTCTTTGAATTTTTACTTGTTTTTACTATTAAGTGTGTCATTTATTTAAGAGCCCTGAAGATGATTTTAAAATAAAATCGAAACATCGGCATTTTGTCTAATAGAGTCTCTGAAATTTTGACCGAAGAGAAACCTCTAAACGCTACATACATAGATACCAAGGTCATTCAAAAAAATATCAAAATAGACATTTGGGTTAAACGCTTGCACGCTGTTCTACTAGATTTTGAACAGGAACAAGCTCGCAAAAATAAGTGGACAGTCTGGTATAGAAATGTATACGTGTTGTCGTTAATTTATATCCTCAGATTCTCTTTTAATCTTACATATGCTAATATTTTGCTGTACTCCTGATGATGACATATCTTAGGCTCTTTCATGGTCAAATTGGATGATCGTAACACTAAATTTAGCTTTCATGTCTATAACCATAAAGGCGATTAGCAAGTCACCTTGCACGAAATACATGATTGCGAAAAATAAATTGCGGACTGTCGAATTAAGAACACCCACATAAGCGATATGAAGCGGTGATAACTTCCCTTTCGAAGGTCAGGCGCATTTTCCAGACTTTAGAAAGTTTCCCCACATCATAAACCTGTTTTACGGACCGTTACAACATTCCGTTGAAAATATTCCTAATACCCCGTCGTAAAGCGGTCTTCAACAAAAGGTTAGGCATACAGCAACAAGGAACGTTTTTAATTCAACGCTGTTCCCGACTATCTAAATTGGCATAATAAATTTCGGGTTATCAACGCTGGATGATAACGCGTCACGCTATGGAGGATAATTTCAATGATTAATTCGCGAAGTGTGGAATCAATTTTAGTGGAAATACTTTGAACTAGTATTTTTTTCATGAATGTTTCGTTTTCTATTCAATATAAAAGTGTGAAAATTGATCCATCGTTAACTATAATGAATAGTACTAGCAAGGTAAGAGGGTTTTTACTGGCGAATGAAAGATATAACTGACGAGCCGCAGGCGAATCAGTTACCTCCTTGAGCCAGTAAAACCCGTTACCTTGCGTGTATTGTTTTAGATTTTATTTGTTTCTCATTTTTAAAAAGGTTAGATAAATTCCAAAAAAATCTCAATAATTTGTCGTAAGCTATGGAAGCGTTGCCATGAACATGTCTGTTGATTTTTCTTTACATTTGTTTTGGTGAAAGCGAAAATGAATGCACCAAAACAATTATTGAGGCAGCCAGCAGTGTAGCTTCAAGTTTATCACCTGCAACATCAGCTTCAAAGTACGAGCGAGAATACGACAACTTCAAAAAGGGGCAAAACAAAAATAGTGTGATTGGGGTAACAGAAGATGCTTTCTTCAGCTCTAATAATTTATGGGCGAAATGGTTTAAGCTGAAGAGCTTCTTGGAAATGAAAGAAAATGCCCCGGTGCGCAGATTTGTTTTCCTTAAAAAATTTATTGACAAATTCGACGTTCAGTTGTCATTTGCTGATTTCAAAAGGTAATAGCGTTTCTGAAACGAAAAAATGAGCGTTATACGCCAAAAAAGGCCAAGGTATTAAGTGAAGAAGAGGCTGAACGATATCTTTTACATGTTCCTGATGACCAGTGGTTGCTGGCGAAACTTGTAACAATATTTGGGATATTTGGCTGTTGTCGATGTGACGAAATTCTCTCCTTAAATATGAAAGATGTAGAACATATGGAAAATATTTTATTGTGACATTGCGACAAACAAAAAATTTAACAACAAGAAGATTCACTTTAACCGATGATGACATGCGCTGCATGTTAGTAAATCTTCGGCCTCCTGGAACAGAAAGACATACCGACAGGGAAAGTGAATTTCCCTTAATGCTGGTCAGCACATTATTGGTAGTGTCCCAAAGCAAATAGCGAAATATTTAGGTTTAAAGGACCCAAAGTTATACACCGGCCACTTTTTTCGCAGAACTTTAGCCACTATGGTTGCGGATTTGGGTGGAGATATTTAGCACTAAAGCGTGCAGGAGGGTGGAAGAGCACCGAAATTGCGATGAGTTGTGTCTAGCAAATTATTTGGTAGTAAGGAGAGTACAAATGTTCTGCAGTCCTCGAGTTCAGCAGTTTCTGAGTCAACAGATGGTTCATCATCATCAGTATCAACTCTTTCATCATCAAAAATCTGTGTTACTAGAAATAACAACTGTACCATGATTTTCAACATATATGATGATAAAACAAAATTTTCTAATGTAAATAATACAACTAACTTGTACAAAATTTTCAAGTTAACTGTCAGTTTTACAAGTTAGGTACTTGATCAAATAAACTTTTTTTCATGACGCTCTATATATTTTCTGTAGTTTTTGGATTACTCGTGGGTGGATTTTTTCTTCTCCTTCTACTCGACGCACTGGGAACTGTGCATATGAAAAGGATAATGAATATTATGTAGCTGATACTTTCCAGTTCTCAGAATTTGCTAGAAATCTAACCATACCAGAAGGTGAAGTAATGCTATCATTGGATGTAGAAAATTTATTTGGTAATGTAACAAAACCGAATATAAACATTTTGAGAACTGCCGCAACAACAGAGGAGTTCCGCTTCATGCGATTAAGAATGGGATTAAGAACATGATGAAAGGGACCGTTCGTCATAAAGGAGACCGCTACGATCACTCTGGAATGTGAAGCATCTTTATGAAAACTTCTAGAAAAACAGCGCCAGATATAAATGACTGAAGCCGAACATGGAATCATTCATGGATAGAACTTGCCGACGAATAAACAGGTGTTCCTAGTGAAATTCTGTAGATAAATTGTGTATATAAATTATTGATTATTGTTAGTTAAGTGTGAATATAAATTAGTTTAAAGAAGACTTGTATTGTTTTTCTATTTCATTGAGGAAAAACGTAACAGTAACATGATAATTGATTTAATAAGGAAAGCGATAGAATACAAATGGGAAAGCATACAAGCACGTGTGAGAGGTATAATTAAGGAAGAGTTTGTATTAGAAAAAAATGTGTGTGTTTACAAGAGAAGATTCTATAAACAAATTAAAGGTTGTGCAATGGGCTCTAAGCTCAGCCCTATCTTAGCACAATATTGTATGGACTATGTTTTAGACAAAACGGTTCCGAAACTAATAGAACTGTGCATTTTATGTCAGATCACAGCATGAAAATAAAAATAAACACAATATACCAAATGTGAGAAAGAATAAAGAAGATATGTCATGAATAATTAATAGTGAAAAATCTGAAACTATTGAAGAAAACTTTGCAACAAAATGGTTATCCGAGTAAATTGATCGATAAGATGATGAATTTACCTTCAAATGTACAAACAAGGAGAGAAAGAGACGAAAATGGGGAAATATCGAATGAAGGGAGAAAATTTTATTGTACACCACCGAATATTGAAAATCTGTCAGATTAAATAAAAAAAGAGTTCAGAAACGGAAACATAAAAATTACTAAAAAATATATATAGTACATCAGGTTGGAAAACTGCTCCTAAAATCAAAGGACAAAAACAAAAATGAAGAAAGATCAAACATTGTCTATAAAATACCATGTGGACAATGTGACAAGAAATATATCGGACAAACATCACAATTATTAAAGAACAGAATCCAAGGACATAAAAGTGATGTAAAGAATCATCCCGAAAGATGTGCGTTAGTTGAGCACAGCTCAGAAAAAGACCATCAAATTAGATTCGAAGAGGCAAAAATACTAAAGTCCGAAAAAAACTACAAAAAAAGACTGTTCTTGAAAATGTACCACATCAACAATGAACAAGATTTCATGAATAAAAAACAGACACAAGTTCATTAAGCAACATTTATACATATTTAATCTCAGAATAGTGGAGAAAACAAAGAGAGGTATACATGGGACCAGTGGATGGCTAAGATGAAAAAAGACGAAGAAGAAGAAAAATGGGGAAGAGAAACATGATGACAGGACTGACAACTTATTGTGAATTGAGGTTATGGGATGTGACGATTAATAATTGACGTTTAAGATAAAAAAATAGTAGAAATTGAGAACTGTTAATTGTTTTATGAATTTCAATGAAGTAAAGAAAAGATCTCACTTTTGTGTAAGTAGTTTTAAGGAGATAGAAAAATGTAATGAGAAATGTTAATTTGTATATGTGTTAATTGTTTGTATTTTCCATTTTAGTAAATCCTGAAGAAGAATAGAATTACTATTCGAAAGCTTGGTAAATGACAAAAGAAGAGATTTAGTTTTTCTTTTCCGTCCTATCAGTCTAATTTCCCTTAAAAAACTAACCCCTGAAATAACGAGACTGTTAAAGAGTTGAGATCAACATAAAACAATTATATACGACATTTAAAATTGAATAAACCTTGTCCTATCAAAAACTGGACATACCGAACATGTTCGTTGAAGCTCAAGGATGGTTTTTACGGCGAGAAAAATTGAAATTATTGTTGGAAAAACCCTAAAAATAGCCCTTTTTCCAATACAAATGATTTGTAACTATAACGTAGTCAATTCGAGCTTTATTGCTATGGTATGAAGTTCATATTAAATTACAAGCACTCACTGTTGTCTAAGCAATGTAGGTGTGTTCAATATGCAAAGAAATGAAACTCCAACCTGCAACGTTTCGAAGAACTCTGCAATGGCAAAGGTTTTGCAGCAATGTAAATTGATTGTTTGGGATGAATGCACGATGGCACATAAAAAATCTTTGGAGGCTTTAGACATAACCTTAAAAGATCTACGGAGCAATAATAACCGATTTGGTGGTGCAATGATTTTATTAGCAGGAGATTTTCGTCAAACATTGCCAGTGATTCCACGATCAACGCCAGCTGATGAACTCAATGCATGTCTAAAGTCCTCCAACTTGTGGAAACATGTCAAAGTACTTCATTTAAGCAAGAATATGCGGGTCGAGTTGCAAAATGACCAATCTGGAAACATATTCTCTAAACAACTCATCGACATTGATAATGGCAAATTTCCTATAGACATGTTGACTGGCTGCATTAACTTTCCTCAAAGTTTTTGTGAGTTAACTCGATCAAAAGATGAACTTATTCAGAAGGTGTTTCCAGATGTTTCTCAAAATTATACAAACCATGATTGGTTGAGCGAACGAGCTATACTGGCTGCAAAAAACATAGATGTAAATGGATTGAATTTCAAAATTCAAGAACAAATTACAGGCGAATTGAGGATATATAAATCAGTTGATTCGGCTACTAATCAAGATGATGTAGTCAACTATCCACCGGAATTTTTAAACTCGCTGGATTTGCCAGGATTGCAACCTCACAATCTTCAATTGAAGTAACTCATATCATTGATTATTATAGTTATAATTATTAATTAATTGACAACTCATTAAATTCATTGAGATTTATATGTACCAAGAGGTGTAAACTGATTATGACGTCATAAAAGGTACCTTTCACTTATGAAAAGTCATTTCATAGAGGAAATCGAGATTTTATTTGGGAAAATTGTTGAATATAGGAATTCATAAAGATTTCGTGATTTTCTTTCTTTCACTTAATGTTTCAAATATCATCTAGGATATAGAGGAGTTCAAATCACGTGGCGCCCTTTAATAAATATATTTTAATTTTCACTTATTTCAAATTAACCCCGACCCTCTCTCCGAGAACAGCCGTCTCCTAGAAACAAGATTCCTAGTTTTAAACAATTAAGATCCGAGCTCCGTGGCAGTTAAATTGGCACCCTGTACGTGGGGCCCGATGAAACCATAATTTTTCATTTCGAATACTTAGATTCATTGAATATATTTTGAAGGATTTGATTTTGAATTGTTGAATTTTGTAGTTCGGAATTTTACATGTAGGTACTGATCTGGTTATCTTTTTGATTGTTTATCTGTTTTTTTTGTGATTGCATTTATAACACATGAACCTGGAATATGGAGTTGGCCTGAATTAATTATTCGTTACAGATTTTTGTTGAAATTATTTACGAATAACGATTTATCATTTCTTTATATTATATCACGAGATCTCGCATTTCGGAAGAACGATCCAGTGGCGTGCTGATTTGGGTTCACAAATTATTTGCGATCGATTTTTCATTTCCTCGTTGGGACTGAAATATTTGCGGTTATCACCTACGGACTATACAGGGCGATAATTGTTTTGATTCGATTTTCTAAAATTTTGTTATCGCGTATTTTGTAGATATTTGATTTTTTTGTTATTTTTTTGCAATATGTCTTTACGTTTCAATTTAAATAGACTTAAGAAGGATGAATTGGAATACGAATTGTATATAAGAGGTATTAAAGCTTCAGTTCAGACCGTCCATGACATGAGATCTTGTCTTAGGCCATTGATAAAGTTAGAGTCTAGGGAGCGATCATTTTCTTACCCTGATGTTAAGTTGGATATTGAGCAGGAACTTAGGATTATTTCTGACAAACTGAAAATAGTTTTGACCGGTATCAGTGAACCTGATCGGAATGCAGAAACTCTTTTTACTCGCTTAACACATATCGGTACTCGACTTCGACACCTTCCTATAGAGAGTGAGAGCGCGGAATTTTCGAGGTATAAAAAACTAGTAGATGATGTGAAAGATACATTTGAAATTCTCCGGAAAAGTTATAAGAGCATTGATCCGATTTCGATGGTTAATGTTGGGGTTACCGAACAGACAGATTCATCTAATTCTGAGAGTGACGACGCTGATAGAGAATGTCCGCCAATGTTTAGAACTAGTTCTAAAACTTCATATCCAATTCGTTCTATCAATTTACAAAAGTGGAATTTAAAATTTTCGGGTGAGGCCAAGAGTATGTCGGTGCATAGCTTTTTGGAACAGGTCGAGGAAACTAGAATGGCCCGTAGTGTATCTGAGTCTCAGATTTTTGAATCAGCCGTTGATTTGTTCACGGGTAAAGCCCTTATGTGGTATCGTTCAAATAAAGGACGTTTTAATGACTGGAAAGGTTTAACTACTTTGTTGCTGAGGCACTATGAACCTCCAGATTACCGTCCTCGTCTATTGAAGGACATTATGAATCGGACTCAAGACCCTTCGGAATCAATTGTAGACTACTTAACATGCATGAACTCAATGTTTCGACGATATGGCGATGTCGATGAGAGCATTAAACTAGGAATTTTGGTGAGAAATCTTAGTCCTTTTTATTCTACACAGTTGCCTACTGTTGATTCCATCCAAGAACTGGAAGACGCTTGTTTAAAATTGGAAACTAAAAATTTCGCGCTGACAGCTATGTACCTCCTTCTAGAAAAACGCAGAAGTATGTGGATCCCGACCTTGCATTTCTATCTTCAACACATGGTGTCTCGGGTGATAGACTGAAAGAAGTGTCATTTGAGGGATCTGACTTCGGTTATCCATCTACGTCGGGTTTATCACGCAGTATTGTGTGTTGAACTGCCAGAAGACTGGTCATTCGCGAAGACAGTGCTCTGAGCCTCAAAATTAATGTGTTACCGCTGTGGAAAAGCTGATTTTGCAGTTAGAACTTGTCCAAACTGTTCTGTGTCGGGAAACTTGACTCGGAGGTCCTAAGGGGTCGTGCAAGGAACTCCGATATTGATGATATAGCGACCAAGATAATTTTGCCAGAAAAGAATCAAATTTTACTTGACTTCATAATTTCTCATGCAAATGGAGACTCGAGACCATATTTGCGAGTATCAATTTTAGGTTTTCCTCTTACCGGTCTTCTAGATTCTGGTGCTAATAGAACGATTGTCGGTCAGCATGGGTTCGATATTCTGCTTAAACTTGGTTTCAAATTACAACGTGATGAAACACACTGTACTGTGGCTAATGGTGATCATTGTGTGAGCATTGGCTATATCAAAGCTCCTGTTACCTTACAACTTAAAATGAAGTGGATAGACATTCTCGTGGTACCTCAGCTCAAGCATACCTTGATTTTGGGTATTGATTTTTGGCACAAAATGAACTTAGTTCCTCGTTTGAACGAAGATGTGTGGTATTTCGGTGATAGAGAAGATAGTCCGTCAATAAACTTGATGGAGTCTAAGTCAACATTGAATCCTGATCAAAGAGAGCGTCTTGAAGAGTTGGTGGAGTCGAAGTTTGATCTTATGGGAACACGACTTGGCAAAACAACGTTGGCCGAACATGAAATTGAAGTACTTCCAGGTACAAAGCCTATTAAACAAAGATGGTATCCCGTCTCACCTCATAGGCAGGAGATAATCAATGAACATGTGGACTCAATGTTGAAAGATGGTGTGATAGAGCCTTCAAAAAGCCCTTGGTCATCTCCCGTTTGCCTTGTTGAAAAGAAAGATGGTACGTTCAGATTTTGCGTAGATTATCGTAAACTTAATGCGGTTACTAAAAGGACGCTTATCCAATCCCATATGTGTCGGCAATATTGGATAAACTTAGGAATGCGAAATTTTTGTCTGCCTTAGATATTAAGTCCGCCTTCTTCCAGGTACCAGTAAGTCAGAGGTCTAGAGAATTCACAGCTTTACTATTCCAGGCCGCGGTTTGTATCAGTTTTGTCGATTACCCTTCGGTTTGACCAATTCACCTGCGACATGGCAGCGAATTATAGATAGTGTATTGGGACCTGACTTACAGCCTTTCGTTATGGTTTACTTGGATGATATTATTGTTGTTTCTCCTGACTTCGAATCACATTTGCGTACCCTTAATTTGGTTTTTGATAGATTAATGGCTGCCGGTTTGGTTGTAAGTAGAGAAAAGTGCAAATTTTGTATGTCTCGCCTTAAATATTTGGGATATGTTGTTGATGCGGATGGTATTCGCCCTGATCCTGAAAAGGTTGAGGCAATTTTAAATATTCCTCGCCCAAAGAGTGTGACTGAGATCAGACGCTTTATAGGAACCGCATCATGGTACAGGAAATTTGTGCCTAATTTTTCATCACTTCTAGCTCCTTTATCGAACTTGACAAAGAAGAAAGTCAAATGGTCTTGGACGTCTGACTGCGAACGATCCTTTCAAGCTCTAAAGGAATGTTTGGCTACAGCTCCCGTATTGAATTGCCCAGATTTCAGTAAACCATTCACCTTGCAAACAGATGCATCTGCATTTGGTATTGCGGCAGTTTTGTCTCAAGAAGTTGACAATGAAGAAAAGGTGATTGCTTATCTTTCCCGTTCTCTCACGAAACCAGAACGAAATTATTCTACGACCGAAAAGGAATGTCTTGCCGTTATATGGTCCGTGGAAAACTGCGACACTACCTAGAAGGAACATTTTTCCGTGTCATAACTGATCATTTCAGTTTATTATGGTTGCACAATTTGAAAGATCCTCAGGGTCGACTCGCTAGATGGAGCTTAAGGTTGATGCCCTACAATTTTGAAATAGTTCACCGTAAGGGTAAAGATCATATCGTCCCCGACATGCTTTCGAGGAGTGTGCCTGCTTTGATCGACTCAGTTTCTTCTAAACCATATGTTTCTATTGATTCACCGAAAATTTTGGATGGTTGGTACTCCAAAATGTTCAAAAACTTGGAATTGCATCCCGATAGGTATTCTAATTGGAGAGTAGAAGATCATACGCTTCTTAAATACGTCCCGCCAACTATACCTGGTTTGTCTAACGAATCTGAGTGTTGGAAAATTGTTGTACCAAAGGAACAGCGCCGAGAACTCTTGCGTCAAAATCATGAAGATGTCACCTCCGGACATCTTGGTATTTTCAAGACATATTGGCGTCTAAAATCTCGTTATTTTTGGCCGAAAATGAAAGCTGATACTATACGTTATGTGAAGAATTGTAAGATTTGTTTGGCTTGTAAACCTGATTTAAATGCTCCTGCTGGTTTGATGGGTACCAGAGTTCTCCCAGAAGCAACCTTGGCAGATTATAAGCTTAGATTTTATCGGTCCGTTACCTACTTCTTCGAGAGGTTATAAATTTCTACTTGTGATCTCTGATTATTTTAGTAAATACGTTTTGCTTCATCCTTTGAGAACAGCTACCTCCAGAGCCCTAACTGAATATGTCGAGAAAGGTGTATTTTTGGTATACGGTGCACCGCAAATGCTCATTTGTGATAATGGTCCTCAAATGCGTAGTTCAGAATTCAATAAGATGTGTATGAGATACGGTTGTCGAATTTCATTCACTCCGTATTATCATCCCTGTGCTGACCCAGTGGAACGCATGAACCAAACTGTGAAAACCATGATTCGTTGTTATCTTAAGGATAATCATAAGAGATGGGCTGATAATTTGGCTGCTTTTGGCTGTGCTATTCGTACAGCAAGGAGCGAAGTAACTGGTTATAGTCCATATTTCATAAATTTTGGACGCGAATATCGATTATCTGGGAAAACATTCGAACATCCTATCCCTCAAAATGTTGAGGATACGGAACTACGTGGGTCAGGTTTTGAAATGATGTTCAAACAGGTTCATGAACGTTTACGTAAAGCGCAAGAACAAAACCGTCATAGGTACAACTTACGTCGTCGTTCGGTACAGTTGAATATTGGTGACAAAGTTCTGTTGAGTAACAAGTCTAAATCTGACGCTTCTCAGTTTTATAATGCGAAATTAGCACCCAAATATTGTGGTAATTTTACAGTTAAAAGGAAGCTAGGTGCGTATACGTATGAGCTTGTTGACGATACTGGTAAGTCAGTGGGAATTTGGCATGTCAAGGACATGAAGCCTGTGGGTGTTGGTGATGAATGTTGTGGTGATGAATATTGCTGATCTACCTTCATTTGATTTCTTTTTTTTTTTTTAGGTCGAGCTCAATGAGGTTTTGATAGATATTTAAAATTTTTTTTTGTGTTTTCTTGTATTCTCCGATTTTCTCAATTGTACGATCGTCGGTAACTTTTCTTCAAGTTAACCTCCTTCGGAAGGAGAGGGGGAGTGTCACGGTTATAAATTTTAATAACCATTTTTGCGTTCGAAGACTGTGTCATTCGCGATTCTCGTGTGTAGTGCATTGATTTGATTCTCTTTTAACGCCCGCGATAAGGAACACATGTGTGAGATTTTTCAAATATTCTTTCACTCTGCCAGAAATTACTTCTGAGGTCACTTTGTTGATATTTCGTATGAAATCGTTTTAAAACGGATTACGATCCAGAGGTATTTGAAGTTACCTGAATTTTGGTTCTGAAATCACATAATCGTTTTGCTGTACCTTCCTGTGATTTCTCACGACTGATTTGTCGGATAATTGCCACTTTTGGGAAACTTTACTAGAGGCCTGCACTCCATCATGTAAGTTTGATAGTTACATTTGAAACAAAACATTTTCATTAAATAACAGAAAGTCTCACTGTGTGTTGTTTGTTGGATCGGTGGTTATAATGTTGGGAAATATCAACCAACCGCGTCTTTGCAAAGGTACACGGTTAGCGATAAAAAAATTACTAAACAATGTGATAGAAGCAACTATACTCAAAGGAAAGTATAAAGGAGAAGATGTTCTCATACCGCGTATCCCAATGATTCCGACTGATGTGCCATTTGAGTTTAAACGACTACAGTTTCCAGTGCGGCTTGCTTTTGCTATGACTATAAACAAGTCCCAGGGGCAATCATTCACTGTTTGTGGTATTAATCTAGAGAACCCATATTTCTCACATGGTCAATTGTATGTTGCCTGTTCCCGTGTTGGAAAACTATCAGATTTGTTTATCTATGCGCCAGATGATCAAACAAAAAATATCGTATACCACAAAGCACTACAATGATAATAATAATAATTATGTTTCACATGATTAACAATAAAGCGATTACTTACATTTAAATCCTTATATATGTTTTATTTAATTATTTTTTATTCACAACGCCCTATCACCAGGGTGACGGTTCTGTTCAGGAGAATTTTTCAAAATACGTAGGCACAAAAACTGCCACATTACAAATCTTTTTGACAGGACGAAGTCTGTCGGGTCAGCTAGTTAATAATAAATATCTTCTCGTAAAAATATATAAGTTTCGAATAAATGAAAATATCAATCTAAATTAATATAGTCAACCACTGAAACCAGTTTTTCCAAACCAGACTTCCTCCTTAATAGGATCAAGATAATAATCACTATGCAATTAGATTTATTTACCAGAATAGGCTAATTACGTAACTTGAACTCGACAAAATGAAGTTTTTTGAAGGAATGTCTCAATTCCTCTATAATTTTCTTTGGGGAAGTCTAGACCTAGAAGATGTTGACGTTTAAGTATCAAATAAAATTAAAGGAACGCTGTGAGTAGTTATTTTTAATTCAAGGTATAGGTTTATTGATTCTTCTACATTCATTGTTGCGGTTGTTTTTAGTATCACACTGCTCCAGGGTCTGGGAAATGTCTTCAGGACAAGCACACAAAAGGTTTCGACATCACTTCAGCCCTTCTCTACATTTTTAATTACAAATTAATCAGGTGTATTATGGTAATGAAATTTTAGATGATCATCGGAACTGCTAAATCATTAGACGCATATTGCAATAACAATCTTCGTAGTGATACTACATATGAACATTTTTCATTAGAAAATTGAAATCAATCTTTTGTCACCATTTTGAGGTAAAAAGAAAAGTTCAATAACAGTCATTAATAAACTACTTAAATATCAATTACACATAATACAACAGCTATAAAAACACGAGACAAATAAATGAATTATAAAATGAAAAATAAAAACACCAACAATCATCGAGGCGGATGAAACAACACAACCGTGAAATGAGACAGACATAAAAGAAAGGAAATATTCGCTGTCAGAATATAGAAGATTTTAATATGTTAATAAACAGAAAATCGTGGATGGAAAATTAAAACAAAACGAGCCTCAACAGATTGGCATTGATGTATGTTAATTTCAAACGTCACGACTCATCAAATGCAGAATTCACATGAATTAAACAAAAAGGATCAACAACAAAACTGAACACGAAAGACGGTGACATAAAACGACAAAATGGTTGGTTTTAACCAGGTTCTCAACTTTCTTTGATTGATTTCTGAAAGTTTGATTGTTGACTCAATTGATGCACATTGAGATGATTTGAAAACCCATAGACAGATTCTAATATCAACAATTAAGAATATAATTCAGTTCGTTATCGAAAATGTTATTGTACAAATGATGTCGAATTTTACTTTCCGATAAGACGTTCAGCTGTGGGAAACGCATTCTCCCCAATTTTAGCGGATATGGTTTTATGAACAGAATGATCTCCTTTGTTTTGGGTGTGGTTGACTTCTTGATTCTTCTTTTGTATTTCTAAGTAGATCACATTATTTTTTCCATTCTGAAAGGTAGGGCTCATGAAGTCCTGTAGGATTTCATTAGTTTTGATAGTGCCGTCCAATTTACATATGATTTAGAGAGTAATAACCGAATTCCTTTTTTGGATGTTCTTCTGATTAGAGAGGGTAACAAGATTATCACTGACATTTACAGAAAACCGATTGTGCGGGTACAAAATTAGGATTAATAACAATCACCCGCTTAATGAGAGAGAAGCGCACTTCCTGAGTCGCTGGTTATACTATAACAGTTGATCCAAAAATTATCTTTGGTAGAAAGGATGTTTGCAAAGTGAAGAAAAAAAAAGTTTGTAGTTATAGCAGAATTATGTATTCACAAATAAGAATAGTTAAACAATGTTCGGCACTTGAGTTTATACTCACAGAAAGAGTTTTCAAATTGTCTACAAAGTCCAAGTATTTGAACTTCTTTGCTCAATCTTGGGCACTTCTGGTAGTACTAAACAATAAAGAGATCTGACCTTTTTTGTTGAATTGGAAATTACCACAGCTCTGCTATAATAGTCGAGGTAGACTTTGTAAAGTAAGATGCAGGCAGTTTGAATAAAGCTTCTCAAACTTCCACTGATGAATTGTGCTTTGGCGATATGTAATTGCGTCACAGGTTCACAATTCACAACCTTTTTCTTTTACGTAGAGAATTTCAACTGAGTAATTCACATACACAATGAACTAAGGTAGCTAACTGACCCGACCGGAGAATAGTTGATAAAACAGATTATTTTGAGAGATTTTAAGAGGAACTTGTAGTTCTGAGTGCCGTTATAGACTGGTGAAAGTAAATTAGTAAAGTAGAACTTACTGGTAGAACTGAGCACGTTGGTGGTTAAACGAGAAGTGTACAGAGATAATGTTCTTGAAAATTGAGAAAGGTCGGACATTTTGAAAGGTAGTACAGGTAGCTAAGCTTAGGGATTCCCAAAATTCCGTCTGATAGAAAGGGTTCTTGGAAGTAATGGCCGCTGCCCTAAATTCCAAGAACTGCCCTTTGTTGCCAGAATATCGCAACACCGATATCCTCATGTAGATGACTTGGCCACTCTCGTATTCAAATGTAATGATAGTAAAATCGATGATAAATACAATGTTTATGCTTCTGATAATGACCCCCCACCACATATACTTGATCATGAATACGAGCTTCATAATGATGTCAGAGATGAAAAATTATTTTATGTACAAACTTTGTCTGATCAACTTGAATGATTAATGATCGACGGTACCAATCGCTTTGTACACTGTTCGGTCTGGTTTTTCAAGGCGAAAGAACGAAGTTCTGGGGTAGTTTACAAAATCAATTGTAGGGCCTAAATCTGTTGAAACTGTTTTGTTTTCATTTTCTATAGACGATTTTCTATTTATGAAAATATTAGAATTTTTAATATTCTGAAAGTGAATAGTTTCCTTTCTTCTGGTCTGTCTTGTTTTACAGTTGTCTTGCTTAATCTGCCTTGAAGTTTGTTTTATTTTTAATTTTAAATTTCATTTCTTCGTTACTTGTGTTTATAACTACTGTATTTTGTGAGATAAATATTTTAGTAGTTCACATGAATGTTATTCAACTTTTTGGCGTATACAGGTCACTGATTGTCAAATTTTCCATTCTTAGCCTGTAGAACACACACTAATATGCCGGAAGAATACTTTCTTATGGTTGTTTCTTGGATATTCAAGCGGAATATTCAGAATTTACATGCATTTGGGCAACGTAGATGCAAGCGTACAAAAACTGGGGGTATATACAGGGTGAGTCTTTGACCACTGCGTTAATTTTAACCATAGATTCTTGACGTCAAAAGAAACATTTTCTTCCTATAACATTTTTCCAAATTTGGCCCCGTTCAAAAGATATAGAGTGTTGAAATTTCATAAAAAATTGCATTTTCACCTGTAATATTCAAACGACAATATCAATTGAAATGATCTCTTGTAGAAGGTTTTTGATAACACTCGTGCATATTTTGGCATCAATAGATTTATTCCACTTCTTGTGAGTTTCTTACTACTACTCTACAGATTGGTTAAATTGCATGAGAAACAAATATCGCTTGAACTAAAGGTCCGTATCTCGTACTTCCTGGAATCATTAGCCTTTTTTGCATATAAAATCATTCCTCATCTTTTCTCCTAAATTGCACCATTCTTGAGATTTTTGAAGTTGAAAGGAATTGAATCGATATAATTTTGTCCAAATTTTTTGATTTTCCCAAATCCAACTCTGTGCTGAAATGATTCAATAATCAGATTTGTTCGATGTTGCCATATTTTATGTCTTTATTAAATATTTCTACAAAAGGTTGGGGAAATCTCTCCAGTCTATGGTGCCATCACTAAACACTATAGATGAAATTAACCACTGAACAATTTTTGTCTTACATTCACCACAAAATCTAAATTGCCATTTGCTGTATTCATTGTTAATGATGTCTAGCACCTTGTTTAATATTTAATCCAGAATAATATTCCATAATAAATAGAGAAAAAGTTTTTCATCACTCCTCGATATATTTTGACCGTTGAAATAGTTAAAGTTTTTTCTGTCAGGACCTGTTAAATTGAAGACTTGTCTTTATGAAGAGCAGGTTTTTTATAGCTTTAGACTTTCAGGGTTCATCAAATTATATATATTCTAACATAGGAATGCTCCAAATTGAGCTCATATGAGTTTTAAAAACTTCGAACCCAGTCTCCTAGATTTGTTATTATTATATTATTTCATACCTTTATTATCCTTATTTCATACACCGATTCAACCTTGTTCACAAACTTTGAAGATAATAGAATTTGACTTAGTTTTAATATTTCTGAATGTTTGTTATGATGCATGGTTAATTAAAATTCCATCAATATTGAAACTGGAAGCTATAAGCTCATAAACAAGAAAGATTAGAATAGAATGCATTTTCTGACCATATTCATTTCATACTGAATTGTATAATTTAAAACTATCGATATTATCCTTCCAATATTTTCCACATTTTTTTGAAAGAAAGCTTCAAATAACTGTTGACAGTTTCAAACAGAATCAAAACAACAAGGAACCACAGAACACTTTTTTATTTGGTACTACCCACCACAGAGACGTTATAATATTTTAATATGATAATAATTCACTCTAATTTTTCTGAGAAAAATTATAACTAAAGATCAATAATAGTTACAGATATTATCTTTCATTTAAAAAACATTGCAAATATTAATTTTTTCTCTCCTGGGGTTCGGTAATAAATTAATATTCTATGGTAAGGTATTAAAATTTGACATAATCTATGAATAACCATTATTCAATATTTATGTTCTTGTTTACGTAATTAAAACAGATACTCTGATTATAAAAATCAGTAATCAGTAATTATAGTCTAAACAGAATAGATTCATATTAATGATTTAACAAAAAATTTTTTATTAAAGAACACCTAGTTGATTTTTCAAAGTCAAATTTAGGTATTTCTTCAAGAAAGTATAATTGCACATTTAAATCTGGAAATACTTGTAATCTATCCAGGTAAATTGTTATTGGGATTCAGTACAGAAAATAATCATCAATAATAAAAATAATCATAAATGATTATTCGTAGTGACATCATGAAGATTCATGTTGAAGATTTCGAGAAAGATTTTCGTATTTTTAACAGTATGATATCAAGAGACCTCATAGACCTTGTTCACTGGTCTATGTCAAGGAGAAGAAACTTCAGAAATATCAGTGTTTGGAAAATCATAGTTGATTTTTTCTGGCTTTGAGTGAAAAGAAAAAGCACAGTGACAACCTCTTGCCTTGGAAGTTTTCATAGAAATGATGGTTTTCATGATTTGGAAATTTTAAGAAGAAAATTACAAATGTATGATGGTAACACCCAATAATTCTGAGGTTTTTTTTGGAATTTCTCACTAGAAAGGCATGGTTTATAATCTTGAAGTAGAAAGAAAATATAGTAGAACAACAAAAATCTATGTTTATGGTGTTGAATTTTTTTTACCAGAAAATTATTATTTTGTATCTTCCTTCTGGATATGGACCTCATCGAATGAAACATAAGTGAGTGAATCATTTCTTAGATGAAAAATAATGTTTTTAAACAATTCAGATTCAATAGTGGATGCTGTGGAAGGTATTTTTCCTTCAAACTAAACTGGTCTACAGAGGGGTATCTGCCCAATGTGAAAACTTAAAATGCTTATAACTTTTCAACGCAGCTGAATATAGAAAAACCGTAATGGAAAAGTGTTTCTTTTGATTTCAAGAATCTATGGTTAAAATTAACGCAGTGGTCAAAGACTCGCCCTGTATATATATTCTTTTGAACTTTTGGCAGACAATATTTAGTTAGCAAACAATAAAACATATAGATCAGGTGTTAGTGATGGGGTGTCATACAATTCGGCGTATGGCATAAAAGCCTAGGGAAAAAACCCCAGTAAAAAAACCCTGGCCCCCGTCTAAGTGTGAAAATACAAGATATAGGTACAAGGTGAAAAGCAGGTTACACCCAATTCATCATTATCTTGAGTTCGATCAAAATTCTGAGAACATCTCATTTATAACTTCACACATAGTGCATCTAAAGCTTTAATGTCACACCGTTCACTCCCAACTACGGAGTTCGAGTTCTGCGTATACAAGTTCGAATAAACAGGTAAATAGCGTTAGTCAAATAACTAATGGCAGACTATATATTTCACCAAGTTCTCTTGCCAAACCCCCCAAAACTGAGTGCTTCCGCGAATTTCACTGCTCCTTTACGTGATGGTACAACTTAATCAAGTATTCTCTACGTTGTGAACGACTCTACTACCTATTTGTATACGTGAATACAATGTGTAGACTTTATAAGGAATATTTGAGATTATGTAAAACGATGTCATTCTACGTGTTCCAAATGAAAATTAAGTTCAGGCATTAATTAGGATTGAAATGTTTTCGAAAATATGCAAGGAGGTGTTTTCATGGAATAGCGTTCGTTGAAATTTTCAGCGAACCAGAATATTTTATTGTGGAATTTTTTAATTGTGAATACTTCAACATCTTCGTCTTTTTTCTGCTTCATTTAGTAAAACAACGTGCTATCGTATTGCTCAAACGTGTTTTGTTTTCGAATATCGAGCCGAAAATGATCTCAATCAATTGAGTATGACTTCCTGATAAAGAATACAGGGTCAAACTTGAGTACATTCGTCGGGCTGGCTCTCTTTAGATGAGCTAGAGATTTCATATTTTCCGAAAAGGTTTGTTATCCAAATATCTCTCCCTTTTAGTTTTGTTTGTTTTCCCTTCTTTTTTTTAATGTATTATACAGGGTGCTCGGCACATGGACCGTCAAATTTTTTTGGGTTTTTCTAAATTACCCAAAATGTACCCTTCGAAGCATCATAACCTTTTTTGCGTGATGGCATATGGCCAAATGCCATCACCATATCAGCATACTCAGCGTTGGTGAAATTAGGCATATCAACAACCAAAATTAAAACAACAGTAGCAAAAAGTCGATGAAAGTAACAAAAACAAAAAAATACAAATTTAAAAAACTGAACAACGCGGCACAGACACTTCCAACAGCAGAGACAGTTAAATCTCGAATGACGGTAGGGTCAAGTCAGCGGCGACTAACCCAATCCAACCTAAGGACAGAAATAGTAATAATAATTCACACGCGGCAGGTAAAATTTCCTTGCTCGCTGTGTTGTGTCGAAATCCGTACTTTTATTTAGGTGCGACTTTCTTCACTCTTCTGACTGAAACCTTATTTGCAGTATAATTTTTTTATTGACTTACGTAAATTAGCATATGGTTAGCAACGTTATAAACCAAAAAACATTTTAAAATAAAACTAAGTTTGTAAGAGCTGTAACTTTTTTTTAAATTTCAATAGGAGTGGAGATGTTTTCATACTTTCATAATTTTTTTTTTTAATAAAAGACCCACGTGTTAATTTTGTGTTGTTATCTGTAACAATAAATACATTTTTTTTTCAAACACACACTCATGTAGACTTAATACAATAAAAAAAATGCATGTAAAAGCACACGCAAAAAAAGTTATGGGCTTCGAAAGGTACATTTTGGTAATTTAGAAAAATCTAATAAAAAGATCGTACCTCCGTAACCGTAATACTAAGGACCCAGGTTCCAAGACTGAAAAGGTAGCAAATGACCCTACCAACGCCCCAAAAAAATTTGACGGTCCATGTGCTGAACACCCTGTATTATTGAATGATGTTTTAATTGAATAGCTTCTCGTTGCACACAGGATAATGGTATTTGAATCTGAGAATACTGTTTTTGCGTTAACATCTCTATGTATTCATTTGTAGTTCAATAAATGAATAATAATCTCGTTCGTTATTGGGCAAAATCCATCAAATAGTTAAGGAGTTATGAGCATCTGAAGATTAGTTTCCTCTATAACTCCTAGAATACCCATCGAATCAAATTGTGAGTTGAAGATATTTGAATTAGGTTGTAAAAAATAGGCTGGCAAAACTTCGAAGAAATCGATACTCTAGAAATTTTTTTTAAAAATAAAAAAAAATTTTTTTTCAATAATTTAAACCTAATAAGATATCCGTCGAATGTTAACAAAGATTTGTGCATGTATGTACGGTGACGATATATTACATATTTTCAAATTTAATTACCCTAGCTTCATTTCACCAGTAGTTATAATTATTTTATTAATTCATTTTGTGAGAAGCAGACATAGGAGCTTAAGTGAATATTCATTAATTTTGACATTTACGTTCCGTGTCGACTCAAAGATCATTTGTACTTTGGAACCTCCAGTTCCCTCAAACTCACAGAAAAATTCCCAAATTGTTCGTCTGAGAATAAGAATTTTTCGTAGAATCGGAGAAGAAAAAAATGTCAAAAAGGCCGTCAGAAATTTCAGTGCTCGCTGGATTCATATATACGTATTCGTTCGTACTTATCAACTGAGTTTCAGCAGGTAGAATAATTAATCGAAATGGTTGAATACGGTGCAATAATGTATGTAGTCAAAATTCACAAGCCAAAATACAAAAACTTTATTGGTTGCCTCCTATTTTTGATTTCTCTATAATCAAAACTAAAGCACAATTAACAGGTTTGGAAGATCTGATACTATTGCATTGATGAAATCCAATTATTTGGACGAGATATATCATAAAATAATCAGTTTTGATAGACATCTCATCAACACATAATATATATTGCTTTGATCTTCCTGTCATAATAATCATAATAATTTATTTATCCCGTAGACAAAATACATTTGTATAGAACATGTCAAAAAAAAATAGAATGCAATAGTATTGAAACAATCAAATAAAAATTGAAAACCCCACAAAAGATATGTAATACAATGACGCAAAAGAATATGCACTCTACTCAATGATTGCCTGAAAATATTCATTCAAGTTGTAAAAACACTTCTCAACCAGCAAAGCTTAGATAGATCTCTCTTGAACTTACTGTACTCCAAGACCTTCAATCTATCAGGTAGATGGTTAAAAATTTTTATGCCACTATACAAAGGTTTGAAATTTAGTGGTTCGGTGCTTTGGAAAACTGAGTGTCTCTCTATGCCTCGTATTATAATCATGAAATTCTGAGCATTTGCTCAGTGAGATAATATTTCTACGTGTGTACAATAAATAGTTGTAGATATAAATACATGGAAAACACATTATTTTATTCATAATGAAACAGGGCCTACAGGACTCCTGGGCTTTAAGCAAATATTTAAATTTAAAATTTAAATTTTTAAAATATTTAAATTATCTTCTTCTGGGAAATGAAAACTGCATCACTGAATGAGGAACCACCCCACAGGACAACGTTATAATTTAGGTGAGCATATGCGAGCGAATAATACGAGTTAATAAGAGCATCACGTGGTAATACGAGTTTTATTCGCCTCAGAGCGTAAAATGCACTACTTAGTTTTCTACATATAAAATCTGCAACTCCGTACAATTCGATGGTTTCAAAATACCGGACTTGAGATTCAAACTGAACCGATGATCAGATTCACGCATTTGGAAATAGACAAGGTCCGTTTTGTTTACATTTAAAATAAGTCCGTTTTTAAAGCACTAATCAGAGAAACACTGGACGGTGAACTCGCAACCAGCCTTGAGTTCGCTCAAATTCCGGGCAGAAATAAGAAAAGATGTGTCATCAGCAAATAACAGTAGTTTTATTTTCAATCTCTCTATTAAATGATGCATGATGTAATCTGACAAGTCGTTTATAAAAATAATAAATAAAAGTGGTCCCAGAAGGGATCCTTGGGGTACACCCATTTCAGCAGGGTACTTAGTTGAGTGATGCTGACCTACCTTTACCGTTAACCATCGAGCGCTTATAAAACTCACCATCCAATCAAGAAAAACCCCTCGGAAACCCAAATTGAACAACTTGTCTACTATAAAATCAAGTTTCAAGCAGTCAAATGAACGGACTGGTCGAAAAACATCCCGGCTACGCAAACTCCATCATCCAAACAACTATATACAAAATTTACCAACTCACAGGCTGCGGATTCCGTTGATCTACCGATTCGGAAACCGTGCTGGTAGGTGGTGATAAAGGAAAATTTATCCAAGTAGTTCAACATTCGATCATATACTAGTCTTTCCATTATTTTGGACAATGAGCTCAGTAATGAAATAGGACGATAATTGTCAATGTCGTCAACAGCACCCTTTTTGTGTACAGGAATAACTTCAGCTGTCTTCAGTAGAGAAGGAAATCTACCTGACAGTACCGAGTCATTCATAAGATTAGCCAGATATTCGGAAATGTAGGGCGACAAAATTTTTAACACTCTGACCGGAATCATATCCAGCCCGCAACCTTTATTATTTTTTATTTTGTGTATAACTGAGACCATTTCCTCAGCTTCAACCGGAAAGAAAAAGAAATTATTGACTGTCAATGAACGAGTTGCACACGAACGAGACCGATAACCACCGAAATGCCTCTCAACACTCAGTATACTTATCGAGGAAAAATATTCAGCGAATGCATTAGCTACATCTGGTTGGTCAGAGATAATGCTACCATGAACTTTCAACCTAATATTTTTATCATATTTAGTGAGACCGGTTTCCTCACGCACCAAGTTCCAAATAGTTTTATTTTTATTACTGGAGAAATCCAAAATATTCTTATAGTAATTCAATTTAGTGTATTTTAATAAAACTTTTAATAAAACAGTCTTCATATTCACAGAAATTGCCTGAAACACATAATCATTTAGACCAACAGAAAAGTTTCGTTTTTCAGTTATTCTGAATAAGCTTATGCGGTAAAGAAAAGGTTTTTGTAACTAATTTATAAACTTCAGATCACAAAAAATAGATTGTGAGTGCGAGTTTTTTTCAAGCAATGGAGTACCTGAGCCATGGAAATTTCTTCCCTTTGGTTTCAATCCTACTGCCATAAAATCAGCCATGTTCTAGCCGAAAGCATGCCTGTAGAATTCATTCCATTGAAATTTTTTGCCTCCTCAAATTGTTCACCATAGTTTACAATTTTTTTTTTTGGTAGATGAGGCAGACAAACAGCAATGTTTGTGTCGATTAAGTTTTCTCACTCTGAGTAAAGAAATATTTGATGAGACTCAAGACATCAACTAAGAATTAAAAGATAAGGCTCACTTATTACCAGCTGAAGTAGAGATATATAGTTGGCTAGAAGCATCAGAATTTTTATCCTCAGGGTCCTTATTCTGATCAGCTGGAGTTACAAGATCTTCTGAGAGATACTCATTAGTAATCTCCTTACTTTCCAGCTTACTTCGGCGAGATGACTTTGAAGTTGATGCATTAATATTGAATAAAATTAATGTTAAAATTTGTGCCACAATGTTATACACATTAAATTCATTCAATAAATACCTTCTCCACCTGTTCTCTCTGGAAATGTATCTGCAAATGCATCCTTAACTTCTTCCGTAAATTTTAAGTAAGTCTTCGAAAATTATATTCTTCTATAGTTTTAAAGAATTACCTTTTTATCGAAAGGAATTATTTGAGATGTCTTAAATAATATCAATGAAATTATTCCAGACATCTTAGAATTATTTATGAAAACACGAAAAATAAACCAAGGACCTACATATGATGTTAGAATCTCTGCGATATGCGTGAGTCAGATTTGGTATAAAAAAATTCAGGAAGTGCTATTGGGTTATGTGTGATGGTATTAGAAAAAGAGTTCACTGGTTCAACTGTATATTCAATATCATTAACAAAGTAAAAACCGAATTCTGTATTTCAGCTTCTTAACAGTCGTCCTTTCGTCTTTCTCTCTCAGTGACTGACCGGTCGGTGTCGGTGGTCGGAAACAGAACAGAAGTGAAGCCCTCCCACTCGGGTCCCCACCATAGAGCCGCGGTCACAGAATCTTCTGCTCTTGCGGAACAAAAATGTTCCTCTTATACTCCCACCTTTTGTTACGCAGAGTAGTTTCCTCATTCTGTGTATTCAAACTGGTAACTCCAAGTTTTGATCTGAGTCTCTGGAACTGTACTTTCGGTAATGGTTTTGTAAATATGTCATGGTCCTTCGTGTTTATGTAGTTTGATTCTATATCTCCACAATCAAAATGTTCACGAATGAACTTGAACTTGATGTCAATGTGTTTCGTTCTTTGATAAAATTCAGGATTTTTAATAAGTTTGATAGCACTCTAGTTATCAATCATTAGTTGTGTTGGTCCATGCAGGTCTTCTTGAATATCAGACATTTTCTCAACCAAATGGCCTCTTTTGTAGCTTGTGTGTTTGCTACACCATGTTATTGGACCTCCATTTAACTTGAAGAAATATCCTGTCGTGGAACGTCTTGTTTCTTTATCACTTGCAAAATCTGCATCACTGAAACCTTCCAGTATTCCCTTATCATTTTTGTACAGTATGCCATAGTCGACTGTCCCCTTCAAATAGCGAATTATCTTCTTCACCATATTCCAGTGAACGGTAGAGTAGTTGTTTAGGTAACGACTAACCACTCCCACCGCTTGTCGGCGCTTGTGCAATGTCTGGTCTAGAAACAACTGCTAAAAACATCAGAGAACCAACTGCTTGTCTATATGGAATGAGTTGATTCCCTGTTTCACTTGATTCATCATTAATGTTTGAAAAAGAATTAACATCCATTGATACACTTACAGGATGAGCATTGTCTTGTCCAAATTTTCTGATTATTTGTCTTGTGTAATTTTCTTGGCTTAGAAACATTGTTCCCTCTTCAATATCATGATGAATTTCAAGACCTACAAAATAGTTAGCATTTCCAATAGTAATTTCAAAACAATTCTTCAACTCTTCCAAGACAATGTTTATTATAGTCTTATCTGAAGAAAATATTAGTCCAACATCAACATAAATAATTAACAAAACTATGAAATTTTTAACAAAACCTTTGTAAACACATCTATCAGCATCTGATTGAGTAAAACCAAAATTCTCTAAGAATGAATTGAACTTTCGATTCCAACATCTAGGTGCTTGCTTTAATCCGTAGAGTGATTTCTTTAACTTACAGACAAGATTGGTAGATCTTTCATAGAGTCCAAGTGGAGGAATCATATAAACTTCTTCATCTAGCTCGCCATACAAAAATGCAGTTTTGATATCAGACTGTGCGTAATTATATTTTTGTAATTTGCCAAAGAAAGTAACATTCTTATTGAGTCATATCTTGTTGCTGCAAAAATTTCTTCAAAATCTATACCTTCCTTCTGTTTGAAGCCTCGTGCACATAACCTTGCTTTAAATTTTGAGGGTGTGCCATCTGGTGGTCTCTCAATCTTGAAAACCCATTTGCTGTCTATTTATCTTACCAAACATTCCATCAGGTATCGTGCTTCTTCTTTCTTCAAGCGCTTTTGAGGGTGAACGGTTTATCTGATAAACTGCACATCTCACTGCTTCCCCCAAACTAATTTTGGTAGGTTTGCGTTGATAAACATGCACCTTACCTTATCGAGAATGGTTCTGTTCATTCTTTCTACCACAGAATTTTGCTGTGGTGTATATGTACAAGTATATTCTTGTTTCAGACCATGGGATTCACAAAACTTTCTTAATTTTGAGGTACAAAATTTTTAGCATTATCAGATCTGAGTCGTGACACCTTGACGTTTCTGTTTTGTAATTCTAACACATATTTAATAATATAATCATCAGCTTCGTTTTTATTCCTGAAGAAATAAACAACTGTGAAATGGGAAAAATCATCTATAATTGTGAGGTAATACCTCTTTTCATTCATCGTTGTTATTTGGGATGGTCCCCAAATATCTGTGTGTAGAAGTTCACCTATCCTTCTCGATCTTTCTTTACCGATCAATTTGAAAGGCTTTCTTGTGGCTTTGCCTTGTCTGCATGAGGAGCACACATCATTTGAAAAGGGTAAGTTTAGTAGCTCTAATCCTCTTTTATTCAAATGACCAAGCCTCAAGTGCCAAATATTATCATTTTTAACAATCATGCAAGAGTCTGATTTTTGTTTTTGTAGTTGAAGTTCAACAGTGTACAACCCTCTCTCTGAGTTACACAATATGAATTCTTCTCTAATAATTATTTTAGCTTGATTTTTCTCAAATTTTACTTTGTAACCAGCATCATTAATTTTTTTAACTGATAGCAAATTGAAGCAAAGATTTTCTACTATTAAGGCATTTATTGTTATTTTAATTCCATGGAACATTACCTTGAGTTTTCCCTCTTTGAGAAGCCTGCATTTTTTCACCATTAGCTATTTTTATTATGTGTGGCTCAATCTTCTGTATATCACACATATGTTCTTCAATTTCCCCACAAACTAAATGCTGTGTTGCACCAGAATCTATTATGAACTTTAAAGTACTCACTTTTTCTTTCGATTCACCTAATAGTGCTGCAGCTGAGGTTGTCGCTATGAAAGAGATTTCATTTTCTTCTTGCCTGCAGACATTTACTCTTTCATTGTTGTTTCTATTTTCTCCTTTTTGATTGAACTTCTGCCTGTCTTCAAAGTTCCCTTGCCTTTGGCTCTTTGATTTGCTTCGACGCTGTGCAATAAAGTGACCAGTATGTCCACACCTAAAACATTTTTCAATATCCTTAGATTTTGCTCTTGTAACAAATGGACATTGTTCTTCTCTGGGCTTGTTTCCTTCATTCATTTTCAGTTCTGCATCCAGCAACTTACTTTCAACAAAATCAACAGTTAATTTTGCCTCTGTTGTCTCTAGGACAGTTATAACTGTTTCGTAGTTTTGTGACAATGTTAATAAAAGATGACATACCTTATCGTCCTCTTCGAGCTGATTACCTGTGGATTCTAGATCTCGAATAAGTCAATCAAACTTAATGAAATGATCTTGGAGTTTCTCATTTTCTTCACATTTTAAAGTTAGTAACTTCCTTCTCACATACAACCTTGAAAGTGTGCTCTTCCGTTCAAATATATTTTTCAATGAAGATATCATCTCAAATGCAGAATCAGTATTCCTCACATATTCTATGTGCCTATCAGTAATGCACTGGACGATGATTGACCTTGCTCTAGCATCACCTGTTAGGTTAATCTTCTCCTCCACAACTTCTCTACATTGTTTTTCCTCCAGTAAACACTTTAGCCGGAACAACCAGTTCGAAAAATTTCCATCATCATTCAGTTGTAGAATGGTACTCACAGAACTCGCCATGCTTCCACTCGCCATCTTGTTGGTTAGCGTCGCTGGGGTTTTTCAATGAAAAACTTCTATTAATTTCCTAATACCAATCGTGAACTGGGCCCATAACCTATTGAGTTATGTGTGATGGTATTAGAAAAATAGTTCACTAGTTCAACTGTATATTCAATATCAAGAACAAAGTAGAAACCGAATTCTGTATTTCAGCTTCTTAACAGTCGTCTTTTCGTCTTTCTGTCTCAGTGACTGACCGGTCGGTGGTCGGAAACAGAACAGCAGTGAAGCCCTCCCCCTCGGGTCCTCACCATAGAGCCGCGGTCTCAGAATCTTCTGCTCTTGCGGAACAAAAATGTTCCTCTTATAAGTGCGACTACTGGTTAGTATCTATACTGTGTTCCGAATCTCCTCTCTCCGATTCCGATTACTAACACATTGTATCTAGTGGCGGAAAAAGAGCGTATACAGGTGTTACGCCCTGGCGTACTAAGGACGGACTCGACGTTACGTTATCCATCGGCCGTGAAGGAGTCTACTAGTTTCACCCGCAACACCAAAATCGGAGATTTCGAAGCAAATTTAGGACGTGTCAGAACGCAACGTTACAGAGACATTTTTCCTGTTGCGTCAAAGGCCCGTTTAGATGCGATTGATAATTCAGATTGAAATCAAGGACAAAACATTCGATTATTCGATTATATTGTGAGATGCAAATATATACTCAGAATTAATTGTAGAACATTCGAGTTTCTCTAACAATATAATTTTAATTGGAATATTCTGACAACTTTACAGATATTGCTTTCCACATGTTTCTCATTTTCAAAGATCTTTTTTCGTTATCTTGAAGTTGCGAAGATAACAGCTTGTCCGAATTTCTATATGAAAGTTTTATAGGCACGAATTACCCTCGCAGATGCTAACCTTCACCCTGAAGCGTAAATTTAGCGGAAGGATTTATTAGCGTCTCGTCATGACAGGGAGAAAGTTATGAATTATGACAGTCCAAGAAAAGGAAATCCACGGCTTCTTCCATTCAAATGAAAAGCAAACGAGAAATTTTTTATGTCCCTATCTTTATCAGTCAATGCTTGACAACCTGAATGTAATATATTTTTCATCGAGTTCACAATGTGAACTCTTATACATTTCTTCATCTTTGTATATTATAGCAATATATTTAAATCAGAAATCAATTTCTTCTTTGTTGGACAACACTAATAACTTGACAATGCTTCGATTAACAAAATAAATATCGATTATCATTAATTTCATTATTACTTATCGTGACAATACCAACAATATTCCCGCCAAATATTACACTGTTTCTACTCCTGACTGAAGGGACCGTCGATAATAGAAGGAACTGCTTGTGATTCAATGGGGAAATACCATAACATATTTTATTCAATTCCTTAAATAAAGTATAGATGGGGATGACAGCAGTTATAAGAGAAGCGTAATCTTATACACATGCGGGCTCTTTACACATTTACCCTATGTGAGATTACATAAGATGGGAGATTACACGACGCACGGATATGTGTATGAATACAATACCTGCCACAATTATCGCGTTTTTACTGATTTCCTTTGTATAAACAGGGTAAAGTCTGACAATACGACTGACCGAACTGTTTCAACGTTTCAACGGCAAGATTGCTCATTACTTCCTGCCACATCAATACTGCTGAAAAATCATCGAATGTTTGAGCTGACAAAACCGTATTGATCTCATAGAAAAATAGCGTTTTATCACTTCATAAAATATAATAGATCATTCAACACTATACTACATCGTCCAATGAAATCGCTCAATTATTGAAAACGGACCAATAGAAACAAACTGTACCTGAAAACACTCAACCTCACAGTGTTTTCACTTTAAGAAATTTGTTTTTATCAAATGCCTAATTTGCATAGTAATATTAATACGTCCGGATAGCTTTGGCAGTTGGTGGAAGTAGCGGTCGTTATGGTTACGATAAACAAGCAGTTGTTAGCGATAAATTCAACAGCACATTTGGCAGTTCTGTCAGTTTATTTTCGTATTTTACCATAAAGTAGATAGAAATGAAACATTTTGGGAGTTGTAATATTACTTCAATTGAGAAAAGTGTGAAGGAAAGTGTGCCGCTTAATACAGTGAAGTCAAGATCATACATTTGGAAACAATTTGAAGAATTGTTCAAAGTTGTTGAAAAAACAAGTTTGTCAGAGCTCAATAGTATTATGCTAGACTGGGCTTTCTATATGAAGAAAAGAAATGGATCAGACTACAAGGAAAGTGTCGTAAAAACCTTGTGGAATAATACTGCCAAACAGCTGCAGGAAAAATTCTATTCCGAATGGGGCGTTAGGTTCGATCCATTCACAGACGTGGCCTTTAAAACGGCGCGGGATGCACGAAATGCCAAGAAGCGTATTTTGCAAGTGGACCCTGAGTAAAGAAAAGTTAGTGCCAAGGCGCTGTCTTTGGAGCAACACAAAAAAATGGTCAACTTATGTAAATAAGATAATCCAGACGGTTTGAACAGAAAATTTTATTTCATTGCTGCATTGAAGCTTGTTTGGCGCGGAGGAGAGGGTTCATCATGCCTAATTTCGAATTTCCAATTCGAAATTGAAAACGATGGTAATCCCATGGGCCGAATTGCCTACAATCCGATGTTTTCTAAAATAAGACAAGGTGATGCCCAAAAATGTGCGGAAACGAAATGGCTGACTCCCAATATTGAAGAAGATATTTGCCCGATGAGGTTATATGAGCTACTTGTATCCAAAAGAACTGCAAACATAACCACTGAAAGACTATTCCTCACTCCACATAGAAATTGGAAATATGGTTCATGGTTCAAAAACTCCCCAGTCGGTCCCAATACGATAGCTAAATGAACAAAAGAATCGGCAGAACTCATTGGCATCAACACAACCAAGTCGAAGATAACCAACCACTCGCATCGAGCTACTGCTGTCAGCCAATTAGCCAAAGCAGGGATTGGCGAGAAACAGCTGACAAAGACAACAGGCCATTTTTCTGCAGCGTCAGTGGAACCGTATCTCCAACTGGACCAACATCACAAAAAAATAATCACAGCCATAAGGAATGAAAAAAATGTCCTTCAAGAAGCAACATCAGTATCTACTTCATCATTCGAAAATAATGCTCGTAATGTGTATAATAATTGTACTATCAATAATTATTATTTTGAGAATAAAGATGAATAATTTGTTGTTATGCTTCTATCTGGTTATTTTGAGGTGACAACGTCTTATAAATTGGTTTGCCGGGTGACACTTGAAGAAACTGCGTTACGCTCCGCTCACGTTATGCGCTCACAATGAGAGCGAGTGAGAGGCAGGCGTCTCTTCCACTCGGGCATGGTTAGCCCGCCTAAGAGCGAGAGAGTGAGAGAGATAGGCATACACACCGGTTCATGTCTTGCGCTTCTATTTCGCTTTCATCCTTCTTCCTACTATACGAATGAATATTCACATTAAAATTATTATATCACTCAAAGTCGTTGTCACGTAAAACTTTCGCCCGTATACCGACTTTACAGGCAACCAATTTTTTTTTATTTGTTGAATGATCTTTCCAAATACCACACGAGATTCGATTTTTTTTTTGAGAACACTCTGTTGTTTTTTGAAAATTATACAAATTTCACTCAACAAAGTGATCCCGAAATACTATTAATAATATATAATATAATATTTTAAGGATAACTTTGTTTCGTGAAATTTAAACGCATAATTCCCAAAAAACAAGAGTGTTCTCAAAAAATTCTCACCTCTATTGGTATTACCCTTGGCAATTCAATGATAGTTCTGTGAAAAAGAAGAATGAATTGAGGTTCAAAGTTAGCCGGTAGCTGTGTTTTTTGCTTAACCTATTAGAATGAGGAAACTAATTGTGTTTTTTTTTTGTTTTATTATGATAAGAAATTGATTATAACAATAATAAGAAAACGTAAAAAAGGTAATGAGAATTGATGGTCAATTTCCTAAAAAGCTTCCTATTATTATATTCGTCAAAAGAGTCCCATTGAATACAGGAAATCCAGATGAAAATTTAGGAAAACACTGACGCAAGATCAGAAGCTTTTGCTTGCTTTTTCTTAAGTATTTTTCTATACTCTGGAACAGTGTAATTCTGATATAACCGCTGCAATGCATACTCAAGTTTGACCTCCGATTTTTCATCAAAAGATCAATTCCAATCGATTGATGTCATTGTTGGCTCCATATTCTAAAATTACAGACGATTGGACAAAATGATAGCACCCTGCTCTAGAAGGATAAATCAGGCAAAAAAAACTAACTGACCACCTAATTGATTCTCAAAACGGAGCTACCGAAACAACAGTGGAAAACTGTATGCATATAGCCTATTTGTGTTATCCCTTTCATATTATTTGATGACAAAATTTTTCAATACTTGGATGAAATGTTAATACAAGGGATTCACTGCTATTTTCAACATTGTTACGTGTACTGAAATGATGTTGCAGACAATTGACAAACAGAAATAACAAGATATATTTAAAACTTACAGATCATATTACTGAAAATCAGCGAGTGGAATACCAGTTTTTCAAACATTGCTGTCATAGGAATATCTGTTTTTGAGTCATATTGCTATTTGCAAATAAAAAGAACCTAATAACCTTTACTTTATATAATCTGGCTAACCTCATTTCAGTCTGATATATTTTTCTGTTTGAAATTATTATTATATTTGAAATTTGATTATAAGTTATGTTTTACATTAAACTTTTTTATGTATGAAGGTTTTAATAAATGTGCATAACAGTTATTAGCAGTTTATCACATGGAATGTTTTTGTTTCAGGGACATATGGTGGAACATCAGTTTCTCATATTTCAAGACAGTGATTCTTTGGCGGTAAACAATTATGAGGTCAACGTTCGTCATGATTACCAGCATTTGTTCAGACCTAATTGCTCGAATTACTCATGGACAGTTTTATTCGAGAAAACTATGATTCACTGCAGTAAGTAAACATAATTCTTTGTTCAGAAAGTAAGTTAGAATAAAAAGAAAAGTCCTCATTCTGAGAGTAGTCAGTTTGATGATATTCTCAGTTAGTACTTCGATCAATCTTTTAATCGTCACATACCGCCCTTCCTAAAAAAAATATCCATGCATGACAAAAATTATAGAAATCACCAGACGTTTAATCATTCATAATTAGGTTCTGAACAATTGCATCAACTTTCAGCTTGTTGGGAATTAATGTAACCCTGAATGTCTAAATTGACCCTATAATTATTTATGTGAATGTGAGTGATGCAAATTAATTATAACAATATCTTGAATTTGTACATGGGGCGCTATACTACATGAAAAAAAATTCATTCGGACAAATCTAATCAGTTGAAGAAGCATATAGAATTTCGATGTCTCCAAAACATTTTTCCTGGGCATATCAAACATGGCAAATAAAAAATTTTTGTTTTTAAAATATATTATTTGGATTGAGGGAGCTGATATAATGCAATAAATATTGAAACAAAATGTCCCTAGCTGAGGTTGGTGCACGGGGTACCATACAATTCTGCGTATGATACAATAGTCCAGGGAAAAACCTCAGCAGAAAAAACCCTGCCCCCGTGTCAAAAAAATATAACTTTCCACGGGTGTTCGACCCCTGCATCTGAAAAAATTCGATATAATTTTTGCCGCTGAGAGAGTAGAATGTAGGCTTCGTTCGTGAGAAACACTTACCCACTTCCATAATAATTTCAATTTATCTCGCGGACACTCATTCCTCTTGGTATTCTGCCATCTATTATTTTTGGAAGAATGCACTTCTTGTAAAAGTCCTCTAATTTTGGAAGCATCGTATATCTCCAGGAATTCCGATCCCTTATTATGGTTACCACATGGAAATCATTATCGCAATAAAGAATCAAGTCGCAATATTCACTACGGTGAATGATCATAAATGAAGGATAAGATTCTATTGGCCTTAAAACCTTGATTGACCCACAGCAGTTCTAAATTAATGGTAAGATCAACATAAACCTATTGAGGATTTATTTGGTGGCCGAAGACTAAATCAGTAATCAAGAAAACTGCTCTCGAGAAAGTACAGAGACAAGAACGAGTAGTGTTGTTTGTATCTGACCGCTGCTATGTAGTGTAGCAGAACGTTAATTTCCACCAGAGAGTAAATGTGTTGAACAGTGTATATTGCTTCAGGATGGTTCCGCGAGAATGTCGTATTCGCCCACATTCATTCTTGAGAGATCTTTGCCGCTGGTTGTCAATTTCTGATTCGCTACAGCCATATTAGAATATTAGCAAAGTTTTCGTTAATTTTGAAAAACTTCTGTTTCTTGGTATATGTTACTGCAACTCAGTGTTATTGGTTGCATTCATTTATTTTCTATTCCAAAATGCTTGTTCGTTTCGTGCGGCCTACGTATGTTCATTTCTTTTTCTTTGGACGCGTAACATATGTTGGAGCTATATGACAGTGCCAGACGAAGGAAGTACGAAGTAGTAATTCGAATACACACGTCGACGCTCGTTCGATGCAGTGCAAGACTTTTCTTCGTTTCTTCGCAATTTTTCTCGTTAATTTCTACAAATTAGAACTCTGGTGAAAAGGTGACTGTTCTGGCTCGTGAGTGACACGTTCAGCCGTGCTGTAAACCAGGTAGGCAATCGTCGATACTCCAACATTTCGTATTCAGTCATTTTTTCTCACCGGAATTTCATTATTAATTTCTCTTTCTTTTTCATTTGATTTCAAAGGCCGTGTCGTGCCATTTTGGTCCTTCGGGCCGGATATTTTCGAATCGCGTTTTCAAAATTATTGCGATCAAGCATTTTGGAATTTTTCATTTCGTTTTTTTATTTGCATTTATTTCATTCGGTCAATGTTCATCTAACCTCAAAACTTGACAAGATATCGAACACATTCATAAATTCTTTAATTGCTGATATTTCTGCGCATGTTGGAGAATTTGGCTTTCATTTTCGGAACATAGACAACTCTTCGTTTGTTTTTCTCATCTATGCTCATAACCTTGATTCAAAACATAAACAAAGATTGACATTCTTGTTTTTTTGTTTATTTACATTTCATTATTTTCATTTGTTTATTTTCAACTCGATTTTCAATTTAATAGATTCAATCTTAATTATTTGCTTTATTAATTAATTTAGTTCTTTTCAATCGGTTAGTCTATTTACTCTTTTTCGAAATTACTCAAAACAAAATTCATATTGTTTTCTGCAGTATACCTTGAATAATAATAATGGCGACAAAATTGAAACAACTCAAAGCTCGTCGTCAAATTGTTATTGATGATCTCGAGGAAATTCGCAATTTAGCACAATTCGCTGTCACTGATGAAAGTTTGCACGTAAGATTCAAATTAAGATGTGAAAAACTTGACGATATTCTCGTGGACTTTCAAAATCTACATACGTCAATTGTCTCTATGATAGTATCTTCCGAAGAACCCGAATTGAACACTGAGAAGGTTATTCGAACAGCCTTTATGGATAATTATTACACCATCAGAACAACTTATGTTAATTTATTTCCTGTAGTAAACATTCCAGTAAAAAACCAAGACAGTTGCTCTATTAGTTCGCCAAATGTTAAACTTCCAAAGATAGTATTGCCCATTTTCAATGGGAATTATAAAGAGTGGCCTACATTTTTTCGATATGTTCCAAAGTTTGGTACATGAAAATTCTAACTTGAGTCAAATAGAAAAGTTTCAATACCTCCTTAGTTCACTTTCTTCTCATGCTTTAAATTTAGTTAAAGGATTTCCATTGACTGCTGAAAATTATGAAAGCGCTTTTCAGACATTGGCGGAAAGATATCAAAATAAAAGACTTCTCGCTAATACGTGTTGGAAGGAAATCTGTAATGTTCCAAAGCTACAGGGTGATTCAGCTAAAGACCTTAGGCGAATTCTAGAAGTTTTTGCGGAAAACTTATCGGTATTAAGGAATTTAGGTTTACTCGTTGACCAGTGGGACTTTGTTTTATTTCACATTCTCATTCAGAAATTAGATTCAGCAACGATCAAACGTTTTGAATTACAAGAATGTTCAACAGATATTCCGTCGTTTGTCAATTTGCGAAATTTCCTGACAAATCAGTGTATAGCCTTGGAGGCAGTAGCTCTTTTCTCTTCCGTCGAAAACTCATTCAGTTTCGAATTCTCAAGTTTTGAAATCTAGTTCTCTCTCAACGAATAAAAGAAATTCGACTCTTCTCGTTCAAACGGAAACTGAATCATTCAAGAAACGTTTAACCTGTAATTATTGCAAGTTAGCTCATAATATTTACAAATGTCCATCATTTTTGGAACAAACTGTTCAAGATCGGTTCAAGATTGTGAAGAACAAAAATTGGTGTATCAATTGCCTCCATTCTGGACATAAGATCAACAATTGTTCTTCAAAGTCAAATTGTCGTGTTTGCCACGGAAGGCATCATACCCTCTTGCACATGCGCAATAATGCGGATAATGATTCTTCAACAGAGACGTTTCATTTCAATGCTGCAAATTCATCGGATTCAGGCTCAGCTCAAGTTTTAACCAATGTTTCTTCAAATTCTACCGTTCTCTTGGCAACCGCTGAGGTCGAAATTCGTGATGCTTGGGGTAGATATCAGAAGGTCCGAGTTCTGTTAGATGGAGGCTCTCAAATAAATATTATAACTCAATCGCGTGTAAATAGATTAGGCTTGAAAATTTGTGATGCTTCATTTTCGATAAATGGAATTTGTGAAAGCTCATCTTCTGCTAATTGCAGCACTGAATGTACTATTCGCCCATCAGGTCAAATAAATCCATCTTTACATTCGATGCCGTCGTGATTCCGAAGATTTGTGCGGAGATGCCGAGTTCTTTCGTAAATTATTCGTTTTGGAATTGTGTCCAAAACAAGAAGTTAGCAGATCCGAACTTTTCCATTCCGAAATCAATAGACCTTCTCCTCGGAGCGGATATATTCTCTTTAATAATTCGACCGGGTCGTATCGAGGGTAACGGTTTAGAACCAACAGCACTTGAGACAGTGTTTGGTTGGGTTTTCATGGGAAAGATTCAATCACCTAACATATCAGTTAACAATTTTCATTTGTCATTGTCTGAATCAGGTTTAAACTCCTCGTTGAAATGATTTTGGGAACTTGAAGAAGTTTCAGAGAATATCATTGTATCACCAGAAGATCAATTTTGTGAGAACTTATACACTCAGAACTATTCTAGAAATACATCTGGACGGTACACTGTGGCATTACCATTTAAACCTGATCAGTCAACACTTTCTTTCGGTGACACATATTCTCTCGCACTACGTCGTTTTTTATCCCTTGAACGTAAACTTATTAAAAACCAGAATATATACCGGGAATACTCTACTTTCATGCAGGAATATTTAGAAAAAGATCATATGTCATTAATTTCTACGAGTTCGGATTATGAAAATACTTTTTATATCCCTCACCATTGTATAATCAAACCAAACAGTCCATCCACAAAGTTGAGGGTTGTTTTCGATGCGTCAGCTCATGTACCCGGTCATTTATCTTTAAATGATGCTCTATTGATAGGTCCTAAATTACAAAAGGATATTATTGCCATTTTGATGAACTTTCGTGTTCATCGGTTCGTTTTCACAGCTGATATCAAACAAATGTATGGTCAAATATTAGTTCAAAAATCACATCGAAACTTTCAAAGAATATTGTGGCGGTTTTCTCCATCGGAACCCATAAAAACTTATCAGCTGAATACCGTTACGTACGGAGTTGCACCAGCACCTTTTCTTGCCCTTCGAACTTTGGCACAGTTGGCCAAGGATGAGGAAGCTCGTTTTCCGAAAGCATCCAAAATTTTGCTCACAGACATTTATGTCGATGATGTCGTTACAGGTTGTGATGATTTGGAAGACGCAAAAACGTTGCAAAAGGAACTGATTTCCCTATTGAATTGCGGTGGTTTTGAGCTCCGAAAATGGAGTAGTAACAGTTCTTGATTACTCTCAACCATACCTCTAGATCATCAATATCACCATTCTTTGGAGTTTGATATAGATCCGATAGTCAAAATTCTCGGTTTGAGGTGGTTTCCTTCGTCGGACGAATTTTCTTATTTTGCGGAAACTACTGTTCAGGTATGTACCAAACGTACCATACTTTCAGAACTTTCTCGAATTTTCGACCCTTTGGGGTTCCTTTCTCCATTTACTTTTCTTGCTAAACATTTGATCCAGCATCTTTGGACATTAGGTTTGCAGTGGGATGATTCACTTCCAGACGATGTTAGCCGTCGCTGGAATCAGTGTAAATCCGAATTAACCGAATTGGGTAAATTAAAGATACCTCGGAAACTTGCATCGAAATCATTTTATCGTTGCGAACTTCATGGTTTCGGAGATAGTAGTGAGCGTGGCTACGCAGCCGTGGTATATTTCAAGTTTTTCAATTTTGACGGCTCCATTGACATCTCTTTCGTAGGTGGTAAATCAAAGGTCTCCCCATTGAAGAGAATTTCACTTCCAAGACTGGAATTGTGTGCTTGTCTCTTATTATCAAAACTCATTAATGTGGTTTCCTCTGTTTACCAATCAGCCTTCACAATAGATGACATTTTTGCTTGGTCTGATTCAATGGTAGCTCTAACATGGATTAAGTCTTCTCCTCATCGATGGAAGACATTTGTAAGCAATCGTACTACTCAAATTCAGGACTTAGTTTCAACAGAAAATTGGTATCATGTTCAATCGAAAGACAATCCAGCTGATTGTGCTTCACGCGGCTTAACGCCAACCGAACTGTTGAACTGCTCTTTGTGGTGGACAGGCCCTGACTGGCTTCGTTCCAAACATCTCACCTTCGCAAATGATGAAATAGAGAATTCTCTTCATCTTGTACAAACAGAAGAGCGTCACCTCTCTTTGTCAACTTTCATTTCTCTATCGTTTGTTGATGATTTGCTCTCCAGGTATTCCTCTCTGTCCAAGGTTCAAAGGGTGGTAGCTTACATTTTCAGATTCGTTAACTTCATAAAGAACTCTAAAGCTCCTAGGATATATAGATTTTCCGCAGTTCATCTCAAAGATGCACTTTTCTTCATTATAAAGCAGGTTCAACGGGTTGTGTTCAAGGAACAGATCGATAATCTCATCTCGGGAAATCCCATATCTAAATCACTTCGAAAATTGAATCCATTTATTGGAGAAGACGGTGTTCTCAGGGTGGGCGGTCGTCTGTCTTTTTCTGGTCTGGCCTATGATCACAAACACCCAGCTTTGCTTCCTTCATCTCATCGACTTACTGAGCTCCTTATTCAGCATTTCCATAAAATATATCTGCATCCAGGTGCTCAGACTTTACAGTTCCTTCTATCTCAACAGGTCTGGATATTATCAGCCAGACGAGCTATAAACAAAGTTATTTCTCGCTGTAACAAGTGTTTCAAGGTCAATCCCAAAATGTCTCAACCTCTCATGGGTAATTTGCCACCCTTGAGAATTAATCAGCTCAAACCCTTTCAATGCGTCGGAGTAGATTATGGTGGCCCATACTTCATAACTATGTCTAGGTCTCGTGGCTCCAAATCGTTAAAGGCGTATATATGTCTCTTTGTATGTTTCACAACGAAGGCATTGCATTTGGAGTTGGTGTCAGATTTAACTTCCGATGCTTTTCTTGCTGCATTGCGTCGTTTTATTGCTCGAAGGGTAGATGTAACCACATCTTTAGTGATGGTGGAACAAATTTCAGGGGAGCTTATCAGGAGCTTTCAGAAATATATGCAGGGCGCTGTGTTGGAAGAGAAAATTGAGTGGGGTTTCAATCCGCCTTCTAGTCCTCATTTTGGGGTCTTTGGGAGTCTGGTATAAAATCTGTCAAATCCCATTTATTGAGAGTAATCGGTCATCAACTCCTGACATATGAGGAGTTTTATACGGTCCTCACACAGATTGAATCTGTGCTCAATTCTCGCCCTTTATGTCCGCTTAGTAATGACCCGAATGACATATCTGCACTGACACCAGGACATTTTCTTACTTTGGCTCCATTAACTGCTATTCCTGAACCAGATTTATCACACCTATCTATCGGTCGATTATCGCGTTGGCTAATTCGTATCCATCAGGATTTTTGGAAAAGATGGAATTTAGAATACCTGAACACACTGCAACAACGAAAAAAGTGGTTCAATAGTAACTCGCCTCCTTATTCAATAGGTGCACTCGTTTTGATAAAAGATGATCAACTCCCTCCATTGCGCTGGCGACTTGGACGCATTGAGAAATTGCATCCTGGCGCTGATAAAATAGCTAGAGTAGCTACTGTTCGGACTACTCAAGGTGTACTGCAGAGATCAGTGGTTAAATTATGTCCATTACCTCTCCAATAGTTATGACATATGTTGATGTATATATGTATATGTTTTTTTTCGCTTTATGTTCGATATCTTTTCAATTTTATATTTGCTTTGTTTCATAAAATATTCTATTTTAGGTGGGCGGTTATGTTACTGCAACTCAGTGTTATTGGTTGCATTCATTTATTTTCTATTCCAAAATGCTTGTTCGTTTCGTGCGGCCCACGTATGTTCATTTCTTTTTCTTTGGACGCGTAACATATGTTGGAGCTATATGACAGTGCCAGACGAAGGAAGTACGAAGTAGTAATTCGAATACACACGTCGACGCTCGTTCGATGCAGTGCAAGACTTTTCTTCGTTTCTTCGCAATTTTTCTCGTTAATTTCTACAAATTAGAACTCTGGTGAAAAGGTGACTGTTCTGGCTCGTGAGTGACACGTTCAGCCGTGCTGTAAACCAGGTAGGCAATCGTCGATACTCCAACATTTCGTATTCAGTCATTTTTTCTCACCGGAATTTCATTATTAATTTCTCTTTCTTTTTCATTTGATTTCAAAGGCCGTGTCGTGCCAGTATAGATTGATTTAGTTCTCACAATCAACTGGCAAACTGTGGTATTTTTGTAAACGAAATAAAAGCTTAGTGGAAAAGGACGAAATTCATTATTTCATCCCGGTAACCAAGTACAACTTGGCGCTCAATTAGGGGCTAAGCTTATAAAAGAAAGAATGCCACTGCAACATTCACCTCAACAACAGGAGAAGGTAGGAAATGGATATAATTTGAGGAGTCGTTCGAAAAGTTTCAACAGCATTTTGCATGAAAGGAAGACAGGAGCAGTGAAAAAAAGAAGGGTAGTTTCATCCAGCATCGGAAATCCAGAACGCGCAATAGAACAAGAGAAGGGCGATTCTACATGTGCAAGACAGAGAAGAAACATGCAGGTTTTGTCTAATATTAATACATTTTCACAAGACGAAGAAATCAATGCATTATTAAATGATAAGATATTCGATACAGATTCATCTCTTGCATATGTGTGCGATGCGAGTGAAAATAATCAATATAAACAAAAGCCTCAACAGATGCAGGATAAATCAGATAGTTTTAAATTACAGGAAAGAATTTCCACATTTTCTGAAGGAGAAAATATACCATATCTGACCAGAAGTTCATTCGAGACAATAACTTGGGATGTAATCATGATAGAATGTTCAATTACACTCTTTATAATATGCCCAAGGTTTCGTCACAGGGTCGGTCATTGGATAATTCAATGCATAGTAATTATCATAAAATAAATAAACTGAAAAAGAAATAACATGTTCAGTCATTAGGTAACGAAAATCAAAACAAAAATCAGGTGTACAATAATGACAATTTAGAACATTTATTAACTCAGGTTATATCTAATATGAATCAAATTAATTTGAGTATAAATAGGAACAGGAATAATCAACAAGATAGAGATAATATTTTGCGAAATAATGTAAACTATTTTGAAGCAAGCAAAAAACTGCCAGTTTTTGATGACACAGAAACTCTCCATCCTATCGAATTTTTAGAGTTACTAAAATATTTTGTGATCTCAGAATACTTACCTTTCGAAAATTTTAAATTTATCATCGAGGATCAATTTAGGGAACCGCAGTTTTGTGGTCACAGGCATTTCTTCATAATTTCGCCGATTTTGAATCTTTCAAATTGGGGATCAAAGATCAATTCTGGTCTGAAACGAAACTATTGAAAATAAAATTAGATCTTCAGTCACGATGTTATAAAGAATATCAGGGTTCATTAGTGAACTATTTTATGAAAAATGTCGGGATGGCTAAATACTTAGTTCCTCCGTATAGTGAATTACTGCTTATTAAGACAATTGCTAGGCACTTTCCGCCGAATATTTCTTCTACCCTAATGGGTACACAATGTTTGGCAGAAGCTATGGAAAGATTGAGACAAGCGGATTATTATATGAACCGCGTTTCGAGTATGAATAGAAATGCGCCTATTACAAATAGGACTAACAACAATTCTTACCAGAAAGAAAGAGGAATATTTCATATAAGCCATCTGAAGGAATATTTTCCTCCCATAGGGTAGTAAATTTATTTACTGAATTCATATCATTTAGTAGTTCTAGCTTTTGTTTGAGTTTTTTCATTGGAGGTTTTAATTAAGTATATGATCTCAATTTATCGATCAATACTGGGAGGGGGCAAGTTGTAGCAGAACGTTGATTTTCACGAGAGAGTAAATGTGTTGAGCAGTGTATATTGCTTCAGGATGGTTCCGCGAGAATGTCGTATTCGCGCATTCATTCTTGAGAGATCTTTTCCGCTGGTTGTCAATTTCTGATTCGCTACAGCCATATTAGAATAATAGAAAAGTTTTAGTTAAGTTTGAAAAACTTGTGTTTCTTGGTGTAGATTGATTTAGTTCTCACAATCAAGTGGCAAACTGTGGTATTCTTGTAAACGAAATAAAAGCTTAGTGGAAAGGACGAAATTCATTATTTTATCCCGGTAACCCAGTACAGTAGGTAATCCAACACAATATTTAGTCTTGGTGAGATAGCTAGGCTAGACAAAAGGGGTTGAAATCTAATAGATTTCATTTTCGTTTCTTATATTTATGTGAATTCATTGATACTGTTGTATGAAACATGAATGCTGTCTTATTTTCACTGCATTATTTTAAAACACGACAGGTTCCAGTTTTTCAAACCACCCTCAGGTGCTGAATGCAAACTGAAATATTTCCATTATCAAATATATGGGATATTCAACTGTGATGAATGGCTTATCTCTGATGTGTGCTGAGTGGAGATAGATTTGGGGTTCTTCTAGAGCTTAACGAAACAAAATAGTGATTTCAGGCTTTTGTGTCATTTGTGGAAGATTCTGAAATTTTGATGTTTTCGCAGTCTAATAATACTTTCAATAGAGAAATCTTCGTATGATTTCAAGGTTTTATGTTCAATCTGTTATTGAAGTTTCTTCCAGTTCATCTGACATAAACATAAGCAATTTTCACTACTGATTTTAAGGAATACAATGTACCGATTGACTTTTTAGTTTTCACCTCACCATAGTGATAGAAACATATTTACTTTTGATGTCTATACAATAAACACGAATGTGTCCTCAATACATCTTAGGAAGAATATTTTATTATTCAAAATTGAAACCAGACTGCAAAGCAATGTTGCATAGGCCGGTCAATCTGGCAGAATATTCAAAACCAGAGTATAAGAACGAATCAAATTATGCATTCTTTCTTAAGTATACAGGGTTTCTCAAATTCGAGTGCCTAATAGACGTTTCTGGAGAACTAGACATATTTGAAATCTGAAAATTGGGATTATGATATTGTTCGAAGTTCTCTACATAGCTAAAATATTTTCGAAGCCCAAAAACTTCCGGTTATACAGGGAGTGAAAATAAATTAGACGAAAAATTTTTTTTTCAAGTTTTCCATTCCTGGTATGAACGGGTATTCAATAGTGAATACTTTTCTATTAAAACCATTGTATTAAATCGAATAGTTTTCAAAACATCCAAAAAAAAACTGGAAAAAAAGTCAAATATGTTCAGTCAGTAATATGTTCATTATTCTTATTTTAAATATCCTGAGCGTAAACCGTTTTTACAACATCGAAGAGGAAGGATGGGAAAAGGTCATGCATCTTTTGGATTTCAAAAGTATCATAACAGGGTGTTTCAAATTTTGTGTTGAAAATTGTGATCTTAAATTGACCATAACTTCTGTTTGGTCAGTTTGGTGGATTCTGCGGTCTAAAATAATGATAGTTTTCTCACATGATTATGCTCCTAAATGCAATAATTTCTGAGTTATTTGAGATTTTCTGGATTTATGTAGTACGTAGAGTCAAATTCATAAGGATATTCTGTGAGCATAGAAGATAAATCATCCCATTTATAATTCACAAGTGTCAGACAGGTCTTATTATTAGTCGTTATGAAATTTTTTGATTTCACAAAATGAATCGTTGCTATTCTAATAATGAGATTGTGGATTTATTTCTTATATGTGTTTTATTTTTTCAATTTTATACGCAATACACATTCAAATGCACTTAATGATATAGTTAATTTCAAATGGTGGATGACACAAAATGTTGAGTATCCAATGAGAAGTATCCCCATTTTTTTTACAATTTCTGAAAAGATGTTTCAAACTTTCCAAATTTTGGAATGTAAGAGCCCCTAAAGAATACAAAAAAGGGCAGTTGATGAAATTAGTATTTCGACTTATTTCGAAGCGAATGAGAATTCATCTCTTCAATAGGAAACACATTGAATAGATTCGCTACTTCAGTACACCGAATTATGATTATAAATAAATTATGATAATAAAAATAAAAATACGTTTCAAAACTCAAATTAACAAAATTAATGATCAGGTAAGAGTCTCAATATGGTACCCATTTTGTTCCATACACTTTCGAATACGTCTTGAAACACCTCGGTTAGTCGATCGCTCAATTTCCTCCCCTCTTTAGAGAGTAGAAATCTTCTTTGCTTTCAATAGGAGATTCATAGACTATGTTTTTTATTTTACCCCATAAATAAAAATCTAAGGGAGTGAGATCGGGAGATCTGGGGACCAAAATAGTGAAGAACGGCGTCTGATCCACCGATTACCAAACATTGCATTCAGTTCTTCAGACACCTCGTGCGAACTATGTGCCGGAGCCCCATCCAATTGATAATATGCGGTAGTCGACATACTCAACGGCAGTTCATCCAAAAATGCATGAACTTTCCCTTATTTGTAGTCATGCATGTTGTGTGTTTTCAAAATTCGGTGCATTGAATTTCTGTCTAAATCGATTTCATGAGCTGCACTTCGAATAGATGCATTTTCATTCACTTCGAAATAAGTCAAAACACTAATTTCATTTTCCTCATCATCAACTACCCTTCTTTTGTATTATTTAGGGGCTCTTACACATACAAAACTTTGAAAGTTTGAAACATATTTTCTAAAGATCTCCGCCACGGAAGATAAATGGGGATACTTCTCGTTGAAGGCCCGGCAGGTTCTACTAATAATTCTGTCACCTTCACCATGTATATAATATAGATCCAGAATTTCGTAATTCGAATAACGGTTCATTTTGTTAAATCAAGAAATGAAGATAACGAATAACAATAACACCTGACACTAGTGAATTATTAACAGATAATTTATCTTCTATGGGTACAGAGTGTTCCCATGGTTTCGAAAGACTATTCATTGAATTATTTTAGATACAATCAATTTGACTCTACGTACACCATAAATCCAGAAAATCTCAAATAACTCAGAAATTATTGAATTTAGGAGCATAATCATGTGAGAAAATTATCATTATTTTTGACCGCAGAATCCAACAAAATATATATAAAAAAATAGGGTTCTAATTTGAAAAACAGAAGTTATGGCCAATTTATTATCACCATTTTCAACACGAAATTTGAAACACCCTGTGATGATATTTTTGAAATCCAAAAGATGCATGACCTTTTCACATTAATCCTCTTCGATGTTGTAAAAACGGTTTACGCTCAGGATATTTAAAATAAGAATAATGAACATATTACTGACTGAATATATTTGACTTTTTTTCCAGTTTCTTTTGGATATTTTGAAAACTATTAGATTTAATACAATGGTTTTAACAGAAATGTTTTCACTATTGAATACTTGTTCATACCAGGAATGGAAAACTTGAAAAAAAAAATTTTTCGTCGAATTTATTTTCACATCCTGTATAACCGGAAGTTTTTGGGCTTCGAAAATATTTTAGCTCTGTAGAGAACTTTGAACAATATCATAATCTCAATTTTCAGATTTCAAATATGTCTAGTTCTCCAGAAACGTCTAATAGGCACTCGAACTTGAGACACCCTGTATAATGGATGTATGCATTGGAATGAAAATTCAAATACAGGAAATCGAATTGCCGTTCCAACAATTTGCTGCTGGATCCCTCTTCCCTATTCAAAAATGAGAGCTTTTAGGGGTTGTGGAAGGAGAAGTAGTGATATTAAACTCATTTGAACACCCTTATTTGTCCCCCTTTCAACGAAATTTGATCTGTGCAATGCTTTTTCGTTATCTCATGTCAAAGCAATGCAAAGTTATGGATGGCCAACTCTGTATATACCATTTTATAACATACTACAGTTGTTGGAATACAGTGGACTTGCAGCGCCTAGACAAGCGCAATTGTTGAAGGTTTTGAGCTATAACAAGAATTGAAAAAAGCCCAAAAATTTTCAATTCAGGTGGACGAAAGAACTGATATTAATGAATTGGCTCAAATATCAGTATATGCTAGGTATAAAGAAGGCGTGGAGAAAGAATTGTTATTTTCCTGTCCTATGGAAGACCATACTACAGGCAAAGACATATATTGTAAAGTGGACAAATTTTTAAACAGAAGGTTCAGAATGGAAAAATCGCTGTGGAATCTGCGCAGATAGTGCAAGAGCGATGACGGGCAAAATTAAGGTTTTAAAACTTTTTTTTGATCTGCTCATTATGATTATATAACTTTCACTCAATGCCCTATTCACCGAGAGGCTCTTGCAGCAAACTAATTTGTACTAGAATTGAACGATGTGCTTCAGGTTACTTTTAAGATCGAATATCTTATTAAGATCCATGACTTTAAGAGCCGCTTATTTTTAAATCCCTGTAAGGATATGAAATCCAACTACACATCTTTGTTATTACATGCAGAAGTAAGATAGTTGTCAAGACGCCAAAGCTCAAGGATATTATTGGTCTGAAAAGACGAGATCGATATATTTTTAAACGAACGAAAATGTGAACTGGCTGCTTTTTGTCATGACTTATGGCTATCCACTGTGTTATTTGTCAGAACTTTTGAGAAGTTAGATGATCTTAACTTATCTCCTCAAGAAAAAAATTGCAATAATTCACTTCAAATTTGAAATAGAAAGTTTCATCGGGGAGATCAACATTTGGAAAAATATTAAATTTTTTTTCTTTTATATTTATATTGGGTCATCAAGAAACTTGCAATCATACATGGGTTCCTGAATGACAAAAGTTTAAGAAGCCTTGGACTAGACCTTTATTTTGAAAAGAGACTCATGAATTTGAGAGTTCTCAATGGTTAGTTTTTTAGAATATATCAGTTCTTAGTATCCCGATGAATTTATATCACTTCAATTAAAGGACAATATATGTTTAATTAAATTCAACTACGCCAAGTTAAGTCGATTCTCTGCTATAGGACCCTACTCACTAGGAAGGAAGAATGCGCAGTAATAATTTGCATGTTTGCTGTAAAGTAAACGTGTACTTTCATATTTCCCATACACTAACACTTTTGCTTGTTGAAAGAGTATTTTTGACAAGCATGATATGACGTCGAGAGAAGATCTTATGATAATGGCAGTGGCGTGTGTAGTTAAAAAGAATAGTGTATTATTAAAATAATTATATAAAAATACTGTACTCGAAACTGTATTGGTAGAAATAAGAAACGTGCATAGATATGTAGGGCATACACTGTTGTTCTTCTCCGTACGATAAAAATTGTACACGCTAAAAACCAAGACTATCCTGATTCTGACCGTGCTGATTGCGCATTCCAAACTTCGAAGAGTGGAACGTCATACACACACCATTTGAACTGTTCTCCGTACCACTCGCATTGGAGTTGGCCCCTAAAAAATCAAAACTGATCTGATTCCGACAAAGCGAATTACGCATTCCAAGTTTCGAATGGCGCAAAGTCATACATACATACAACGTTTTCACTGTACCCCATACCACGCGCATTGAAGCCTTCGCGCTTCCTTCTTAGTGAGTGAGCCCTTATAAGATTATTTGGCGAATGAAAGCCAAAAAACTCCTTATGGCTTATGGAACTTATGGCAGTGCATATCAACATCCTGAACCTAAACGATGATCATTAGTGGCAACTGTCAAAACTGAGAGTTGCCAAATGCAATTTCATAGAATTTGAATATTGTAATTCACACTTTTAGGCTAAGAACCAGTGGTATCATTCACCTTTCTATCAATGCAGAAAAAATTAATGATAGGAAATATTTTCAAGTCTCGATCTTTCAAATTATTCACTTGTGAGTATCCTGGTTTACATTTCATTTTAATTTATTGCAGAGTTGGAATTCATGAAAGATGCCCATTTTGAAAATTCTTACTATGTCGTCGAATTGGAGTTGACTGATAAAACTTACGAAGGAAATCATTCTAATGTGGTGAGTATCAGACTTATTAACACGTTTTTCTTAAAAATACACTATTATCCGCGATATGTCTGTTCGTTCTTTCAGTTCGTTTCTCGAGAAGAATACGCACGAGTTGAAACTTCCATTTAGCAAATCTTACTCAAGGTGGTCTAATGATGCCAAGCTATAATTCAGATCCAATGTTGTTCCAAAGATAGTATACACGAATGTAGAAATAATGGTCAGGATCACGAGAAAATATTTTCTTGTAGATCATTCGAAATTCCACGTGGTCTAAATACTTTGTTTTTTCAATTTGGGAGTCGCATTATCTTGTTTCAAGAATTATGACATAAAAAAAGCGGAAATACGAAACCCAATTGTTGTGAGTATAACATATGATCTTTCAGTCGACCTTCAGCAAAAAAACTCAGTTTCCTGGAAAATACAGCGACAACTGAATATGCAGGACATGCAGAAACGATCCTCTAAGAACTAATTCATAGAAATAATAAATATTAGTTTCAAAAAACTAAAAAACCCGCTTCTGTTAAGAATCCAACTAAAAAGTTTGAATTGAGGATAATGTAAATAAGAAATAAATGTATATTATAGTGAAAAAGCGTGAGGTGCATATTGTTCATAATTATAAATATTTTTTGACAGATATCAGTTGAAGGATTATCATTCTTATAATGACTTAAAATAAACCTCACGCTTTCTCACAATAATAGACATTTATTTTTACTATTCTATTTTCTTGATGAAATATTTTTTTAACCAAATTTAATGAAAATTTTAACAGCAAGAAAATTACATCATCATCCATCATGAAATTCTTCATAGTCACTCGTTTCTTCCTTTTCACTGTCTTCTTAAATTACTTCCTCGATTTGTGTAGACTGCTCCAGGAAGAGAGATACATCAGTTATATCCTCATCAAGTTCTAAACAATCTTCATCTGTTGAATTTGATTAAATGTTGTTGCAGGAATGGCCTTGATAATTGGTACATACCGATGAACAATACAATGCATTTTTTCTGCACCCGCAGTTGTGTGTGCAGACTTTTTTGCAATTACAAAAAATTATATTGAGTAATATTCCTGGAGCAGTGTTGATAAGCAGAAGCAAATGTTGGAGGGAGACAAGATAACTGCATTCTCTTATTGTTTATTGTATTTTTCACAAAACTCAAATATCTACACTTGTCTATCGATTCATTTTTTTTTTGGGCTCCATACATAGCAAGGAGAACACAAATTCCATTGCTGAGGACAACATCTGTAGACGAGTTAATATTTGTGAATACTTTTGCTTAATCAGTTGTGTCTTCAAGTTTTTGAATACCTACTGTATATTTGCCTCTCTTGAAAATTGTTGATCTCATATCGCAGCCAGTTATTGCATGAAGCAATAATATATGAGGCTGACATTTTGGATATGCAGTTAAACTTTGTAAATATATTTTCGTTTGATCTTGAGCTTTACCAGGTTTTAAAAAGTAAATGCTCTGATCACTAGGTGTTCGCGCAGTTAAGATTATTAACAAATCTACATCTTCTCCAACAACGATAGTTAGATTGGTGATACTAAATTGCTCAATTGCGGTTTCAATAATGAGGAGATGGGTGTCATTTTGAGCTTGTTCCATAAGCTGCAAAATCTTCACATAATATCGAAATCCAACTGCTGTTGGTTTGTCGGAATAGTCACTGATCGATCAAAAACGATATCAGACGATGAAAATGTTTTTTTAGCTCGACGAAGTTGTTCTGCAGCTTTGGTATGTTTTGTATAATCAGTGTAACCGTGAAATATTATAGTACCATTGTGACCAAAGTGTCTACGAACATACTGAAGATATTCGTCCAAACTATACTCAAATTTGTTATCTCGATCCAACACAACACGATGTAACAGGTATCCTCTATCGATGATGTCGGTTCGTTCTAATTTTTTTTGTTGAAATCTTTAATCCGATGATGCATACTCGCCACGTATGTGTGCATATTTGTATTCTCTATGTTTAAAATAGCCATAATTCGAGAACACGGCACCGCAGAAGAAAAAGTGTTGAAATCTGTTTTGTAGACAATTCTATGATCTACAAAGTTTGTTTGAACCATTTTTCTGTAGCTTTCATTGTTTCAGAGATATAAGAAAACAACGCGAATTTGTAATTTTTGTCCTCGAATAAAAAACAACGAACAATCGGGATCGATGGGGACTTTTGACATGTCATTTGTGATGACGCTTCCAAGGCCAGCACCGAAATCCAGCTTGTTGGGAATTAATGCAAACTGGAATCATAATTTAGTCTATTCTGACCGAACCAAATGTATCATCTAATTTTCTCGTCATTAGTCCGTGATCCCTACCGAATAAACGATCAGTTTCCTCACAGCGTTATTGCGGAATACTAGTTTGTGGCTCAAAATGCCAGACGAATACCGAATTTGGGTTTAAAAGAAACTAAAATACAGAAATCCTTAAAGACGCACCTACGGTAGCTAGGATGAAGAAAAGGAAATATAATCGCTTCCATTCTGGTGAAGAAGACACAATATTGATTTGATGCTTTAAAATATTATTCTGCCAGCTATGATTATATTTGGGAAAATATACAATAGAAGATTTCAAACAGAGACTAACAAATACAAATTGGGATATATTAGAGAATATTCCAGAATATGAAGTCAATATTCTCTAGACAAAGTTCACAAATATAATTAAGACAGAATTGGATTATTCATGTTCCATAAGAAAAATTCGAATAATGACCCACAAATAGCCAAAATTAAGAAGTGATAAACTGGGAAACTGTAAATCAAGACTTGACATTCTACATTCTTGCAAGTTGAACAACCCTGCGTTTAATGAACTTCACAAAGCAACAAAAAGAGAGTATGGTAACATTCTTCGACCAGAAAAAAGCGAAAATTATAAACAGGAAATACTGAAACCAAACAAAAAAATAATCTCTCTGTAAAATTGTCAACCAAAACAAGGGTACCACAAATGAAAACACTGGAATACCAGAAATTCTGGAAAAAATAGTGAACTTATTCAATACCCATTATTGATCAGACAAACCACAGAGCTATAGTCCAATAATTCTCCTACCCATAATCTCCAAAATACTAGAAATAACTATTTTTACTCAGCTTGTATCATACCACTAGGTATCTTGTATCACTTGTACTAACAAGAAAAATTTTATCACCTTCACAACTTGGATATGTCGAAATCCACACAGACAGCAATATTTGAGTTTATCTCTGGAATGTTAGATGCTCTGGAAGATTCAAATGTGACGGTTGGGTGGATGTTGGACCTATCGAAGGCATTCGATACCCTGTCCCATGATCTCATATTACAAAAATTACAAGCCTATGGAATAAAGTAAAAAGAACTGAAGTGGTTTAAATCGTACCTAACCAACCATAGACAAAGAGTAATGATATCTTAGAATCAGAACCAAATAATATCGCAGGCAGAATTCACAGAACTAGGAGTACCACAAGGAAGCATTTTAGGTCACATCATATTCATCATATTTTTCATTGATCTATATACCATATTTGATGAAACAAGTATAAAAATGTTGAATTATGCAGATGACACAAAACTTCACAGTCATGGCCAAGACCTTCCCAGAAACGTGTAAACTGGTAAAATCAACCCTACTGCAAGCAGGCGAATGGTTTGAAGCGAATGGTCTATTCATGAATGCTGAAAAAACAAATGCAGTGGCTATTCAAACACCAGCAAATATTCAACAACTGTGTCTCTGAGTCTGATAAGGTGTTGTAATTTCCTGGGTCTCAAACGGGAGAAAACTCTTGATTGGAGTGAACAGTTCACCAACCTTTGTACTTAATTGAGTTCTATTTGCTACTCACTTGGGGTACTCAGTAAATACCTGGACTCTATGTCAATGAAAACCATTTACCTAGCAGTATTGGAATTGGAGATGAGGTGTGGCATCGTGTTCTATGGTAGCTCACATAATTTGGACAGAGTGCTGAAGATGCAAAAGAGAGCAATACGTATAATCTGGGAGATGAAGAGAATGGAGTCGTGTAGGAGAATATCTAAAAAAAATGATTTATTAACCGCACCAGCTATACCTATTCAGGAATGCTTGATTTTCACTTTTGAAAATATGCATTACTTTGATGAGACAACACCAAGTAATTATAATACAAGAATAACAGCAATAAAATTCCCGCAGCACAGAATTTGCCTCACCGAAAAAAGACCTGCCTATAGGTGCATTCGATATTATAACAAGAGAGCATATAAATTGGAAAGAGAATGTACCCTACAACAATACAAGAAATTCATTTTCAAGCTGCTACTTAACATTGAACCATATAGTGTAGAAGACTTCCTAGCCTACATGATATAATGAGAGTAAAATTGTTTATGACCCTGTTTTATCTAGAGTGTTCACTGTATTACATGTATACACTTTACTTAAAATAAAGTATATTATTATTATGAAAATCTGATCAAATGCCACATAAGTCTGAAGAAATAAGAACTCAGGAGACTCTGCATGCTGAAAAATATAATTCGATTTGGTACTCAGTTTGATTGAAAAATATAGTTTACCACATTTGAATGAATTGTATAATATAAGTGTTCTTTTGGACTGCAAATTAGCCCTGAATTTAAAATTGAGGAAGAACTATAATAGTCAACTGAATATAGGTCACCTGTGCTATGGTTTCAAATATCACCAAAAAAAAAAGATAGGCATTTACTGACATGAAGTCAGATGATTATGTATGCTTGATATTTCCCGGAAAGCAACTGCCACAATAAATGTAAAAGAATCAACGAATCTATAAATTACCAATCACTGAAGATTATATTTGATATGAGTATTACTCCGGTTAGCTCCCTTTTATATAATTTGAAAGTATTAACTAGTTTGAATATCATTAATGAATCGTTAAAACTCTTACTATTAAAATTGAACCATATTCTCCATAGGAGTTTTTTAACGCACTTCAAATCAGGTACTTTTTTGTTTGTAACTGCTCTAACTTAAATGGGGTAGTTATATACAGGGTGTCTACTATAATAGGTGCCAAACTTTAGTAGGTGATAGTACAAGTCATCAGCAACAAAATATGTCCTATAACACTTTTTTTCGAAAAGTTGATAGTTATCGAGTTTTTCAACACTTCTTGGTTTTTCGGAATTTTTTGCTTTCCCCTTTAAAAACAAGAATATCTCTGCTATTCTTACCATGTACCATTGAAAATTGTTGAATAAGTAGTTGTTTTTTTCCAGGAAAAATTAGTACATGTAATAGACTTTTAAACGGTATATCAACTTTTCACTTAACTTTTTGTTTGTCCAACAATATTACGATTTCAAGTCAGAAAGACATAAAACTCAGAAACACAAATTTTATGATAATTGAATACCACGAGTGAAAATAAACAATATGGCGGAATTTAATCTCGAGCTGAGCAAACATTTGCATGGGTTTGAGGATATGTAAATTAACTTTTGACAAAACTGTCATTAAGCAAACTTAAGAAAAAGATCATTTACTTTAACGAATTAATTCTACTTATAGGTATCTACAAAAAATTAAATCAAATATTATAGACAGATGAGGCAACATTCACTTAAAGTGGAATAATAAATTAATAATAATAATGAAGATATTTCCATAGCGGATAGATATGAACTTTATTTTCAACTGGACGGATGCCCTGCCCGTAATAGTCGAATCTAGAAGCCCCGATCTTACCCCATTAGACTTTTATGTTTGGGGCACTTTGAAAGAAAATGTGTATGAAAATCGCATTAATGATCGAGAAGAACTAATCAACAGAATTCAGGAATGTTGTGATACAATGCATCGAAAACGTAATGAACTTCGAAAGGTTGCGGATTCTGTACGAAAAAGATGTATAAAATGCATTGAGCAAAGGGGTAGGCGATTTGAACAGTTTTTATAGTTTTTAATTCGGTTTTGCAATAACATTGATTTTTATGTTCATTCAGTTTCATTCAAAGTTTATTTAATGTTTTTATGTTACTATTAATAATATTTATGACTGTTTTGAACCTACAATGCTTTGAATTGAATTGTTATAAAATTTGCGTTTCTGAATTTTTTGTTTTTCTGACTTAAAACAGTGATATTGTTGGAAAAACAAAAAGTTAAGTGAAAAGTTGATATACCGTTTAAAAATCTATTACATGTTCTAGTTTTTTCTAGAAAAGAAACCACTACTTATTCACCAATTTTCAATGGTACAGCTTAAAAGAAAATACCACTAAGTTTGCACTCTTTTCAATTTTTACCTTTACCCTTTTACAACACCCGGTATAAAACATTTTGTTTACATTAATGGGTACTTATTTTATAAAGTGTTTACTGCCCTTTCTGATGAAATGATCAGATTTGATGTAGCTGTAAAAATAACAGAGATATTCTTGTTTTTAAAGGGGAAAGAAAAAAATTTCGAAAAACCAAGAAGTGTTAAATAACTCGATAACTATCAACTTTTAGGAAAAGTGTTCAGGACATCTCTTGTTGCAAATGACTTGTACTATCACCTACTGAAGTTTGGCACCTATTAAAGTGGACACCCTGTATAAGTGATGATATCGTATTTGAGTGAAGACGTGATATTATTTGTATCTTTGAAATGTATTAAAGAGATTCCTTGAAATAATGTGTTATATTATATCTTGAATTAAAAGTAACTACTCACAGATTTTACAGAGTTTTACCAAACTCTGATTCCATTATCTCAAAATCAACCGATTTAATGTTTATCTCTCGTATATAAATAGTTATTTCACTTCCAGTGAGCTCTTGTTTTTAAATACCTCATTCAAGCCCAAATTACCAAAAAAGAGCTTGAGGAGAACACAGGTATGAAACCGAATTAACTAACTTCAATATGAAATTCTTTTCGACATATTCATTGGAGAATTCTGCCAATGTTCCAATAATCCATCATTTACAAGCACCAATCGCTGAACTGCATGATAATTATAATCTAGGCTTCTCTGTGGAGTTATAAAAAGTCTTCATATATTGAAGAAACCTAGCTTCTTGAAGTACTCGTAAGATTGTACGATGCTGAAATTAAGGGATGGCCTTACCATGCTTGACCTTGATACTGTATTCAAATTTTTTGGATTTATAATGAATATATAATATAATGTAAAAATGAATCGCAAAATGTGTTGGTAAGCGCATAACTCAACAACGCCTGGACCAATTTGGCCAAATCTTTTTTTAAAATGTTCGTTGAAGTTCAAGGATGGTTTTTACGGCGAAAAATTAGAATTATTGCTGGAAAAACCCTAAGAACAGCCCTTTTTTTTCCCATACAAATGATTTGTAATTAAAACATAGTCAATTTGAGCTTTATTGCTATGGTATAAAGTTCATATTAAATTTCAATTGAGGACATGTGCCCTATAATGTCAAACAAACTATTAATTCAATTAGGCCTGACCGTGCCCAATCGTCCAATGCATGACGCTTTTAACCAAGAGTTGCATCGAGAAAAACTGTATGATCTCAACGCTTTGAAAGAATTAATTCAAACAAATCTTCCACTGTTAAATTAACAACAGAAGTATGTATTTGAAACTCTTATGAAAGTAACAAATTATGAAACTGGAGGGAGTTACTTCTTAGATGCACCTGGTGGTACAGGAAAAACTTTTTTGATTTCATTAATATAAGCAACAATTCGCTCACAAAATAAAATTGCACTTGCACTCGCTTCGTCGGGAATCGCAGCAACTTTGCTTGAAGGTGGTCGAACAGCCCATTCAGCACTGCAACGTTTCGAAGAACTCTGCAATGGCAAAGGTTTTGCAGCAATGTAAATTGATTATTTGGGGTGAATGCACGATGGCACATAAAAAATCTTTGGAGGCTTTAGACAGAACCTTAAAAGATCTACGGAGCAATAATAACCGATTTGGTGGTGCAATGATTTTATTAGCAGGAGATTTTCGTCAAACATTGCCAGTGATTCCACGATCAACGCCAGGTGATGAACTCAATGCATGTCTAAAGTCCTCCAATTTGTGGAAACATGTCAAAGTACTTCATTTAAGCAAGAATATGCGTGTCGAGTTGCAAAATGACCAATCTGGAAACATATTCTCTAAACAACTCATTGACATTGTTAATGGTAAATTTCCTATAGACATGTTGACTGGCTGCATTAACTTTCCTCAAAGTATTTGTCAGTTAACTCGATCAAAAGATGAACTTATTCAGAAGGTGTGAAGGTGTTTCTCAAAATTACAGAAACCATGATTGGTTGAGCGAACGAGCTATACTGGCTGCGAAAAACATAGATGTAAATGAAATAAATTTCAAACTTCAAGAACAAATTACAGGCGAATTGAGGATATATAAATCAGTTGATTCGGCTACTAATCAAGATGATGTAATCGACTATCCACCGGAATTTTTAAACTCGCTGGATTTGCCAGGATTGCCACCTCACAATCTTCAATTAAAGGTTGGATCGGTGGTTATAATGTTGCGAAATATCAACCAACCGCGTCTTTGCAACGGTACACGGTTAGCGATAAAAAAATTACTAAACAATGTGATGAAAGCAACTATACTCAAAGGAAAGTATAAAGGAGAAGATGTTCTCATACCGCGCATCCCAATGATTCCGACTGATGTGCCATTTGAGTTTAAACGACTACAGTTTCCAGTGCGGCTTGCTTTTGCTATGACTATAAACAAGTCCCAGGGGCAATCATTAAGTGTTTGTGGTATTAATCTAGAAAACCCATGTTCCTCACATGGTCAATTGTATGTTGCCTGTTCCCGTGTTGGAAAACCATCAGATTTGTTTATCTATGCGCCAGGTTATCAAACAAAAAACATCGTATACCACAAAGCACTACAATGATAATAATAATAATTATGATTCACATGATTAACAATGAAGCGATTACTAACTTTTAAATCCTTATATATGTTTTATTTAATTATTTTTTATTCACAACGCCCTATCACCAGGGTGACGGTTCTGTTCAGGAGAATTTTTTAAAATACGTAGGCACAAAAACTGCCACATTACAAATCTTTTTGACAGGACGAAGTCTGTCGGGTCAGCTAGTATCTTATGAAATATGAAGTACAGGCAGTCCTCGTACTTACGGCATGTTAGGTTCTAGAAATACGCGACGCAAATCGAAACGACGTAAGTCGAGACAAATTTTTTCATATGGTTTCATGTAAAACTCAAGGGTTAGGATCCACACGGACTCGAAATTAAAAAAAAAACTGTATTTATAACAAAGGATATACAAACTTTATTATCAAAAGTAAGTTTTTAAAATAATTATAATATGCACTTATGAAATCGCTTGTTATTTTTGGTACATATTTGTGTGTTATTAATTTCAATAATTATTATAAAACATTATGTAATCAAAATACATATGTAATGAGAAATAATAAATTAAACTTTTGGCTTAAAGAAACTTTCTAGTTTGCTTCGCTTCTTTCTTCTTGCTGTCATACAGATCTTAGTAACACATACAGACTGCATGAATTTTGTTATTAACGTTAAAACTTCTCTCAAAATTAGGATCATTTTCTTTAAAAATTTTCATGGCATTCTCCAAATTTGCAAAGGCTACGGAAAGTTTTTTTAGTGTAAGTTCTTTTTCAGAGTTACTAATAGAAGAAGCCATTTCTTGCGAATTGATTGCTTCCTTTTGTACTTGTGCCTCTAATTCAATAAGATCTTCATCAGTCAGTTCTTGCGAATGTGAGCATAACAGATCATTAATATCATCAGTAGTAACTGCAATGTCAGACAAACTGTTAGCCAAATGAACAATGTCAGTTGTGATCGATATTTGGTTGATCTGTAGATGAAGAACTTTCAGATGACTCAAAAAAAAGGGCATAACTTTTTCCAAACTCCTTTTAAATTGTTGGGTGTCACCTCATCCCATGAAGCAGCAATATTTTTGATGCATTGCAAGATATTATAACTTTTCCAAAAATCTCTCAGCTCCATGCCATCATTTTCCTTAGCCTTTAAGCCTGTGAAAAAGTTCTCCGATAATAGGCCTTAAAAGACGCTATAAATCCTTGATCCATTGGCTGTAACAACGAAGTGGTGTTTGGAGGCAGGAACAAGACTATGATTTGAGGATCGATATCGGCAATACGCACCGGATGGCCGGGAGCATTGTCCAAAATAAGTAAAGCTTTATAAGCCAAATTATTGTTTGAACAATACTGTTTCACTTAGACCATGCCCCATGCCTTTGGATAAGCTTTCCATATAACCGGAAGAGTACTCTTGACGTAATTTTTGAGAGCTCGAGGATTTTCAGACCTATAAACCAAAAGGGGTTTCGATTTAAGATCACCTTCAACATTCGAACCCAACAACAACGTGAAACGATCTTTAGCCGCTTCAAACCCAGGCATAGACTTTTCTTCCTACGATATAAAAGTACGAGAAGGGATTTTTTCCAAAATAAACCAGTTTCATCCACGTTAAAAATTTGTTTAGGCGAATAGCCTCCACTTTCGATAATTTCCTTTAATATTCCAGTAAAACTCTGAGCAGCCACATTTTCGGCACTAGCAGCTTCTCCTTGCACTCGAATGTTATGTAACGAATATGTCGTTTTAAACCGCATGAACCATCCGCGGCTGGCAGAAAAACACTTTGTTTCTTCACTATTAGGCCGGTCCTACATTGGAAGCGGAATTTCTCCAGACCAGACAGTCTGTAGGGTCTGGATGCGTCTGGCTGGGTCTGGAGGAAACAAAAACAAAGAAAACGTACTTTCCTCCTACATTGGAGGCAGTGTTCGATCTGGTTTGGACTGCTCTGAAAATAATCAAATCGGATCGGGTTGGCTGGCCAGACCAAATCCGCTTCCAATATAGCACTGGCCTTATTCTTGTCACGTTTATTTTGCAGTTTGTTGATACTTGCGCCTTATTTTGTATAATAGCCAAACTTAGAGAAACCCGTCGCTGAGTTAGATCTTGAATCCAATTGTATAATAGTTTTTCCATTGTATAAATTAAAGCATTCCTTTTTCGTATAATAGTGCTGTTTGAAGAGACGGAAGGTAGAGCTATTAAGAGTTTTTCTTTATCTTTCAATATTATTTGTATGATAAATTAAGTTCTCGTCCAATAGATGAAATCGAATAACCGCGATCTTTGAGTTTTAAAATCTTAGATTTAACCTCCATTGTACTCTCTTCTTCACTTTATTATTATTGTCTTCTTTAGGTGGCATAGCTTAAAATTCACTTAAATATGTATGTAAAAACAAAAACTGTCGAAGATGCGAAAAAAAAACTAATGTATTATGTCTTGATTGTCCGTTGTTCCTTAAGTAACTAAACAAAATCAGCAAATTTTGCGGGGTATTCCTTTGCGGGGTATTCTCCGCACTCCGACTCCGTGCCCTGTCGGCCACACGGACATTGGCCTTGCGACAAGTGAATTCTCCTATGCCGGAAATCGAAACAAATGACGTATGCTTGAGGAATAGCGTTAAAACATTGTTCGACTTAAAATGTACAATGTTCTACAGGATAAACCCAACTACAGAACAAGGTAAACAGGAACAAAAAACTAATTCTGAATATACAAAATAAGACATATAATACAAAGTCAGCCAAAATAGTATGACTTGATATCTGAGATGCTACAATAAAAGATATCCAAGTTAGGACAAACAGAGTTACAAGCGTGACACAAATTATAAAGAGGAGAATATTTCAAAGTGTTAGTTCTAGGTGTCGGCATGTAAAATGTGTTGTCCGCTCTGGAAGCAGGTCTTGCAACCAGAAAATTGATATTACTGAGTATGCTAGAATCTTTAACCATCCCATTGATCAACTTGTGCATGAACAAAACGCACTGGCAGTCCCGCCGACATTTCAGAGTCTTCATGCCGTGTCTACTCAAAAGTAAATCCTGAGGGAAACCAGTGGGCGGATACACATTATCCTCTCTATATGATAAAAGCTTGAGGAAACGTCGTTGCACCGACTCAATCTCAACAATATGGTTTTGTTGGTAAGGGGACCATACTAAAGCTGAATATTCCAGCTTGGACCTGACATATGGGTAAAAAAGGATCTTCAATGTGGCTATATCCTAAAAGTCACGAGAAATGCGCGCAATAAATCCGTACATCCCTTTTGCAGCAGACAGACAGGCATCAATATGTGGTACAAAGGAAAGTTTTGGGTCAAAAATCACTCCTAAGTCGGTCAACAGATTCAATCGGTTTCTTTCGCACCTTTCAACAACGCGCAGCGAATTGATGGAAAGCCGCTGACAATCGAAGGCATCCCTCACCTAAAGGTACGTTTTGGAATCATCGGCAAATAGCAGGCAGTTAACATCCACCACATCAGCCAAATCATTGATGAAAATAAGAAAAGCAGTGGTCCAAGGTTACTGCCCTGCGGCACTCCCAAAGTACTCGAAAATACCACAGACCGCACACCGTTGAACTCAACATATTGCCGCCGGTCACACAAGTAGGACTTAAAAAGATTTATGAGATTGAAGCTAAAGCCAAATTGGGACAACTTCGTCAACAAAATTCCATGGTCCATTGAATCGAACTCAACTTGAAACAACGTAAGTCGAGGAACGCCTGTATTGGAAAAAGAAATTTAACAATGTTCTCAAAAATTTCTGATTTCAACGAAACTTTGCCAACCTATTCATTCCAACCTCATTCGAACATCTTTCAAGGTTCAAATTGATCGGGGTGGATATTCTGAGATTTATAATATGAAAACTAGGTAATCAACTATCGCGGCTGCCAAACAGCCACTGCTAGGCAGCGATGGAAATGATCGGAGAATAATTTAGCAATCTGTCTATACCCTAAATATACCGAAGTGAAACAGAATCACAGCTCAAATTGGTTTTTCTCTATCAACTGAAATTTTCCATATTCGGTTGAACTAACGGTTGTAACTAAATATCAAATTTGAAGTGACCTGAATTGAACTGAAATCCTTGAAAGCTTAAACTTCTGCCATCTTCACCCTGCTCCGGAATTTATGCCATTCAGGAATTTTGTTGTAGTAATCAATGGAACGCATTGCGTTCGCAGTGGAAGCGATTGTAATTCCCAGTATTCGGTTCGAAATAATTATGGATTACGACCTCATTAACAAGTTTTCTTTCGCGTGATATGTTATAACATGTTGATTAAATGGCTTCGTTTTTTCAGGAACTCAGTACAGTTGAATTCGATAGGAGTGGTAGTATTCTATTTTAAATGATGGATACACTAGCTAGGCTATAAAAAGTATAACACTAATTCAACAAATTAATTCCGTTTTTTGACGAGGATCTCTTGATGTTGGAACTCGTGCAGAATTATTATAAGAGCAACGATCATCATCACTTATTGTTCTCCTTCCCAACGTTTCAACACACATCTTCTGTCGTATTCAAGGTGAAAAAATTTGCTTTTAAAAAGTTTGTGAAATTCAGAACATTAAAATTACATTCATTACTTAAAATTGGGGAATTTTTTGAACTTATCAATCTTTGGGCATAGTCTCCTGTTTTTTTTCATAAAAAGCATAATTTTAAGATCTGAGCCTGCGTTTTCCCAACCAGTTTGAAAATGACCAGTTCTTGTATGGAGATATCTATTATTGGAGCTATCAGATTTGAGATCTTTCAGATCTCCATATTCCTCTTTATTTATATTTGAAATTATATATTGAAGAAAGTCAATATCAGAAGGTCGTTATAACCCAAATAATTATTCCACACATCTGAATAATTGTGGGATGTGAGAAATTTCCTGAAAAAGATTCTTTACTTCACAAAATAATGATCTCAGAAATACCAGACGTATGGGAAAATGTTAATTACATCTGTTGGGACGAGCTTTTAAATCAGGTATAACATGGTTCATTATCCCATAATTAATTGAGTAACGTACTCCACTCGGGAGGATAACTGCAGAAGATTTTTCGTTATAATGAAGATGAATCAGACCCAGTAGACATTTAAAAATCATTTTTAGATACAGGGACTTAGGGCCCATGGAATTTACTTTCACATGATAATAAAACTTAGTTAAAAGCTTAAGTCGTGAATGTAGATGTGAAAATGAAACTCTGGATTTTATGGTATTCAATCATAGGCTCAGCTATATGAAACCACGTTAGTAACTGGCTCATTTGAACTTGAGTTCGAGCCGTATCAAATGGATTGATTAATCTCAGAACTTTTTTCTTATCAGGAACAGGTGGTAATGATGATAGCAAAAATGGATTAGGCTTCTCAATATCCTCATCATTATCACCAGAATTGAACAATTCAATTTGTTTTCAATTACTATATTCACTTTAGTTTGCCCCATACCATGTATACTGGTACGAAGTGAGCGTCAAGATACAAATGACTCAATAGGGAACATTTGTTGTGAACGAGCCTTTATTTTTTTGTTGTTTGCTACGTTGTTTGCTGTGAAACATATTTAGTTCACATTAAGTCATTGAACAGACAACATTATATTCTTTTATCGTGTTAAAAAGGTCGAATTTGGTACCAGAAGTTGATGATTTGTGGAAAGCATTAATTTTTTGTTTTTAGTTAAAGAAAAGTGCTGCAGAGTCGCATCGAATGCTTGTCGAGGCATATGGTTGAACAATATCATAATCCCAATTTTCAGATTTCAAATATGTGTAGTTCTCAGAAACGTCTAATAGGCACTAGAACTTGAGACACCCTGTATTGTAATTTAATAGAGTATACTCACTTCCTTTATCTCAGACATTATACTCTGAATTTTGATATCGCTGAATGATAAATTTTTTTTACAGGTCAGCGTACCCATCTATATTCACTTTGACAACGTAACAAAACCTGCACTAGCGGCTCTGAAAAGGCGATTCTCTCGAGGAGTGATTCTGTATCCCGAACAGCAGTTGCGGATATTGAGGTAAAGACCAATCGGTTTAAAGCGTTTATCTGATAATTATCTTTATTCTCAATTCATGCAGAAGTTTTCTGGAAATTGTCCTTAATTACGTCGAATGGACTGTGCATTGGCGAACGAAATGGTTCAGTATTCAGAATTCGTGCAATTAAATTATTGAATTTCCATTAACTACAAACTGTATTCATAGGCAATGTGGAAAACATGTGGGCGAAAACGAAATTACTGCTGCACAGAGTATAGGTTGATACTGAGGCTTGTCACTCTACAGTGTCACTCATTTGGAAATTTATTATTCAGTATTCATCTGAAGGCTAGCAGACTATTGAAACTAGCTTGTACAGGGTTCTTCATGATTAATATCAGAGCCTTATCTAGTGAATAGATGTAATGTAAAAATTATTGAAAGTTTTGTGGTTATAAATTAATATTATTATAACGTTAACAAAATCACTTCAGCTTGGGAAGTTTAGGGAACACAAGAAATGAATTCGGTTTTTCAACGTAGGCACCTTGTTGATATTTAAATCTTGAAAATATCGTTTCTTTCTTATTTTTGAAGATATGCATTATCATACCCTCATGTTACATCTATTTCAAAATAGTAAATGAAAGTTCTGCATTTTCAAATGACACATTATATAGAACGAATATAACAAAAGTAGCTTCAAGCTATAATAAATAAATAATAACGTATAAAAGATGTTCGAAGTGTTCCTCATTATTTTTAATGCATATTTGAAAACGTCTAATTATATGAAGTTGGGCAAAACCAAATCCTTTATTTTTGATTTAATTTTAGGGCTTTATTCAACATAGTCACAGCCATTGGTTAGTGCTCAAATGTGCACCCATTTTTTTAGTTACTTGTTGCCATTTAGAAGGTAAATTCATTATGTCTCGTTTCCAGTACGTCTTGCCACTATTATATATGAGATATCCATTTTTCACAATATTCTCTTGACAATTTCACACCACCAAGAGAGTTAGACATGGACAAAAATAAATGATAATTACTTGGTGCCAGATCTGGATTGAAAGGCGGATGCATAAGAACCTTCCAACCAAGGTTCTGAAGCTTTTAGCGCGTCATCAAAGACGTGTGAGACCTGACGTTATCCTGATGGAATACGACACCTCTCCTATTTGCTAATTTTAGTCTCTTCTGATCATTTGTTACTTTCAATCGCTAATTGCTGGCAATAGAAATCCAAATTAAGCGTCTGGCCATTTAGCAGTAGCTCAAAGTAGATGACCTCTTTATAATCCCATCATATATACAGCATGACTTTCCTGGCTGCCAATCCTTGATTGGCCATCGTTTGAGCTGCTTCACCGACCTTCGACCATGAATGTTTTTGCTTGACATTTTCGAATGTGACCCATTTCTCGTCACCAGTAGCCATCTTCATCACAAATGGATCGATTTTTTTGTTTGGCCAAGGACTCGCAGGTGGAAACACGATAGATTAAAATTTTTTCCGACTGCTCGTGCGACACCCAAAAATCAAGCATTTTCACAAAGTTGGCTTTATGCAAATTGTTTGGAACTGGTTTATGGTCCATCTTTAGGTCCTGAGCGATGCTGCGGCAGCTTTCATACCGGTCTACTTCGAACCATTCCAATATTTCATCAACATTCTTGATGACAGGCCTTCCAGTGCGTTCTGCATTTTTCACATTGAAATTACCGTAACGGAATCGGCGAAACCAAAACTGCGCGTGATTGGCTGTTACAATATTGGAACTTTTAATATTTTTTACATTTGCAGCCACCTGATTTGCATTCTTCCCTTTATGAAAGCTAATTTGTAGCATGTATCTGAGTTTTTTTTCGTTCACCACCATCTTTGACGCTCTAAAACACAACTAAATCATTCGGTCCCATCAATGACAAAATATGTTTCGCTAGAATGTGAGTTCCTCATTTCGAAAAAAAAAAGTTTGACCAGATGCGACATATACAAACAGAGATATAGGGCAGTACACAGCCATGTGTCGATATAATAATGGATTCCTTTTTCCCAAATCTAATAATAGGTTGCCAAATATCTATCTTTCGCCTTTTTTTCTTTTGAATTTGAGTAGTCCGATGTTCGGGTTATATCAGGATTTTTTCTAATTATTTTCTGACGGTTCTGGGACTATCCTCAGGACCATTTTAGGATTTTACCGTAGAACCGCCTTTGGAGGGAGGAGTTAACCAATTTCTTTCGTAATTTGAAATGTTTGAATTTTATCTGCATCCGTTAACAGATATAAACAAATCTAAACATAGATGGTTTCAAATCGTGCATAAATTGGTATTAAGTTAAATGATTATAAATTAATATTATAGAGGGTTTTCAGGGGCAGGATTATGAGTTTTTTTTCTTTATTTCCTTGAGTTGTCCTATTCAAACTGCAAGCACTAGTACAGCTTCATTTATTACAATGATTTAAGTTTTCTACATAATCATTACGAATTCCTTAACTATTTTTAAGTATGTGAAAAATAGGTATATTAAAAAAAGTTTTTTTCAGCTCTCTTCAACAAATCGGCAATATTAAAAATGTGCATTATGATTCATTATTGACATATTCATTAATCTATTTGCTTTTCTTTCAATTTATGGCTTATATGATCAGGAGAATTAAATTTAAATATTCTGCTGTAACCGATTCAAATAGTCCTACGAGTTTGCGCATTTTGCCAAATTCAACTTGTTCGGGTTTTTCTCTGACAAATTTTGGACCAAATCTTCAAATTGGTTCGCTGTTCGGGTTTTTTCAGTACAATCCCAGTACAGTTCCAGAACAGTCAAAATCGGTAGAGCATGTATCAGTTCAGGATATTTTGCGGACTACAAATGCTACCAACCTTTAAACAACGATCACTTGAAAACCCAATTTGTGGTAAATTCGTAATTTTAGACGAGAAATAAATCAAGATTTCCCTTTACATCAAAGTTTACTACCAATTGCATCAAAAGCTCCTTATAAATTAACAATTGAAAACCATTATATTCAAAAAGGAAATGTGCGCATGTATCCAGGTATATTTCAAAAATTCAAATTTTTGATGAAACGAAATGAAAATCTCAGTTTTTTTATCAGCAACCTGATTATCAATGAAATTCCTAGCGAACTTTTTCTGTTTGAGAGTTTCGTCTGCATGAAATTGTTTTCCATAGTTAGAATAATGTTTTATCAAATTTTCATCGACAAACCAAAAATTTAATGTTGATAGAAACAGTTGAGTACTATAATAGCGCAATTCAAATTACAAATCATTATTAAAATTAACAAAATATATATAATTCCACCTGATAAATACTGAACAGTGAATCTGTATCAAACAGAACATTTCGATAGATCTACTTTCTGCTCTTTGTTGCATCACTCATATTCAGACAGTGGTTGCATTAACACATGAATATTATTGATAGTATAAACTGAAATATAAACTACTTCAGAATTCAGAGCAATCCCTTCCCTATATAGGTAAATTGTATGGTTAACTGATTTACCAATTTTACTTTGCGTTCAATAATGTTTTGGAAATATTTTCAGGTTCAGATCTGTATAACCAGTTATTATCACATCATTGAATTAATTAGGATTTCAGGTATAAATTGATTTGATATAGTGGATATGAAAAAAGATTTTCTGCAAAGATGAAAAAGCTTTTTTATTTATGGGTAATACAACAAATTTAAATGTCACGAGATTCACTTAATAGAAATACATAAATCCAATGAACTGATTTCATGAGGCTGAATACAATGCAAAATTGTTCATTAATTATTCATCAAATAGAGCACAATTATGTATAGACTAATATTCACAATAAAAAAATAATTCTAGGAAATATAGATTCAGTATCAGCTCGATTGAATTTTTAACAACACATATCTTAGTTTCAAAGAAAACCAACTCTGTGATGATAGGTGTCTATTGTACCCATGCCAAAGCAGAACAGATATTAGTTCTATAAACAATTTTTCTTATATAAGGCACCAAGAAACTATCAGAATAATCAACAAGAATTTTCCTTCCGATACAAAAACTAAAGAGCAATGCTTGATTTCAAGCACTGATGCCAAACTATATAGATTACCATAACATATTCATATAAACACATACACATACAAAAAAGAATTTGAAGAATTAATTTCAGCACTCCTCCATAGGACTGGACAAGGTCAAACACTCACATGAAAGGCTAAAAACTTTACAGATGATCAAACACAATCCCTTTACCAGCTTGATATACCAATTGTTTACATCTAATAAATACAAACAACCAGTTTCTTCAAAATCCATTACATTAGTGTTCGATCCCTTGTGTAATTTATCAAACAGATTTCAGGGTTGAAATGAGTTGTCTTCGAACCATCATGTTGGTTATCCAAGAGATTTATCTACCAACTAACGAAGCGTTTGGCCACTCAGGTCATTTAAATCATAAAATAATGGGTTTCCACAAAACATTGAAAATTATTTCTCATTTCCATTACTTGTACTAATTTGTTGCTTGAAAAACATCTTCACCCAATTTACTATGATTGTCAACCTTCAATATTTTTGTCGATTGAAATAAACATTCTTTCGTTTTGAATCCAATTCTTGAAAATTAGGTATACCCCAATAAACATATTTTAGGAATCGACAATCCTGAAACTGCAAATATGACAAATCAAAATTCTGTTAAAATGTAATAAAAAAGCATTTGAAACTTTTAAATCCGTTGATTAAATAGAATAGAATAAACACATATATTGCTATACATGCTCTCTACTATTTCTAACATCAAAATTGATTTGCTGAATTATACTTTGCAATCATTATTTCATTGTTTTTTAATAAGTTTCCGTATCTTACAAAAAATAGCCTTGAAAAAAATGGGAATGGTTGGATTATTGCAAAAAGTAGCAGATGGATACACTTGGTGATAATTTGGCATTATGAATTTTGAGTAACTGTTCAACCTCTCTGCATATTTTTCTGTACACTCCACAAGAGAATATCCATTTTGTTGCAGGTTATACCGATGTTTATCCTGAAGTAAGCATTAACGATAATTGGCCACTATTCTTTCTAATACCCATTGCATTAATTTTCCATTTAATGGTCTTTAACTGACTGTCTCAGAACAGTCAGGAAAATACGAACCCGAATGAAGCTATTATTGAAAAATTCAACAAGTTAACTTGAATAAACTTCCGATACCATTTACAAACGTTCTATTTAGTATACGTTTGTATGTTTACTGGGTGCTTTTCATTGTCTGCTTGAACTACTCGGTTTATCTACTTGCGGAGAGAATATATTTATTGGTATATTGTCCAGAAATTTCTCCACTCTCCATTTCGTATCGGGTTGATAGTTTATCGATCATTCTCTACTTTTTCAAAAGCTAATTGACCATGATAACGATTGAATAGGTCTATCGAAATGTTGGCTGGAAAAAGAACAATAAGGAACGGAGGTTATAGCTCAAATAATAATTGTATACGAGTTCCATCATTCAACGTTTACCATCCATCGTTACCGTTTCATTCTAATGATAGTTATAAAAATTCTAGGTCTGCGGGTCCATTCGCTCGAGTTGCTCAACCGAAGTCACCCCAGGCGACTGGCACTAAAAATTTCAAGATTAAGGGCAGAAAAGGGATGAAGACCGTCTTCAATATCACGCAGACGGACGGCATTATTTATGTTCAGGATAACGTGGCACTCAAAAAGTCCGAGGAGTACATCATGTGAGTTAGAAATTGACTTATATAAAATCTTTATTCCCTGGTATCCTTCAAATTATTACTCTTGGAGCCAGTCAATAATTTCAATAGATGTGTACCAAACAAATATTGTAGACGGATTATTATGTATATGTTTGGATGAATATAAAGGTTTTTTTGGAGGTTGAACGTGACTTGGACCAGAGAGAATGTTCTAGAGTACGATGAACTGGAGATCCGATTAGTGAACGAACCAAGAAGAAACTGCGAAAAGGAGGAATTTCGAAAATTCTGCTCTGAATTTGCAAACTACGAAGACTGCACCTCTCACACAAATTGTGCTATTGCAACAGGAGGATATAACTCTGTTCAAAATAGGTGAGAAGCTTATAGATTTCAGGGTGTTACTCATCATGTTCATGTAGGTGCTTATAATGAGTCATCATTATATACACAGTACAGATCAGATTGAATTTGGTTGTTGTTGGAACATTGCCGGAGAAGAGGAATCAAAAAAATGGTCATTAGGTTCAACTGACTTATGATTTATGCATCTAATCATGTGTACAAGTATACATGAATATTTATAATTCAGAAAGTAAACATGAAATATTATACATGATTTAATTTTCAGAAAATTCTATTTTTGATGAATAATTCAAAATGAAAAACAGCACTGATGCGAGGTCAGGAGCATTTGTGCCTTGTTTTAGAGTCATTTCACGTGTGGTACAGTGTGATACTAATACAACCGCAACGATGAATGAATAGATCTACATATCAAATTGAAATAACTGCTCACCGTTTTCCATAAATTTTGTTCGAAGCTCAAAAAAAAAAAACTGCGATTTTTTATTATTAATTTGAAAAATATGATGACCTCACGAAAGCGTTTTCCTCATACTCCATTTCACCATAAACTAAGCATTTCTATCAATTTTCGACCAACTGAAACTGGGTTGAAAAGGTGGATTTTTATCGAATACCAGGCAGTTCAATAAGTTTTGTCATTGGATAAGAAAAACAAATTTTATGGTTCGAAATTCACTTTATTAGTCAGTATAATAATAATTATTATAATAATCCTGGCCTAACATTAATACCTGGACGACTCAATAACGTCGCTAGGCATCTCCATTGGAACACTTGCAGAAAATTTATCATTAATGTCAATGATTCGAACACCAGCTTGGCCCCGTAAGAGACTCTGCAAACATTACTCTTATATGGGATAACCAAGTGCACGCAGACAGAACCATAAAGGAGATCAACCAGATATAATCCTAGAAATAAGGAGCAAATACTTGCCTGTTAATTGACGGAGCAATCCCGTCAGATTAAAATATAACTGAAAAGTAGGCGAAGAAGAAGATTAAATATAAAGATCTGCAGATAAAGATGCAAAGGATGACTGATGTGAAAACAGCCGAGTAAGATGGCCGAGTTCTGTACAGAATTTTTCGTACGCCACTGGAATATTGGCCGGATATCGATGCAAACAATTTTGATTCGCCGAGATAATTTGAGATTTTTCTATTTTCACGTTGGAATCTGGATACGGTACGTTCTCTACGACGATGGCCCATGATAAGTCCATTTCCAGCACTCATTCCACAGCACTCCCGGGTCGCATATGCCGAATGATGGACAAGTTTTCAATAAAAAAATTTTTATCTGGCAAACTAGACATAGGATTGATGTCAAATTTGGCAATAGCGTCCAGGAAGATAAACTGACAATTATTTCTTATGCCACATTTACTTGCACCCCCAGGGAGGTCAATAGGTACTCTGCCTGATTATTAAAAATTCATAAAAAATCAATCATACTCCCGCAGACTTATCTATATATTGACAAAAACATTATTCAGTAGTTATCTCGGTCTACCAACCTCATGGGGGCTAAAATAACGGCTCGATGATTTTTCAAGCAGATACGAATATCTCGAGAACTAGACATGCAATCGACACGAAATTTGGTATTTATTCTTCTCTCTAAATACACAAAATAACTTTATGTCTCACTGCCATCAACCATACATGAGAATGCCCTCATACTCCTGCAGAATTATCTAAATATCGACAAAAAAATATTTCAGTAATTATCTCTGTCTTGCACCCCCAAGGGTGGTCAGTAGGTGCCCAGCCTGATTATAGAAATTTCATAAAAAATCAATCAAACGTGAGAATGCTATCCTACTCCCGCAGAATTATTATATCTTGACATAAATATAATTCAGTAGTTATCTCTGACTTGCAACCCCATGGGGGCTTAAATAACGGCCTAATGATAATTCAAGTAGATACGAATATCTCAAGTACTAGAAATTGAAGAACAATTAAAGTCAATCATTATGGTATAATTTTCAAATAAAACTAACTCCCTAACAGAGTCTGGAAGGAAAGATGATTCTCGGAATAATGCATTTATTTATTTATATCGGTAATGAAGGATGAAGAAGAAGAAGACATTTATTGGTGATTAAGACAAATAATACATTGTTTTCACACGTCATTAAGGGTAATCTACAAACAGCAGTATAAATAGTATATATAATCTCAGTTCCAGAACAATATTATACAAAATCAGTTTCATCCAGAGTCATATTATAAAATTCGTCAATTGAATAAAATACCTTCAATGTCAGCATTTTTGTTATTCTTTTCTTGAAAACGTTCATTGGCAGATTCTTCAGCCCACCAGGAAGTTTGTTGTACAAAGACACCGCTCGGAATTCAGGAGCGCGCTGGGATTTACTCAATCTTAGGAAATCTTTCCTAATGAGTGATTTGTTCCGTGTGCCATATCCATGTATGTCAGATTGTAGCACATATTTATCCTTGTTTTTATGGATATATAATATAACACTCTCCAATATGAACAACGATGGGAATGTAAGAATACCCAGATCTTTAAAGGCATTTCTACAGTAGTCACGGTAGCCCAGCCTTCTCAAAATTCTTATTGCTCGCCTCTGCAGTCTGAAAACAGTTTCTCGACCCGCACTGCCCCCCTACAGCAGGACGCCATATTTCTGATGTGATTCTACTAGGGAAAAATATACGGCACGTACCATGTCCGGTGCCAGGGAAAAGAATAGAGTTCTCAGGGCAAAAATATTTCGACTGAGCCTAGCAGAGAGGTTATCAATGTGGCTACTCCACGTGAGCTCCGAGTCCACATGAACACCGAGGAACTTTACTGAACGAACCATTTCGTCCGCCCCATCAAATGATCTCAAGGTCATAATCATATTATGTGTTTTCTCCTCATTCACACTGAGGCCGTTTGCCGTGAACCACCCGACGAGCCTCACTCGCTCTATACGTGAACGCTCAAGAATGTCTGTGAGTTCGTGTCCCTTATTGCGACCGCAGTATCATCTACAAATAATGTAGCTTCAACTTCAGGTATATAATCTGGTAGATCGTTAATATACACCAGAAATAGCACTGGTCCCAAAACTGAACCCTGTACCACTCCCATATTAATGAGACTCATCTGGGAGCGTGTTACGTCCGTACCATTTGATATCTCTCGCTCGAAAAAGAAGCCGTCATGTCCATCGCCCTGTCGTCGAATCCATATCTATTCAATTTTTCGAGGAGTTTGTCGTGGGGTACACAATCAAAGGCCTTTGTAAGATCGACAAATGAGGCAAGACGGTGTTCCCTATTCTCAAAGCTTTCGATAGTAGAATTGACAAAATCGATAATCGCCTCAACTGTATTCCTCCCCTCGCGGAAGCCAAACTGACGGTCAGTTAGCAAGTTGTTGCACTCGAGATATGCAACAATCTGTGTTGACATAACTTTTTCTAACACATTCGAGAAAACAGGTACTAGAGAAATCGGACGGTAGTTGTTGACATCATTCTTGTCGCCCTTTTTGAATACAGGGACCATCTTGGAGACCTTTAAGCATTTTGGGAACTTGCCGATGATCAACCCCTCGTTGATCAATTTGGTAAGAGGAGATATGATAGAATTGATATTTCTTTTCACTACCTTGATTGAAAGTCCATAGTAATCGGTAGAGTTACTATTTCTCTCACTACATTTTGTCCAATTTCCTGGAAACTGAATGTGTTCCTCGGTGGAATATGCTTTCGGAAGGTCTCGTCGAAAAGCACGTTGGTTTGAGGTAGACCACAAAGGACCCTCTGTGCAACAGTTGCAAAATGCGCACCGAAGCTATCTGCATGCAAGCACAATGTTGGCTAGTTCCCGTTTACCACCGTCTCTGATGTAACCATTTATTATGCGCCAGGCCGCTTTTAACTTTTTATCTGAAGATCTGATTTTGCTGTTGTAATAACTTATTTTTGCTCCCTTTATTGCTTTTCTATACTCCAGACGTAGTTTGTTCCTGTGTGCGCGTAGATCAGACGATGCATAGTACTGATACATCGAGTTTATGAGCAACAAGTGTTCTCTAATCTGTCTTATTTCGCGGGTGAACCAACCGATATCAGCTCGTGTATCCTGGACTCTCATTTTTTTTCCGGGAATGCCATCACAAAATCTTCCACAATGTTCTGATTAAACATACTGAAGCGTGCCTCAAAATCCAAAGTATTGTCATAAATGAAACCCCAATCTCTTCTTTGTAGAGCACCATGCATCTCGAAAAAACCCTCGGCAGTTAGAGGTCGCAATTTTATGTACTTATATGATTTAAGGTTGTTGGGAATCATCGCACTATAGATCTGCGCATCATGGTCCGAGAACGATGTCGGTATCACGTCCGCATACTCACCCTGTGTGTCAAAATTTGTGAGGATGTTGTCGAGACAATTATTGTTCCTGGTAGGCTGAAAAATTTTCTGCTTGAACCCGAAGGATGACAAAAGATTTTGAAACGTTTTAGTCTCCCTATCCGGAACGAAACATGTACCGGTATCGAATTTAATATTAAAATCACCACATAAAAAAACATTTTCATTATATACATTAATAAAATCTAGTGAAGTCTCCAAATTGTCTATGAATAATTTGAAATTTCTGGAGGGGCGCAACAATAAAATTAATTTTGTTTAATTTCAGCTTTATGGCAGATATCTCACAGTGAATTTCTAAAGAAAGATCGCGAATTTTCATTATTGTTGGGCAATCGATGATAGTTCTACTCTGATTTACCAATATCATAGATCCTCCATTTGATAGGTTGGTCCTTGTATATGCGTGGCCCATGTGCCAGCCATCCAGGCACATCCCTTCTGCTTCTGACTTGGTTAACCAATGTTCAGTTAGGCACAACACATCTGGTGTATTGTACTGGGAGTATATCATGCACTCAAGGTCATTCATCTTATTACGGACACTCTGTATGTTTAAATGCATCAGATTAATACTTGCTTTTCCATTTTTCTGTGCATCCCGGTAGACTAATCTACTGAGGAATTTAATTGAGTTTTGCCAATTTACAGAATTGAATAATGTAATTTTGGCGCATCGATCTAAACAGTGCAGACGAAAAGAATAATTGAATGGTTGCTCTGTATAGTTATGATGTGGTATTTAATCATAGGGATTACCTCTTATTAACCTCCCTGAGGGTTGCAAGTAAATGAAGTAAATGTTCTCGAGACATTTGTATCTGCTTAAATAATCATTAAGCCGTTATTTTAGCCCCCATGGGGTTGCAAGTCAGAGATAACTACTGAATTATTTTTTGTCAATATATAGATAATTCTGCGGGAGTATATTTATTTATGAATTTTTAATAATCAGGCAGAGTACCTACTGACCCCCCTGGGGGGTGCAAATAAATGTAGCATAAGAAATAATTGTCAGTTTATCTTCCTGGACGCTATTGCCAAATTTGACATCAATCCTATGTCTAGTTTGCCAGATAAAAATTTTTTTTATTGAAAACTCGTCCGTCATTCGGCATATGCGACCCGGGGGTGCTGTGGAATGAGTGCTGATACTGAATTTATCATGGGTCATCGTCGTAGAGAACGTACCGTATTCAGATTCCAACGTGAAAATAGAAAAATCTCAAATTATCTCGGCGAATCAAAATTGTTTGCATCGATATCCGACCAATATTCCAGTGGCGTACGAAAAATTCTGTACAAAATTCGGCTATCTCACTTGGCTGTTTTCACATCAGTCAAATTCACATCAGTCAAAGGATGTGGCAAATGGAAACCCGCCTTGTACCATTTGTCATCGGAGCAACCGGCCTAGTGTCAGAAGCAACGTACTAGGCCATAAACCTGATACCAGGAGAACACAACCTTCTCAGAATGCAGCAGTCAGTGTTGCTGAGACCTATCATACGTAAAGTGATACGAAATAAAAATCAGAAGGCGGAAATACCCTAGGAACACGAAGTAAACCCGGTGTTGAACTCAGTTACTACCATTTGGAAGACTCCATCCAATGTGATACTAAAAATAATAATAAACCCGGACAGGGGTGGTTAGCAAGCTAGCCACTTGGGAAGTGATGCCCCGCGGCCCGAGTTACCCATTTCTAATGGATACTAAGAGTAAAATTAGCCTCGGAACACAACTGCTACCTGGGGATCACAAGGGAACGTCTGGAGCTGGTGCTGGATGTGATAGCCTACAAGCCACCAGTGGTAGAGTACCATACAGGCGGGTACCTACCGGGTCACCCGAAAGAGCAACCGCCACTACTAACCGGGATCCACGAGATCTCAATCCGTCCCGCGCTGAGGAAGATGTTACTGAGGAGAAATTACCTGAGTCCACTTCAACAGCCCTAAAACTGAAGCAGAGAACCATATGAACATCTGAAATGAAGGAATTCATGGTTTTATGCTATGGGAAAATCTTCACCAGTCAAGACGTAATCAAGCTTGGAATTAGATGTGTGACCATTGACATTCGTGAAAACCCTTGTTATAGCATCTGATGACAAATGTTAATTATTACATTCAAGTAAGTCTAAACATAAAGTCCTGTTTGGATATTCAGCATTCAAAAAATATATGTTCATATCTCCGCAATCTAGTAAAATGTCACCTGATTTGGAAACATGATCAAGTGAGCACAAGAAATAATCAAAAAACCGGTGAAGGTCGATATGAACTAATATTAACATATTTGCAATGCATCACCTCAACTATAATTCCACTACACACTTCAAACACCATGTCCTGGGAATATTTTGAATAATATTTGCCGGTAAATCATTATCTTCAATATTAACGAATGGGATTATGCTGAATTGCTTTTTCAAGTCTGCGATTTCATTGTTTTTATCCAATATTGTTGTCATAAGTGAGGTAATTTTGTATTTAAGGAGAATATTTTTCTCAATAAACAAGTTTTTTGATTTTGAAATTATTCAAAGAAGATCTTGATGTGTTGACTCGTTCGTAATAGACTATCCAGTAGTAGTGTCGAAGAATGGAGATATTTCGCATGTATATTCACTTTGCGAGAATGAATCTCTGAGATTACCATGCGCCAATAATGACTAGCTTGTTTTTTCCTTTCGTATACTGTGAAAACCCAAATTCGATCATTTTTTGAATTCCCAAATTATTATGAATGATAATTCATAATCGTGAAATATATCATCTACATTCATATTTCAATTTTGTGAATTCTTACAAAATTGATATCCTGCAATATCAATTTTGTGAATTCTTACAAAATTGATATCCTGCAATATCAAATTGAAAAGAAGTTATGAGGGTAATGAAAAAGTAAACCTGCTTTCAGAAAAAAATGTTCGTATTTTTTCTTTTAAGAGGTTTTATAAGGCCAATTGAAAAAAAAACGATACGTAAAATCACGAGGATAAGTACTTCAACAGTCATATTCAACAATTTAACGGCAGATTACATCGTTAGCCCAATAAAAATGTGAAATTCTATTGCTCCCACTGTAACAAGAAACAAACAACAATCCACAATACTAATGCTTATTTTATTGTTTTCTTAAGATTTCACGGTTCATACCTCTTGGATAATATAGAAATTTCCATAGAATGGTCATTCGTGACCATTCAAAAACATTTAATCTATATCATAGTCAAACCCTACCGTTGATCACACCATCTTTATCCATTCAACGGAATTTCCTGAAATAAGTTTGCGGAAGTTCACTAGTTTCGGAACTTCTCTTTCCAAGAAGTATGCATATTTCCGAACTTTTTCAAAGAAAGCCGATATTCAAAAGAGGATTATGAAAGTTTCATCGGCAAGTCATGTTTTACTCTTTCACAGAATTTAACAAAAACAGTGCAAGACTTTCACAGTCAATTCATTCCTTCATCCAATTAGATTAAGACTTTCAGTGAAAATCTTGAAGTTGGGAAGTTATAAAATGGTCGTTTTCTGTTCGTCAGGAGGTTTTTTATTGGATTTCAGAAAAGGGTAACATGGTGTTTCTTTTGAATGCTATAATTGTCGAAGATTTAAGTTTCTTGGAATGCATATATTCCGATATTCAAAATGTATATTTGAGTAAGATGACATAGAAAATTTTTTATTATAGCTATTGGCTTATCACTCGTTTGCATGCATATAAGATTTATTTAGCAATAAATTAAAGGGAGGCCAAGTTAACCTCGAAACACTCTGAACATATGGTATAATTCGAAACCCTCCCTGACTAAGGGCCGTATTCATAGTCCGTACTCAAGGCTGAGTACGGCTTAGTACGGTCCCTTGAGTGGCTGACGGTATTTATAGTCGAAAAATGTGAGTTTGAGTGAGTTGAGTAGGCAAAAACGCCTTTAAACCTTAGTGTCGAGTGACCAGTTCTATGTCTTTCTTTCATGTTCTTTCTCACAGTTTTGGTGAATTTGAACATAGTGTGGGACTATCACCACTGCGCATGCGCAAAACTGAAATATCTAGATCGCTGCTTATTGGCGCGCGCGCCTTTCTCAAGCAAACTTGACGTAATACAACAATTTCGGGGAATAACAGGGGCTTGTTTTCTTTTACTTGAATAGGATACAAAAACAACGGAAATAGATGATATAATATGAAAAAATTAAGAAACAAATATCTTATTTTAACAATAACCATACTTACAGTTTAACTTCAACTAAGCCATCTTCCACTTAAAACTGTATTATATCGTCTTACTCAATACCCTCAGACATTAAGTACCATCTTCGTTCATTTCCTTCTGCTACTTGTTGATTACCCGATATACCTTTCCTACATATATTTGATCTCCACGATCGATATAGTGTTTAAATTTTATTAACCCTGGGCTTAGGTTACATCATACAATTTTATGATCCAAAATGGCCTTCATCATTCAATATAATCTCCCTGAACAATAATTCCCTTAGTGTTCTTTCTCCAATGATCCTTCAATCTGTGGATTCCATTCCTGAAGTGAGAGTCCAGAAAATATGCAAAATAAGCTCCAACAGCCATTATGACCTATTCATATGATGAAAAACTTTTCTTGAGTTCTGAAAACAAATGGAAGTTGCTGGTAAATGCGTTGGATTCTGCAAGAATTCGTACTTTAATTCATGTATTTTAGCCATTAACAAAATGTGATACGGAGCATTTCCTGAAGAAAAAGAATTTTTTTCTTCTGCGAATCGGGTCTTTTGTCACGAATGTTTATTTCTACAGATCCAAAAGGATAATCAATATTCAGAATTAATTGTTTTATCGGTTTGTAAATAATCCACAAAGAAAATGCCTATCTCATCTCAAATAATTGATGCCATAACATTCTTGGCGGATTTTCGAAGTCGTTTTGGATTCGAACAACCAGGTTCACACCACTATTTATCCATTTGTTTTGATTCGGGATTATGATGATAGATCCAAAATTTTTTCCAAACCGATAAACCAACTTACAAATTCCACTTCATCCTATTCAAAATGCTACAAATGCTGTTGAGAAAGTTGCATTCGGACATATTTTTGTTCTATAGTTAGTAAATGCGGCACCCATTGTATACACAGCTTTCTAAAACCCAAAATTCCACTCAAAATATGGCTCACACTGCCTAATGAGATGTGTAGAGATCCTCTATTCTGTATTTTGGTTATGATTTGTGGTGTTGATGCGCTTTTTGGACACCCTTTGTGTTGATCATCTTGAAGGCTTGTGCGATCATGTTTAAATTCAGCAACCTATCTTTCAACTGTTCTGATTGTATTATTCACTTTCAACATTCGTTCCGGAATTTCTTTCAGTGCTACACATTCCAAAAATATCAATGTTATCACTACACGATATTCATTTTTTTGTGGATATGTGAAAATATTGTGGAAGTTTGTGAAAATTGTGAAAAATATACTGCGACACGGCGACAGTAAATGGCTTGTGACCAAAGAATGGATTGACAAATTGAAATGAAACTTCACATGCGTTTATATGAAGAGTGTACCAAGAAAACAAAATAACATTGACTAGTAGCAACAACAAAACTTAAACAACCTGATATTACTTTACCTTTTACGCTAACAACCCGAGAAATCTTCAGTAATTGGTTTTTGCATGTAAGATAAATCTCTAGCAATCATATGTAATTTGGACAATTATTTCGTTCTGAAAAATTGATTACTTTAGCTCATCTCCATTGGAAGGTAGAGAAAATAGGGTGTAACTAAATAAGTGTAAAATATTTAAGGAGGTGATTCCTCATTGAAAAAAGGTAGGATCTTTCATATAAAGGAACTTCATTGGAGCATCCCTTGTTAAGATATAGCCCCTCAAAGGGAGTACATAAAATTTGTATAACAATTTTTTTCACAATTTTTATCATTAAGTCGTTTAATGCAGGTACTAACTACAGAATAATATTGTAATAAATTCAGTTCGCATTTATGACGATGTACCTATCTCTGTAGTTGTTCGTTAAATAATTTTTTGCTGCGAACTGGTTTATTTTGGGCAAAAAACCCATGGGATATTTTTTGTTTAAAATGAAACAGACTATCGGAAATAAATTTTTAAATGTGAAACAAATAATAAGACAAAAAGTTACATTGGAAATAAACTTTAGGGGTTGCGTTTCCCACCCTTACAACCATAAAGTAAACCAAATAAATAACTGGATAAGTGTCTTTTTGCTAGTAGGAAACGTTAGGTTGATTTTTTAAATGAAATAAGTATTATATCACAAACTTCCCCACCTAAGGATTATGATTTCCCTTTGAATGGGTTCCATAGCAGACTTCAAACATCAGAAGATCTGAAAAATCGTCACTTGGAACGCAAGACCCGATTCGAAGAATCCTCCTTGCAGATTGGCGATAAATTTTGTGTATTGAATCTGAATATAGAGGGTATTTCTAAGGACAGGAGTGATTATATTTCTAAATTAGCACAGGACTATGGTGCTGAGATTATTCTAAGAGACACATGCGTATACTAAAAAAAATCTTCGTCAAAGAGGAACCATAAAAGGTTATGTATTCATTGATTATCTCCTTAGTAAAATTTACGGTTTAGATTGTTATGTTAAAAAATCATTGATTCACAACATCGAGTTAATCCAAAAAGGCGAATTTGAGGTTGTTTTCTTTATCTCTTTCAAATTTTGTAATATTTCTATCGTTAATATTTATAAACCTCCAAATACTATTTGGCCAAGAAATTTGGAAATGAATCTTTCTCATCCTTCAATTTATTGCGGTGATTTTAATTCTCACCACGTAATGTGGGCTTATAATAATAATGATAGAAGTGGAATAGCTTTAGCTGACTGGATGGAAGATAATAGATTCTATTTAATTTTTGATGGAAAAGATGTACCTTCTTTTCATTCTTCTCGATGGAAGAGAGGCTACAATCCTGATCTCTGCCTAGTGTCTTGTGACAATACTTGCAAATCGCTTCCTGTAAAGCGTCAAATTTTAGGAGTTTTTCCTCATAGCCAACATAGGCCTATACTGTTGACTTAATTCAATATTCAGAATGTTTAAAAAGACCTCGTTGGAATTTAAAGAAAGCGAATTGAATTGAATTTGCTAAGAAGGTCGACAGTGATATTAGATGGATTAAACCCACTCATGATAACTATCACAGATTCTTAGGTGTTGTGAAAGCCGCAGCAAAAAAGTTCGTTCCAAGAGGTTTCCGGAAAGATTATATTCCAGGTTGGTCGAAAGAAACCGATAATCTGTACAAGGACTATCAAAAATCACCATCCGTTGATAATTGTGAAGGGCTTATGAATTCTATCAATACAAGCCGAAAAGAGAAATGGGATAGTGTTGTATCAAAAATGAATTTCACACATTCGAATGGGAGTTCATGGGATATATTGAGAAAATTAGGTGAAGCTGCTCCTCTTACCTCCTCATCATCAAAAATTGATCCAAATTTAATCGCACGCCGCCTAGTTAATGTCTCTGAATCAGTCAATTTATCCCAATCTAAAACGAGGACTATGAAGAAAATATTACGGATATTCAGGAGATCAGCTCCTACTTTAGAACATGTGTCACGTCCATTCAATAAAGATGAATTGAGGGCTGCAATCAAATCTACCAAATCTCGAAAGGCAGCAGATTTTGACGGAATTTATCCAGAATTCATCAAACTTTTAGGAAAAAAGGCCTTGTCTTGGGTATTGTCTTTCTATAACAATATTCTGAATTCGGGAAACTTTCCTTCCGAATTTCGTAAGGCTAAAGTAATAAGTATTTTGAAACGAGGAAAAAATCCTTGTGATCCTAGTAGTTATCGACTCATCCTTTCAAAATGTTCCTTTCAAAATATTAGAAAGGCTAATCCTCTTTAGAATTGAATCTTCTATAGAAAATGCTCTACAAAATTCCCAGGGAGGTTTTAGGAAAAACAGAAATCGTTCGGATCAGGTTCTCAGCCTTGCAACTTTCATAGAATCAGGCTTCAATAATAGCTTGAAAACAGGAGCTGCTTTCATCGATTTATCTTCGGCATATGACACTGTGTGGAAAGATGGATTAATGTTCAAACTCTATACCCATCTGAAATGTGGGTAAATGGTACGATTATTAGAAAATATGTTATCTGATAGAAGGTTTCGTGTTTTTATTGACAATAGGAGTAGCAACTTCAAAACATTGAAAAACGGTCTTCCTCAAGGAGCAGTTTCAGGTCCTTTACTTTTCAATTTATATCTAAGTCATTTGCCCACTACATCATCTCAAAAATTTGTTTATGCTGACGACATTGCTATTGCTTACCAACATTCGGATTTCTATACTATGGAAAACATACTGTCTCTGATTTAGAAATTTTAAAGAATTATTTTATCGAGTGGCGATTATGTCCAAATCTGAACAAAACAGAGGTATCTTGTTTCCATCTGAATAATCATGAAAAATATAGAAAACTAGCTGTAACTTTCAATGATTCTCCTATCGCACATAATTTCTATCTAAAATACTTAGGAATTAAATCAGATTCATCTCTCAATTACAAGGCTCATTTAAATGACCTGAGCCTAAAACTGAAAACAAGGAATAATATTGTTCAGAAATTAGCTGGATCATCTTGGGGTGCTGATGCTTCCACTCTTCGCACAGCATCTCTAGCCCTAGTCTTTTCTGCAGCTGAGTATTGTTGCTCTGTTTGGTTTAATAGTGCACATTCACAAAAAATTGATGCACAATTGAATACATCCATGAGAATAATTACTGGCACCATAAGATCAACACCGGTTCATTGGTTACCAGTATTGTCTAATATTGTCCCTCCCCATATTCGCAGAGTAACTGCAGCTCTGAATTCTTGGAATAAATATCATTCTTCTCCCAATTTATTCCCAATTATTTAATATTTTCCACACAATAGAATTCCCCGATTGAAGTCACGTAAACCATTATGGCATAATACGTTCTTCAATTTGAACCTAAGTGATAAAATATTATGAGTGGAACTCTTACGAAATGTTCAATAAGTATCTCGTTTCTGATCCTTCTGAAAAAGTTCCTGTTTTTGATCTTCCAAGAAAAATTTGGACAGTTCTTAATCGTTTGAGACAGGTCATGGTCGTACCAATGGCATGCTATAGTACTCCCTTTGAGGGTCTGTATCTCAACAAGGAATGCTCCATTTAGGTTTCTTTATAGGATTGATCCTTTTTATTTTCGAAGAGGAATCACCTCCTTAAATATTTTACACTTATGTAATTACACCTTGTATATAGCCAGACGGCCGGCTGAACATATATCTACTAGAGTTTAACTACGGATCCGGAAAAGTCGAATCTAATCGATTGAGACCATTTTAATTGAGCTCGACAACAGAAAATCACTGATGTCTGGGTAGAACGACAGAACGCGGGTAGACTTGTTGAAGGAACTAAGAAAAAATGATCACAAACGTTGACGATAAGCCTGCTTTTTGCGATCTTGTTCCTAGTTCATCGAACTAACGAAACAATATTTCCATCAAACGCCATTTGGCATTCTCAAACTCACTATAAGTATTAATATTCAGTTGAAAGTTGAATGAAGGGATTTAAAAATAGGTTTTTATCGAAATTAGGTTTAGAAGTTCATAAAATCATAATCTTTGTCCTGATTAAATGATTTGTCTGTCAAGAATGAGAAAAATAGAAATGGGGAAGGAAGTAGATATTCTAGAGAATTTAATATTTCAGGGACTCTTTGGGATATCATAGATGTGAATGGAGAGGAGACAAAAACCCATCAGTATCAATTTTGACTCCAGTCTACTCAACTTGCACACCAGACTTGAAAACCTGTCCAGATGGCTTCTGCGACTCTTTGGAACGTTTGAACTACAGTATCTGTCCTCAAGATTGTACAGGTAAAGTTTTTATAATCCTACACTTGATAATGGAAATTTGGAGATGATATATTTCATCAGAATTAACACAAATATTGATTTTATTCAATCGGATCAGGATATATTCCAAAAAGTATTTTATTTTGATAGAAAATGTCGGATTTCCAACATTGAAGAACACTAAAACAAATAGAGGCATCGATATTGCCTCAGGAGTCTGCATATGTGATACACTTGGATCTTGTCATTGTGGTCATAAGAGTAAAAAGAGCAATGGTGATAAGAACAAGAACTCGAAGATGCTTTCCACAACACATAGACCAAAAGTTGATGACAGTTCATCTTCACCAAATATCACCACAGGTGAACTCTTCAGTAAGTAGTGCATTGTCTTGAAAAGATACTGCCTTGTCGATGTTTCTTTTTTCTCATTTGACTTCTTTTACAGGTCATGTATCAAAATGTGGAACATTTTGTGTCATCGGTTTAGTTGCCGCAGTTTTTGTTGTAGGATCGGTAGTTTCGTTCATAGTATTGTGCTGGCGGTTGAGTAGTGTGAAGAAAGATGTGCATAAGAAGTTCGAAGATCAAGAAATGATGGCAACCCTCTCTGAGTATACAAGAAGTGATGGTAATGATTTGAATTTACCAATTCAATTCAACATGACAACTTCCCTCATCGACAAGGATATCATAAATCTGATCAAGAAATATGAGGTAGGTTGTTCTAATAATTTAAATTTTTTTTTTTTTTTAATACGTATTTGTTTCAATACATCCGTTGTTTTTCAACAAAAATTTGTGCACGTGTGGAAGTTATTGCTATCCTGTATATTCTCGAATTTCATTATCGTAGCATTCCATCACGAGAAGATATAGAAATTCTTTTATTTACTTTCGGTAGTCTCGGAAGTTCATAGAAATGCTGAAGAAAGGATAGATATTTTTGCTTGCTTGTTCAGTTTATTTCATGTGTCATTCGCACAATATTGGCCAAAAATCATGCTCTGAGAGGATTCAATATTTTGCTAAGTCTATAGGAGATGATTTATTCTCCTTGGACTCCTGTAAAGTTTTCAGAAAATTAGATTCCAGGAATGCTTTTTTTCAATTTAGACTTGAATAAATAAGGAATTTCAGGAAACGAGAGCTTACGGGAAGGAAGATAGTAATTTCTTTCAGATAATAATAATAATAATAAAGGTCTTTATTCCTTCAATAAATCCATACACATGAAAATCTAAAAAGAAGGTAAAGGCGAGATTCAGTGAACTCAATAAGTGCACTGTTCTATCTAACCTTAGATTCATACAAGAGCTGTCATAAAAAAATCATATGTGCAAGCAATTACGAATATACATCAACAAAAATATTTTTTCTTCCTCTAAATCTAAAAATCCACAAATCTAAGCCCACATATATTTACTATATCAATACTCCTGATTGTTCATCAAATAGTTTCCTGAAAAAATGATTGCTTAAAGCGGTTATCGTTGGTTATAGTTCTGATATTCACAGGTAGATTGTTAACAACTTGCGCCACTCTATAGGAAAACGAACGCCTGAATAACTCAGTAGAGAAAAAAGGTGACGTCAAGGTGCCCTTGAAACGAATGTTCAAATTATGGACATCAGAACGAAAAGTAATCTTATTGTACAGGTATGGAGGGGTTCTTGTGTTGATTATTTTCATGAATAAGATTGCGGAATGGAGATGTCTTCTATTACTCATATTCAGCCAGTTGACAACACCAAGAGTATGACTGATTCTTTCATATTTCCTTATCCCAAAAATGAGTCGTAGGCAAGAATTCTGTAGCTTTTGTGTTCTATTTTTTATCTGAAGCGCTCAAGCAGGGATTGTAGACGACATCTCCATAATTCAAATGTGAGAGAACAACTGAGTCACAAACCAATCTTCTCAATTTCGTGTTCAAAAATTCTCAATTCTGATAAACCAACCTCAACATCCCATACGCTTTCTGCAAGCAGGCAGAAACATGATCAGTAAATCTAAAATCTTGATCCATTCAAACACCCTAACTCTTGACTCTCGGTGACAAGCTTATTAATATAATAGAATATTATTCACTCCGTCCATCACCACCGAATCGCCAACAGCCTCAAACCGCGATCTATCATTACTCCTTCCGAACAGTATTGCTACCGTTTTAGTTGCATTGAGATGCAGACAGTGCCTTCTAGAGATCTCGAGTATTATACTCAAATCGAAGTTCAACGCAGCAACGGCCTGAGTGGCATCATCAGGATAGAAAGACAATTAGAGCTGGCCGTCATCTGCATAGTAGTGTGACGAGCAGGAAACTAGGTACTTCGTGAACTGGGAGATGAAAACAATGAACAAAATTGGTCCCAAAATCGAACCCTGTGGTACACCCCTCAGAACCTCCAAAAATGTGGACAATTTATGGCCATAACAAACTGCCTGAAAACGTTCAGCAAGAAAGGAGCGGAGAAACAGTACTGCATCCGGAGAGAGTCCAATGTGATGTGAAACAGCATCTAAAATTTCGTGATTAAGACTATCAAAAGCCTTAGAGTAATCCAATAAAGTTAAAATAGTAAGTTTATCCTGATCTGTCGCTCTTATTATATCATCAGTGATGTGCAAGAGAGCAGTAATACAACTGTGAATCTCTCTATATCCGGACTGGACTGATGGAATAATACTGTTCCTAGCTAAATGTACCCATAGCTGTCTACTCATTATACTGTCTAATATCTTAGATAGAGTAGGTAATATGCTGATAGGCCGCAAATCATTAAAGCCCTTCGGATTCATATTTTTCGGGACTGGATGGACAAGAGCTTTTTTCCATTGATTTGGAAAAATTGAATTTTTTATACAGGTGATCACTATATGTGTAATGTGAGGAAGAATATAGGGAACACACAGGTGTAGAGTTAGTATATTGATACCATCATTACCCACTGCTTTACTCTTTATAGATCTTATTATTGTAAGCACCTCCATCTCGTCTACAGTTGTAAAGCTGAAGTCATCATTATTCACACGATTTTCACTATTACGGTAGAAACCCAAAAGATCCATATCAGGGAGGAGGTTGGGAATGGAGTTAAGAAAATGAATATTAATACTTTCCACGTTATCAATGCTCTTAGGTAAACTCATATTTTTACGCTTTTTGAAACCCATTCTACCTAGACCTGCCCAAGTGCCATTCCTATCAAGATATATGTTATAATAATTGATCTTTTCTCTTCTAACCACTTTGGTAACCATATTCCTGAGAGTTTTATAATTATTCCAATCAACAACTTGTCTCGACTTCTTGAACCTGGACAAAGCCTGATTCCTTATTCGAATCATATCTCTCAAGGTGTCTTTGAGCCATGGCGCATATTCCTTGGAAACTAGATATGTTTTTATGGGGGCATGAATATCAAGCAATGTTATTATATTCGAGGTCAAGGAATCTACTTTCTCACCTACAGTCGGTCTATCATATATATTATTCTAAGGTATAGAAGTAAGAACTGACTTAAATTTAATATAATCCAAATGCTTGAAATCTCTAAATGTCTTAAGAATAGGTCCAGTTTTTTCAACCTTGAAATTGATAGCGCAATAAACCAAATCATGATCACTGATCTCTGGAACCGCACTCACCCCAAAGTTCACAACTAGGTTTGGACTACTGGTAATTATGTAATCAATCAAAGTCGATGAAGTTAAAGTTGTCCGCGTGGGCTGATCAATTATTTGTTCTAAGCCGAGGCCATCTAAAACGGCCGAGAATCTCCTTATATCCGCAGTAGTTTTTACAAGGTAGTCCATATTAAAATCTCCAACACAGAAAATATGCTCAAACGTTGGAATCATTTCAACCATTGTCGCCTCAAACCCATCTATAAATGAGGTGAAACTACTTGAGGGCTGTATAAATGACCGAAAATACAGCCGAAACGCCGCCACTCAAACGCAATAGCAGCCAGTATTATATTCGCAGTAGTTTTCACAAGATAGTCCATATTAAAATGATCAAAATGATTTTCGATGGAAAAGAACTTCTTCTGGATGACTCTTAGGAGAAGGAAAATTGGTCAAACTGAAGGGAAACTTAGGGTGGATATTTCGATTATATGTTTGATCATCATAGTTGCGGTCGTATTAGTATCACACCCTTCAAGATAAAAGACTTTTGAACAAGCGCGCAAAATCTCCTGACCTCAGGTCTGTGATTTTCTACATTTATTTCTTATTTGAATTTAGCATCAGTAGAACTGCACTTGTTTATTGGTATGCGGGTGTACATACTCATATTATATGTATAATAGCTTCTGTAACTAATATATTGTATTGATGACATATTTTTTTTGTGAAAATCCATCTTTAATATTAGAAAAAGAATGTTTTTTTTCTATTTTCACTTTCATTGGACAAATTACTTCTTTCAATATTTAGCTTCTGCAACTATTTTTGGCCAATGGTATCAAATTCTATGAAGGGGAGTCAACGAGTTAATTCAAATTGGTATATTTTTTGCTGATATCTCTTCCTTAATATTCATCCTTCATATACCTTTTCTGCCATATCTTCATTCCTTGCAGACGTGTTTGGTTGGCAGAGGGACTTTTACTATTGCGATTGTCGACGAGATATTCTTCATGATGGAACTCTTCTAGAATTATCATTTGGACAATAACCATAATATATTATTGTCTATTAGTACTCGTCAAATTAGTACCGAATTAGGAATTTCGCAGAGAAAAGTGAGCAAGACTTTGAAGAAAGAACAATTCCACCGATACCACTACCAAAAGGTGCAAGAACTGTTGCTTCAAAATCTTCCCCAACGATTACAATTTTGTCGCTGGGTTATTAGTCACCAACGAACTATTTTTCGTATTCTATTCAGCGACGAGGCTATGTTCACTAAGAATGGAATTTTTAATATCCACAATTCCCACGAATTTGAAGAAGAGTCATAATACACAACACAGATTTTTTGCAAATATTTGGCTTGGAACAATAGACGGAAATTTAGTTGGCCCTCACATTATATCTGTTGGTTCAGGTTGACTTTCTCTTGTTCGTTTAGCTTTTTCTAATATCTTTTTGGGGTAGCCATTGCTTATAAGAGTTTTCGAGATGTTATTTATTTCTTCATTTTGGTCTTCTTCAGTGCAACAAATATTTATTGCTCTATCAAATAACATCTCGAAAACTCTTATAAGCAATGGCTACCCCAAAAAGATATTTGAAAAAGCTAAACGAACATGAGAAAGTCAACTTGAATCAACAGATATAAATCAGACCATTAAAACCGTAATTCCTTATGTAAAAGGTTTGTCGGAGAAAATGAGAAGAATTGGAAATAGATACAACATAACGACTGCATTCAAAACTCAAGACACTATCAGAGCTAAACTTACAAAAGTTAGGCCTAATAATGAGACACAGAGGACAAAGAACTGCATATATGAATTACCTTGCGAGTGCGGAAGATCTTACATCGGAGAAACTAAACGCCCTCTGAATGTACGAATAAAAGCTTCTACGAGTACTAGACAGCGACAAACCCAGGTTGGTCTACATGCTGTAGATGAGAATCATCGTATAAAATGGGACGAAGCATCAATAATATCCAAAGAAGAAAAACTTGCAAGAAGAAAAATCAAAGAGGCAGTATTTATGAAAATAACACCTGATTCTATAAGTGCTCCATCTATAGATCTGCCAGAAATTTGGACGCCGATAGTTCGATCCAACTTAAAAAGATCATCATATCACAGATGACTATATATCATCGTTCATTTTCTTTCATGACTTCTGTCAATATTGACTTTTTGAAAATTGATAATTTTCAAAAGGTTTTTTACTTTTCCTCCTTGATTAAGATAGAAGATGTCTATCGAAACGTCGGAAAACATTACATCCACAATAGATTATGGTAATAGCCCAAATAATCATTCAAAATGATGAAATTATACTGAAGCTCCTCACGTTAGTGTTTCTCTACGTGTCGAAATACATATTGAGCTTGAAATCTCCTCAGAATTTTCTTGTGTTTCGAAATTGTTTTGTCGTAACTGTGGATTCTTCAGGTACTATATTGAATTTTTTCTCATTTCTGTTATTGAAATCAATATTATTAAAACTATTTATTAACTTCTAAGGTTCGAGAATGGTGATTGAAGTTGAAGTACGTGAGTTGATCCGATTATAAATCTGCGATCCGTATACACGATATGATTGCAATAATACTTTAGCACGTATATACAGGGGAGTCTTTGACCACTGCGTTAATTGTAACCATAAGTTCTTGAGATCAAAAGGAATACTTTTTTTCCATACCGTTTTTCAATACTCAGCTGCGTTAAAAAGTTATAAGTATTATAAGTTTTCACATTGGGGAAATTCCCCTCTGTAGTCCACTTTAGTTTCAATGAAAATTACCCTCCACAGCATCCACTATTAAATCTGAATTATTCAAAAATATTATTTTCCCTCTAAGAAATGATTCACTCACTCATGTTTCATCAGATGATTATATCGATTCAATTCCTTTCAACTTCAAATACCTCAAAGATGGTGCAATGTAGAAAAAAATATGAGGAATGATTCATCTACAAAAAGACTAATGATTCTCGGAAGTACGAGATACGGACCTTCAGTTCAAGTGATATTTCTGTTTCATTCAATTTAACCAATCTGTACAGTAGTAGTGAGGAGCCCACAAGAAATGGAACAAATCCAAGGATGTCAAAATATGCATGACTGTTATCAAAAACCTTCTACAAGAGATCATTTCAATTGATATTCTCGTTTGAATATTACAGGTGAAAAAACAATCTTTTTATGGAATTTCAACACTCTATATATTATGAAGGGGGCCAAATTTGGGAGAATGTTATTGCAAGAAAATGTTTCTTCTGACGTCAAGGAATATGGTTAAAATTAACGCAGTGCTCAAAGACTCACCCTGTGCTTGATGAAAATTAGAGTTATTTCATGATCTCAAACCTATACAATTCAGATATCTGATTATCGAGCAACCAAATAATCTTAGAAGGACCTATGTATCTTCCCGCAATCATTTCAATGAAATATTTTTCTTGTTTCAGCCGGATCCAAAGTGGGAGTTTCCGAGAACTCGACTTCAAATTGAACAGACTTTGGGCGAAGGCGAATTTGGACGTGTTCTGAGGGCCAAAGCCACAGACATTAATGGGCAGAGTGGTGAGAAACTATTCATCTTGTGCTGTCTTATCGGGGGAAATTGTTTGGTTCTTTTCAATTGGGATTAAAGGGTTTTCACTGAGTAAGATAATGATAGGCCGCATTTGGAGGGGTATCAGTTTTGTTAACAGTTCATTAAGCTTCATTATTCATCCAATGACTGCTTGTAATTTCCTAGGGGTAAAATTTCCCAGTACATGAATCGCAATATTGATATATTGCAGGCAAATTTTACTATCATGAAGAAATACTGAGCTACTCGATATTGCAGGAGGATATTCGGTAACAATTTAACCCATTAATAAATAAAGAATACGTGATCTTGAACACTTAGGATGTATAGGCTATATACAGATATTTCGTACAACCCCTAACCCCCATCCCTAAAACCAGTGTTTGCTCATACTTTGGAAGATATGTATTTCGAGAAGACATATTTGAATACATTTGAAAAGCTACAAGCAGATTCGTCAATTTTTATTTAGTATTTATTCAAAGTGAAGACTGTGAATCAATATTTCTAAAAGTACATATGAATACACATTTTAGGCTCCAAATGTTTCATAAATATATCTTGGAAATAATATCTTTTTTACTACGATTCACATTGTCGAATTATTATTTCCGCAATACTATCTGTTTCTGCGTCGATATGTTAGGCCCGAAGACCGAAAAAGCTCAGTGGCGGAAAAAACGGCCACATCGCGTTCTGGCTGTCTTCGAACGCACAGAACGCGTTTTGGTTGTTTTTAAAAGCTCGCAACGCGTTCTGGTAATTGTTAAACAGCCGGAACGCGTTTTGTCAATTGTTCAACGCTCACAACGCGTTCTTAATGTTCGACTTGTATTATTTGCCGATTTCTACCTGCGTAGGATAAAATTTATATTGTCCCTCATAAAACAAAGTTGAAAATTGAAATACAATTCAATTATTGACAACTACAATTGGATACCAAAGATGGGTTCGGTTTTTCTTGCCGAATCATTTTAACAATATTAAATTTCTTATAATTGTTTTTCACTTCTAGGAAGAAAGTTACACTAATAAACTTATATTGTCGAGCATATAATATATAAATGCATGAATTAAAAAGCGAAAAGTTCTTTATTGAACAAATGAATTTCAATTTATTTTCTACAAATCCAACTTATTGTGGAGAACAAAATAAACTTGAATTTATAACTCTTTTAATTACTTTATTAGAAACAATTCAATTATTGAAAACTACAATTAAATACAAACGACGGGTTTTTCCGAACTTTTGTGTACTTTACATAGGTACGTTACTTATTTTTACAAGAACTGTTTGAATGACATTTCGAATTACATAGAACATTTAAATTGTATCCGTAAAGTATGGAACAAATTCATTTTTAGCTAATCAGACCATTTTAAGAAATAATCCTGAAACACATCGATTTTTATTTTAATTTACCTTATTTTAAAATAATAATCTAATATACAGCGTGGATTATTTTCGAGTAATGACATCACCGTCATTTTTTTTAAATTGAACTATTTCGTCTCCAGTTCCAGATTACTCTAGCTGAGCTGATTCCAAAAATGTATCACATATTGATTCCAATAGGTACAGGGTCGACAAATATACAATAGTTTAGTATGTGCTCAGTGCTCATAAAGAAATGCTAGACCACAAGTACCAAACATGTTCGGACACAACTTATTTTTATTATTCTAAAAATGTAAAAAACTACAGGGTCTTACATTTGAACCAATTGCCGTTAGACAAACGCGTTCCGGCTGTTTAACAATTACCAGAACGCGTTGCGAGCGTTTAAAAACAACCAAAACGCGTTCTGTGCGTTCGAAGACGTGGCCGTTTTTTCCGGCCACTGAGCGTTTTCGGTCTTCGGGCCTAACAGATACACCTCTTCTGTCGTTTTCAAGCAAATTAGATTTTGAAAATTCTGGAAATGTATAAAATTTTTTCTATTCCCATTGAATTAAGGATGAACTCTGACAGTTGATGAAATTTGTACTCATCTGCGGCTTGAAGTCTTCTTCAAGAGACTTTCACCAATCTTCCTCCAACAAACAGGCAATACAGTTGATGCAGCACTTACGGGATCAGAAGCCACTTCCATAAATGCTGCTTCCATGATTTTACTTCATATATGTTGCGTATTTATGAATGTTTTATTCCTTTCTATCTAATAATTTTTACTCATTGCAAGTGAGACCCACACCGATCAAGCAAAAAAGCTTATTATATTCTTTTATTTTCAAACGTAGAATAATAACGTCATTTCTCGATTGACAGGATCATCAAAATATTCTATTTCTCCGGCAAGGAGGAGAAGTGTTGCTATGCAACACTTTTCCGGCCGGCGACAGGAAAAGTGTTACTATGCAATAGATTAATTGGTCACCACGAACAAAAAATTCTCCAATTCAAACGTCATTTTGAAGTTACATTGAATGTACAATTGGTCAATTTTAATTTCCATTTTATATTTCTTTTGGGTTTATAGACTTATGTCTCAACTCTTGTATTTGTATAAATAAATAAAAATATAAAATAATAATAATGAAACCATTTTTTTCAGGAATTTGGACCTTCAATGTTTTTCGTTAAATTTTATTTAAATCATCACCGACGTTTCGGATCAACTTGATCCTTTTTCAAGGCTAAAAACAACAAAATATTTACATCGCAGATTTCACTCCGAAAAGCAAGACTAAGTACCCACCTCAATTTACTACAATTTAACAAACATTTTTGGAAGATAAATCATTTTAAAAAACCAACTTAAAAAGTATAAGAAATTTTCCTTACGAAATACGTTTTACAAGAAGTTAGGTTATAATATAACTGTATGTCAAAATTTAACCTTTTTTGGTCCTTTTCTTTCTTGAAGTTTTATGATCAGGATGGGTATCAGACACTGCCTATCAGAGCGCCATCTACATTACGTTAAACCACTTACAGCAAACAATGGAAAAGTCCTCAAAATAGTTCACAACCTACAATTATTCATCAACTATGCAAAAAATCCTACTATATCCAACATATATAAATTACAAAAACAGGGTTTCTTTTTCTCACTAAAATTAACACGTTACAACAGGGATTCTTACCATCTGAAAATGTACATTATTACAAACTAGCCAACTATTCTCTTACAGTTGATATCAGTTTTCAAAAATATAACTTGCCTATGTTTAGGAAAATTGTCAAATTTTATTAATTTTCAACCATTACTCTCTTATGATAACTTAATTATTAATAATGGTATAACTGAGAGTAATGGTTGAAAATTAATAAAATTTGACAATTTTCTAAACATAGGCAAGTTATATTTTTGAAAACTGATATCAACTGTAAGAGAATAGTTAACTAGTTTGTAATAATGTACATTTTCAGATGGTAAGAATCTCTGTTGTGACGTGTTAATTTTAGTGAGAAAAAGAAACCCTGTTTTTGTAATTTATACAGGGTGAGTCTTTGACCACTGCGTTAATTTCAACCATAGATTCTTTACGTCAAAAGAAACACTTTCTTCCTATAACATTTTTTCCAAATTTGGCCCCGTTCAAAAGATATAGGGTATTGAAATTTCATAAAAATTGCATTTTCACCTGTAATATTCAAACGACAATATCAATTGAAATGATCTCCTGTAGAAGGTTTTTGATAACAGTCATGCATATTTTTGCATCGTTAGATGCATTCCATTTCTTGTGGGTTTCTCACTACTACTCTACAGATTGGTTAAATTGCATGAAAAACAAATATCGTTGAACTAAAGGTCAGTATCTTGTACTTCCTGGAATCATTAGTCTTTTTGCAGATAAAATCATTCTCCATCTTTCCTCCTAAATTGCACCATTCTTGAGATATTTGAAGTTGAAAGGAATTAAATCGATATAATTTTGTCCAAATTTTCTGATTTTCCCAAATCCAACTCTGTGCTGAAATGATTCAATAACAAGATTTGTTCAATGTTGCCATATTTTATGTCTATATAAAATATTTCTTCAAAAGGTTGGGGAAATCTCTCCAGTCTATGGTTCCACCACTAAAAACTAATAGATGAAATTAACCACTGAACAATTTTTGTCTTAGATTCACTACAAAATCTGAATTGCCATTTGCTGTATTCATTATTAATGATGTCTAGCACCTTGTTTAATATTTAATCCAGAGTAATATTCCATAAGAAATAGAGAAAAAGATTTCCTTCACTAACATAGGTACTTCGGTATATTCTCATGACCGTTGAAATAGGTAATGTATTTTCTGTCAGGACCTGTTGAATTGAAGACTTGTCTTTATGAAGAGCTGGTTCTTTATAGCTTCAGACTTTCAGGGTCCATCAAATTATTCTAACATAGGAATGCTTCAAATTAAGATCATATGAGTTTTAAAATCTTCGAATCCAGTCTCCTTGATTTATTTTGTAGGTTTATAGTTTTTTCACATATTTATTTCATACACCGATTCAACCTGGTACCTACACGAACTTAGGAGATAATAGTATTTGACTTAGTTTTAGTATTTCTGAATGTTTGTTATGATGCATGGTTAATTAAAATTCAATCAATATTGAAACTGGAAGCTATAGGTATATAAACAAGAAAGATTAGAATAGAAATGTATTTTCTGACCATAATCATTTCATACTGAATTGAATAATTTCAAACTATCGAAATTATTATTATTATTTTATTATAATATTTTCCACATTTTTCAAATAACTGTTGACAGTTTCAAACAGAATCACAAGGAACCACAGAACACTATTTTATTGGGAACAACCCACCACAGAGACGTTATTATAACATTTCATGTGGTAATAATTCACTCTAGTTATTCTGAGAAAAATTATTACTGAAGGTCGATAATGATTACAGATATTATCTTTCATTTAAAAAAAACTTTGCAATTATTAATTTTTTTCTCTCCTGGGGTTCGGTAATAAATTAATATTCTATGGTAAGGTATTAAAATTTGACATAATCTATGAATAACCAATATTCTATATTTCTGTTTTTGTTTACATAATTAAAACAGATATTCTGATTATAAAAACCAAAAATTTGTTCAGTAATTAATTATAGTCATTAAACAGAATAGATTCTTACTAACGAAAAAACACGTAGTTGGTTTTTCAAAATCAAATGTAGGTGATCAAACCTAATTCCTTCAAGCAAATATAATTGCACACCTAAATCTGAGAATATTTGTAATCTTTTCAAGTAATTTGTTATTATTTGTTATTATTATTATTCAGTAGAGAAAATAATCATCAAGCAAAGTAACATCACTGTAAACTAATTATTCGTAGTGACATTATTCATTGTTGAAGATTTCGAAAAAGATTGCCATATTTTTAACAGTCTCATAGACCTGTTCACTGGTCTCTGTCAAGGAGAAGAAACTTAAATAATATCAGTGTTTGGAAAATCATAGATGATATTTTCTGGCTTTGAGTGAAAAAAAAAACAATGTGACAACCTCTTGCCTTGGAAGTTTTCATAGAAATGATGGTTTTCATGATTTGGAAATCTTAAGAAGAAAATTACAAATGTATGATGATAACATCCAATAATTCTGAGGTTTTTTGGGAATTTCTCACTGGGAAGGGATGGTTTATAATCTTGAAGTAGAAAGAAATTATAGTAAACAGCAAAAATATGTTTATGGTGTTGAATTTTTTTTACCAGAAAATTAGTATTTTGTATCTTCCTTCTGGATATGGACCTAATTGGATGAAACATGAGTGAGTGAATCATTTCTTATAGAGAAAATAATGTGTTTAAACAATTCAGATTCAATAGTGGATGCTGTGGAAAGTATTTTTCATTCAAACTATACTGGACTACAGAGGGGTATTTGCCCAATGTGAAAACTTAAAATGCTTATAACTTTTCAACGCAGCTGAATATAGGAAAACCGTAATGGAAATAGTGTTTCTTTTGATCTCAAGAACCTATGGTTAAAATTAACGCAGTGGTCAAAGACTCACCCTGTATATGTTGGATATAGTAGGATTTTTTGCATAGTTGATGAATAATTGTAGGTTGTGAACTCTTTTGAGAACTTTTCCATTGTTTGCTGTAAGTGGTTTAACGTAATGTAGATGGCGCTCTGATAGGCAGTGTCTGATACCCATCCTGATCATAAAACTTCAAGAAAGAAAAAGACCAAAAAAGGTTAAATTTTGACATACAGTTATATTATAACCTAACTTCTTGTAAAACGTATTTCGTAAGGAAAACTTCTTATACTTTTTAAGTTGGTTTTTTAAAATGATTTATCTTCCAAAAATGTTTGTTAAATTGTAGTAAATTGAGGTGGGTACTTAGTCTTGCTTTTCGGAGTGAAATCTGCGATGTAAATATTTTGTTGTTTTTAGCCTTGAAAAAGGATCAAGTTGATCCGAAACGTCGGTGATGATTTAAATAAAATTTAACGAAAAACATTGAAGGTCCAAATTCCTGAAAAAATGGTTTCATTATTTGATTATATGGATGAAAACACCAATATAAATAAAATAATAAATTCTTCTAAAATGCCTAAGCATATGAAAAATGCAATAATGTATTTCGTAGCTGCCTATTTGATAGCAATTGGTGAAACATAAACACAAAGTCCTCGGACGATAGACCAAGTGTGTTTTTTCTGAATGGTGTGTTCCATTTCTTCAGAACCTTGTGTAAAATTTGAATTAATTCGCTTTATTACTAAGATATGAGCGAAAATCAATTTCGAAGTCGAAATTTCAATACCCTATATGTTTTAACGGAGCAAAATTTAAAGAACGTTATAAAACATAAACTTGCAAATCACTGACATGTGGTGAGATGGCTTTGGCGCCACTTGCGATTAAATATTCAAGCTATAACAAATCTGAAAGCACTACATTCATATAAAAAAAAAAATACTCTAGATCAATGTGATACAAATATAGTACAAACCTCACGACGAATGAGCAAACTCATAGCTTAAATTAAAAATAACTACTCATAGTTTTCCTTAAGTTCGAAGCATCAATTCCCTCTTCGTAAAAACTTACGTTGGTGCTTTTCCCAATTTGGACAACGAACATTATTTCACCGTGAAACCATTCCAATTAATTTTCTCTCAACTGACACTGACAAATAAGTCCGACTCTTTTCTATCGAATACGTATCTAAGATTCGAGTATTATTAATTTTGACGGGCTTTATACCATTTTTCTTTTCGTTCATGTAAATGAAAAATTAATCGTATCTTTCGGTGTAAAGAAGCTACGACAATGAAATCAGAAAATATGTGAGTTATGAATAACGTCCATAAATACACAAAATTTTGTTTAACTAAGTCCGATATCTTATGAGATTTTATTTTTTAGCCTGTCGATTTTTGCGAAATTCTGCCAGTTTATGGGTTTCAATTAAGTTCAGATATTCAGATAGTTACAACTTGTTCCGAGGGATATTCTAGGAGTTACAAAAGAAACCAGTATTTCGATGTTGTGAAAGGGTATATCAGTCACAAGGAACCTCAGTTTATATACAATCTATTCAATTAGCTACGTTTCGAGACTTTTAGTCTCTTCCTCAGGCTGAAAAATATGACAGTTACATAAACACAATAAAAATCATCTAGAGAGAAAGTAACCAACATGAATACTTGTACAACATTTACACATATTTGTATATTTCACACTTATTTACTTAATACTTAAACACTACAATTAAAAATAACAATTCATCACAAACAAACGTTCAGAAATTTGAAAACTAAGTTAAACCAGCTCACCTATGAATATTAGAAAAATAGATTCTTTCCTTTGAAACATCGTTCAAAATCGTTGTTGTTAATAAATAATATAATGAACATCCTGGGGACAACAATCTTTTTGGCGTATATCAATATCGGGTTCATAAATGGAAATGAGAATGCAAGGGAGCCAGACGGAATTAGCATGTGTATAGAAAAACTAGACTAGATTTGGATTTCATTAACAAGTTTCGAATATGCGATGTTTAATGAACCAATATCGGTTTGAGCGTTAACAGAACAAGGGTGTTTCTTAATGAACAGCATTTCCTTGAAATTTCTCTTGAACGAATTATCCTCCCTGGTCAAAATTTTCGCGCCCTCAAAATCAAAATTATGTCCCTCATTTTTGACATGCATAGCAAGAGCGGTCGACTCTGATTGTTTCCTACAATCCGACTGGTATTGTTTTAGTCTCTTGCCGAAATACTGACCTGTCTGTCCGATATATGATCCATCACAATCCTCACAGTCCACTTTATACACAACACCCGACTTCCTGAAAACAGGATCATCATCTTTCAGTCGAGAAAATAGGCATTTTATGGTCTTTTTATAATAACTAACAATGGTAGAAGATGTTGTGCGCCTGACATTAACCATTCTTTGGCTTAATTGTGGGACATAAATTAGTTTAAAATATTTTTTATCTCCATTATCTGTACCAACACTAACACTTGGCTGAAGAGTTCGGCGATCAGCACTATAAAAAATCCTATTCACAAGGGTCTTTGCATATCCATTCTGGAATAGAACATTAGCCTGTTCAATGAAATTTTTTGCATGAAATGACACATGCGACAAGGTAAGAATTTTGTGCTTAATCGACTCGATGATCGCTAGTTTTTGTGATGTTGTATGGAGTGATTTAAAATGTAAGGTCCGATGAGATGCCATAGGTTTCGTGTATAAATCAGTTATTATACGACCATCTTTTCTGATTAGGAGGACGTCAAGAAAAGGAATTTTACCGTCTTGTTCAATTTCATGTGTAAACTGTAGATCGGAATGGAAGTTGTTAAATGTAGCTAATCATATCGCGTGGAACCGACATAACAATATCATCAACATAGAGAAAAATGAAGGGTATATGGAAATCTAACTTCGATAAAACAAACTCAATCAAGTGGTTCATGACTTATTCAGCAATCACAGGTGATGCTGGGTTTCCCATGGCAGAGCCTTTAACCTGTGCATAAAATTTGTTATCATATTGAAAATAACTATTCTTGAAAATGAACTTAATAATATATAACACCTTGTCCAGAGAAACATCAATAAAATTACGGTATGTTACCCAGTTCTCCTGTAATTATTTATTATTAATATTAATTATTAATAATTATTAATTATTAATAATTAATTATATATATATATATATATTATTAATATTAATTATGAATCCGATATTGATATACGTCAAAAAGATTGTTGTCCCCAGGATGTTCATTATATTATTTATTAACAACAACGATTTTGAACGATGTTTCAAAGGAAAGAATCTATTTTTCTAATATTCATAGGTGAGCTGGTTTAACTTAGTTTCTAAATTTCTGAACGTTTGTTTGTGATGAATTGTTATTTTTAATTGTAGTGTTTAAGTATTAAGTAAATAAGTGTGAAATATACAAATATGTGTAAATGTTGTACAAGTATTCATGTTGGTTACTTTCTCTCTAGATGATTTTTATTGTGTTTATGTAACTGTCATATTTTTCAGCCTGAGGAAAAGACTAAAAGTCTCGAAACGTAGCTAATTGAATAGATTGTATATAAACTGATGTTCCTTGTGACTGATATACCCTTTCACAACATATAACATAGGAACGATATAAAACCTAGTCCAGTATTTCGATGCTCATAACTCCTGAATCATTGACGGATGAGGCCCAGCAATGAACTCGTCCTAGACATTCATTCCTCCAACCTACCCTGAAAATGTCAGCCCTCTAGCCCTATGCGATCGGACGTAATCGTGTCTACGGACGGACAGAATCTATTTTTATCACGTATTCTTCATCGGCGAGTCCTCACAAAACGATTGATACAACTTTTACTCGTATATTCGAAAAATAGACATTTGCGCAAATCTATAAGCATTATGTTAAGGTGAACAAGAGAGCCAAAAAGGATTTCGGTTGGTCTCACGAATCTATGGTAATAAAATATAGGTGTCAACCATCCCCTCTATATTACGACCCACTCGAAAAAATTCTGAAATACTTTTCTACAATCTGTTAATTCTGAACGTGTTACGCTCTTCAAAAATGGGACCATATTTGGATCATCATGATTATACTCATTTATGAAGATTATCATTACAAGCCGGAGGTGTTCGTAGAGCAGCGTAACTACATAATTCAATTGTTAAACAAGATCTATCAGAGAAATCGAATTTAACCCTTTCCCTTTCAGGAATTACGACGGTTGCGGTCAAGACTCTCAAAGACGACGCGCGCGAGTCGGAGCTGAACGACCTGCTGTCTGAATATCAGCTCCTGAAGGAAGTTTCGCATCCCAACGTAATCAAGTTACTGGGAGTCTGTACAACGCCAGGAGGACCCATTTATCTGATTATAGAGTATGCGGAACATGGCGCACTACGGTGAGTATTCGGTTAAGAATTGAACACGTCAGCCATTTTGTTATACACGGTGTTCTAAAAAAAAAAATTACGGGTAATGAGATGTATGTAATAATTGTGTGTTATGTACTCACAAACATTCTAAACAGAAGCGAAAATAAATTATAAAGAGAAGGAAAAAATCAAGAGAATTAACAGTAGGAATCACACACTTAGAAAATTATTCTAGTGAATGCAATGAAAAATGTGTATCGAGGTTACAACATCAAGATCCCCTTTTAGTAAATCCTAAATTCGTTACACATCTTGACTGTTAAGAAGTGCGAATTTGCTGCTCCTTTATTTGTGATATACTTTGGATGCTCTGAGATTTTCGGTTTTGAATTTTGAATGCATTTTCTTTCAATTATTGTAATAATATTTACCAACTTATTTCAATTTCGCGAGTTTTCATAACCTCATATGTTGTCCCGTTCGGTGATAGCAGAGAGAATTTCTTTTTGTTGAACGTCGCCGCGTCTGGGTACTTATGAATACGCTGGCTGATACCAGTGGCGGCGCGATCTATTGGAACTGGGTGCTATTTTTAATTAGTATATATTTCCTTTTCTGAATGATTTCCGTCCTTTTTTGTTGTTGTTTTCGTGGCCCTCCTATTCTGTGTGAGTCTTCCTTACGGGTCCAAGGAAGTGAAGAGTGTTTTAGCCTAAACCTAATCCTTTCAATATGCCAGGGTACTCATGCACTATTTGTTTCAAAAAAGTTGTAGCTGACGACTTGTCAGCTTCTTGTTCTGAATGCAGCAAATTCTTCCATGCTACATGTGCTAGAGAAGAGACTGAGTTCTTTAAAGCAACGACGTCTGGAATCAGGGCAACCAGATTACGTTACGAGCATTTAGGGCTCCTTATGGAACATATTCGTGGGATAACAGCTACCATGGAACGGATTGAGAGAAGACAGGATGACCTCATTTCCTAGGTGGCGTGTTGTTCTGCCAAGATATTAGAACACTCAGAAATTCTGACCGAGCATGAGTTAAGTATTGGTACGTGTAAGAGTAATATTTTGGCTCTTGAGCGTGACCAGTCATCGATGTCTTTGGAGATAGCGTCCGTGACTGGAAGGGTAGCCGATCTACAAGGTGTCAAAGTTTCTGAGCATGGTGTTGATATGTCTGAGATTCTAGACAGAGTGGAGAAATCGCATAATTATTTCGACCAATGTCCCCGAGAGTACTGAGCTATGCTCAGACTCTAGTTTGGTAAAGGCCGTTGTTGATCATGTCCGCCCATCATCCAGCAATTTCATAACTGGTATCATTCGCTTACCGGGTAAGGATAATATTCGTCCACGGTGGGTTAAGGTTTCTTTTTCCAGCTCTGTTGTCACCAAGTTTCTGCACAGGAACAAATCTTTTCTTCTTGGACATCGGGAATATCGAAGTATAAGAATTTTTGATGATAATACGAGGAAGCAGGCGGATGAGTTGTAGATGGCGCAGGAGGAGCTCGCCAGGAGACAGGCATCGGGCGAAATAGATTTGACTATCAAGTATGTCAGCGGACGTCCAAAAGTAGTGGATACTCGCTAAGAATGTCTCAAAAAACATCAAACCCTAAATATATGGCCTTTAATGTATACGAACGTAATTCCCCTTGGATCTAAACTTTCAGAATATGTTTCCTTTGTTAGTTTCAAGAAAGGTTACAGTTTACAAGAATGAAGAACGATATAAATGTGGAATTGACAATAACTAAGTTGACATTATAATGAACTAGATGTTCAATATACATATCTTGTGTTATTTATACCGTAATAAAGTTTTTTTGAAAGAATCATTTTATTCCATTTAACATGAATACATTGAGTATCAGTGTATTATGTCGCCTTGACTGAAATAATATTGTTAAATAGAATTATTTACCCTGTACATTTAATAGTTTAGTAATTTTATTTGATTTCAGAGTTTATTTCTACTATAATAAAATGTATTCTGGCAACGTTTCGGGCAGTACCCTTTTTCTAGCCTGTAAAAATATCACATACAATATACAACAATTAAAACAAACAAACAATCTATAGGTATCGTAAACTGAAAAATATTTTGTTGAATAGAGATCTAATATAATAGTACCTTAAAGAATAGATTATATTCAGTCTTTTCCCAACTTATTTTGTTGGATGTCATTGAGGTTATAATGTCAACTGATTCTAGAAGTGTCACGTCATATTTAATTTCTTCTTCTTTGTGTTTGTTGGTCTGTTCATCTTAGATTATTTAAAAGAGTGGAATAGATGTTGTGTAAATTCCTAATATCTGATCTGTCGTTAATGGAATTCTCATTTTGTTTTATGCGGATCATCTCAAGAAACTCTCTAGATTTTTTTTTTGGTTCTCGGTCTAATATTACTGTTTCGTCATAATTAAAAGTGTGTTCATTCTGGGTTTTGTGCCTGTAAAGTGCCGTTGGTGTTTTGGAGTACTTGTGTCCTTTCAGTATATCCTTCAACTTTTGCTCTGTCGGTCCTATGTATACGCCTTCACAATTATTACATTCAATCTTATATACAACATGTGATGTTTAGTTTGCTGGTGTTGGTGATTTTAATTTACTATATAGATGTTTAATTTGGATGTGTGGTTTGTGAGCTATTTTTACTTTACTGTAAGGTTTTAAGATATTTTCTATTTTTTCAGATAGATAGGGTACGTACGGTATTGGTATGAATGTAGTTGGTTCTTCTTTTTTATTTGGTGAATTTTCGGTATTGTATAATTTGTGTGTACGCTGTTTTATTACTTTTTTTATTTGTGATAGAGGAAAGTTGTTTTTTATTAAAAGTGATGTAATGTCCTGTATGATGGTAGGTCTGTAAATAGGCGATGTCAATTTTAGTGCTCTGTCGATGTATCCGATCATAATAGCCTTCTTTTGTTTATGGATATGTGTTGAATTGAAATCTATTGTTCTATCAGTGTTTGTATCTTTTCTGTAAAGTTTTGTTTGTATTGAGTTATTCACTCTTATAAGTGTTAAGTCCAGAAAATTTATTGAATTATTCATTTCTGTCTCGATCGTAAACTGAATTTTATGATGAAAACGGTTTAATTCATTAATTATTCTTTGGATTTCAGCTTCAGATGTTATTATTAAGCAATCATCTACATACCTTTTGAAAACTGTTATGTCGTAATTATTTCTGGACAAAACTTTTTCCTCCAAATATTCCATTACCAATTGAGCTATCGTACTTGAAATGGGACTACCCATCGCAACCCCATCTATTTGTTGATAAAAATCTTCCCCAAATTTGAAGTAGCATGTTCCTAATATTAGTTGGACTGCCTCAATGAATTCGCTTTTAAGAATCGATGTATGTGGTTCTATTGATTGCCATTTTTCATGTAAAATTTGAGGTACTAGAACTTTTGGTATATTCGTGTACAATGAAACAACATCCAAGGAAAAAAATTCATGGTTATGAGGTATATGTAATTTGTCTGGTTCTTTTTTTGGCGCTCTTGTTCACCTGAACAGAGTGCTTATCAATTTGCCCAAATGTCTGTGACTTTCGAATTTTTGGGCAAAAGTGGTATCAATCGTTTTGTTTGGACCTACTGATGAATAATCCGTGGTCAAAATCGATTCTGTCCGTCCGTTCCGTGAACACGATAACTCTCGAACGGATGAAGTTAGAGAGTTGAAACTTTCAGAATAGGTTTGAGGTATAAATATCTCGGCTAAGTTCGTTATTCGGTCAAATCGGCCGAATAGGTTCGGAGTAACAAAAAAAAATTTTTTTTTCAAATGACACTGTTCAAATAAAAATTTTTTTATGGTGCAGTTTTATCAGACGTATACAAAAATACCACTCTCGACTTCGACAAGCTAATAGTTCTGGAGATAAGGTTTTTTTTTTATTTACTCAAGAGAAAAATAGAAATGTCATGAAGTCCGAGCTTTGTCATTGAAAGATTTGCCATCACAGATCGATATTCGTTTGACAACTTGCGGACCTAGATATCAGTGTCAGTTGGCGTAATATCAATCAAAATTTTCATAAAATTCATAGGGTAGAATTCGATGTCGATGACGTTGTCAAAATTCAGAAAAGCAATGACGTAAGTTTTTAGGAGAAGCATAGAACAAAATTTGGTGAAAATTATGAGTAGTTATTTTCAAATTGAGATAAAAGTTTGTTTATTCATTAGGCCTTCATATTTACATCACATGGTCCCATAGTACGGAAAAAGACTATTGTTCACCCGATCAGAGAGCTTATAGATTTGTTAAGGTTTGAATATTTACTTGCAAGTAGCTCAACAAGAGCGCCAAAGCAATCTGACCTCACGTCAGTGCTTTCTAAATTTTTAATTATTAATAATTGTTGTATACCTATTGTATGTGATATTTTTACAGGCTAGAAAAAGGGTACTGCCCGAAACGTTGCCAGAATACATTTTATTATAGTAGAAATAAACCCTGAAATCAAATGAAATTACTAAACTGAAATAATATTGTTACCACAGTACTAAGTTCTTGGTTTATATTATCAACAAATATTACTCAAGGTAACAAAACTGTACGAATGTAATTACATCAACTGCACATAACAGTAGAAGTTATTTTTTTGTGATACACAATTTCAATATTTCAGAATTTAAACAGTAGTACTTCTGCTAATAATAGTTTGATAATTTTCTGAGTGAAATCAAAGAATTGAATTCTTTCAACCAACTTTTTCGATTCAGCACAAACGGTTTTTTTTTGAATGGCAATCAAATAGGTCATAGAAGATGTCTCAGGTCACAGGTTCGATGTTCCAAAATATTCACAAAAGAACCGCAAGAATGGAGGATATGAAATTTTAAACAGGCCGACTAATATCTCCTAAGAGATAGAGATTAATTCATTCGATAGATGGAACAAGAAACAGTACGGGGTCACCGGCCCTTCAATTAATACTTTTAATGGAACTTAACACAGTGCGTTCAGATTAATAATAGATATTAATTATGTTTGATTTTAATTTTCGTTGTTATCTGCATCTTTGATATATCAATTCTCATATTTTCTGTGTATATAACTTAGAATTATAATTTCTTTCAATTCAGGAACTACTTGAGAAGAAGCAGAAATATCAGGATATCTCAGATCTCTGAAACAATGGAGCAAGATCAAAAGTCATCGCATTACGATGAACCTAAAACCAATCAAATAACACCTAAAGAACTTCTTTCTTTCGCTTGGCAAATATGCAATGGTATGGCCTATCTGAGTGGTGTTAAGGTGAGTTCGAAATTATTCGATTGGAGACTATTTTTATTTCTCTTATCACTTTTCATGCAGCTGGTTCACAGGGATTTAGCGGCTAGAAATGTTCTCCTGGCAAAGGACAAAATCTGCAAAATATCCGATTTTGGCCTCACTAGAGATATATACGAGGATAATGCATACTTCAAGAGGAGCAAGGGACGAGGTAAGGAAAAACTGGATGAATTGGGCAGCTTTATGAGGATATTACTGAAATGTGAGCAATAAAAAACAGACCCTCTAAGATGAAACGTGACAATCTTCGGAATTACACTTTTTTCGCAATCTTGGAAACCGTCCGAGCTTATCGTAGAAGTTATATGATCGCCCCGATAAGAGTTCCAGGAAATATCATTTCGATAACATCACTTCATTGCATTTTGAAATACAATTTATGTTATAATCGTCATTGAATGAATAATTTTTAATTCAAGAACGTTAATGTTTGCAGCGATAGAATTATTTTTCATTATATAACCTCACATTCATAGCCCCGATGAAGAGCTGAATAAATGCTTGAAAGCTTGGCACAAAATCAAGAGTTTACTCTAAAACTCCTACCTAGAAGATAATTAGTCGTTATACCCTTAACCAAAATATTTAAATATAAAAATTTAGAGACTATTAAGATTGAAACTATATTATATTATATATTAAACTAGTTCAATGCAACATCCGAGCAAAAAAAGTCAGGTTAATAATTCTACTGTAGTTTTTCAAATTTGTTACCACGTGACTTCCGAATGGGTAAACCACGTTTGATAAGTTCTTTTGGCGCTTTGGATAGCCTGAAGACTTTGGCCAACGCTTCCAAAGTTTTGGTTGGGCACACTGATCAAAAATCTATAGCCAAAATTGTTTGTGGATGAGAGTCATCACTCTCGAGCAAATTGAGCTACAAAGTTGAAATTTTCAGTCAGCTTGAGGAATTAATATATACGTTCCTCGCCATTTAGTAAGAGGGTCTAAGTTGTTTCGGAGCAACGAAAGTTTTTTTTTAAATCACATTTTTCAATTGAACATTTCATGATTCAATTAGGTCATACGAATACCGTGATACCTTCGGAGATATGATATTTGAATTTTTGAAATATTTTAAAATTTGAAAACTGCTCACAAGTAGTTATACAAGAGTATCAAAGTTTCTGGTCAAAACGCGGTGCTTTCATAATTTTGGGCGCTTTGGTTCATTGAACAAAGTGCTTTTTGATTTGCCTAAATGTCTGTATTCTTCGAATATTAGGGTGAAAGTAACATCAATCCAGTTATTTGTACTCACTGACGAAGAAATTTTTATGGTAGATTCGAGGAATAATTATCCCAGATGTAATCGTTATTCTGTCAAATCGGTTGAGAAGATTTGGATTCCTGAGACACTTACCGAAAAAAATTTCTCTTGTGATGCAGTTCTATCATATAAACGCATTGATGCCATTTTTGTTTAAGAAATCTGAATATTCTGGAGATAACATCTTTCGAAGTATGATTGATTACTCGCTAGGATCTGTATTGATAAGTCCTATAGCTACCAACTACTTGGTAGAGTGTATTCACTATAGTGCCTCGTTATCGCCCAGAGAAATTCGGTTCGTTACCGAACAAAACTAAATTCCAATAACAGTATTATGTGGTTGACGATGAGATTAATTGAATGAGACTCCTGAAATGAAAATAAATTTTATGCATACAAGGTACTGTACGGATAATTCACTATTTTAACTATAATGCCTCAAATATAAACGAAAAATATATATGGTGTAGTTCTATACAGGAGGTTCCTTAGGTAAGTTTCGGCAAAATGTCCCATGAACGAGGGGTCGCAAACGTTTCGTAACAATTGGCTACAAATGCAGCCACCTTTGTTTGCTATTCAAAACACAACTATTCAATAATTTGATGTGCCAAAACCGACACTGAATTCATTCATCACAGCTCACAAATTGGCCTTCTTATCCTAATTTGGAGTTCAATCAAGATTTCGGAATATCGTTCAAATTTATTTTTTTCGAAATTGGTGGCAGTTATGACTAATATACGGGTTAAAAAAATGTTAAAATGTTAAAAAAATAAAAACTACACCCATACAAAGTTCAACTTGTTCACGAATTCTCAGAAGATGATCCGGACAGACGTTTGGAATTTTGTAAAATCTTCATGCGACATTGTGACGAAAATCCAAATTTTCTTAATAGTGTGGTATTTTCCGATGAGGCGACGTTTTGTCTAAGTGGTTCTGTAAATCGACACAATTGTCGCATTGGATAAAACTTACCCAGCGCCCCCAATAAATTAATGTTCGGGTAGGAATCGTCAGGGGAAGATTTATTGGTCCTTATTACTTTCGAGGGAATTTAACAGCTGACTGATATTTGGAACATCTTCGTATGGCAGTGCTTCCGGACCTTCTTGCGGCATTTTCGGATCCAAATATTGGGGAAAACTTAGCAGCATTTGGTTCCAACAAGATGGCGCACCACCACATTATGATCTTACTGTTCGAAGGTTTCTTTATAACCAGTTTGAAGGACGGTGGATTGGAAGACGTGAACCAATGGAGTGGCCACTTAGGTCACCTGATCTTACCCCCCCTTGATTTTTTCTGTGGGGACATTTGAAATGTTGGGTCTACATCAACCGGCCAGACAATTAAGAATACTTAATGGAACGAATTAGACACGAAATAACTCTTATAACTCCGCAGATGATCGAAAACTCTGTGAATGCGGTCTACCATCGTCTTGTCCTATGTCAGTTAGTACGGGACACAGTTTGAACAATTCCTATAAGAAATAGTTTTGGTTTAATGGTCTGTTTAGTTAATTGAAAAGTTATTACTTATTTATCATTATTTATTTCGTTTTTTATTCATTTTCTCGTTTTTTTGGCGCTCTTGTTCACCCGAACAGAGTGCCTATCATTTTGCCCGAATGTCTGTAATTTTGGAATATCAAGCCGAAAATGGTCTCAATCGATTGGGTTCGACTCCCTGATGAAGAATTCGTGGCGAAAGTTGAGTCTGTCCGGCCGGCCGGCCGTATCCTCTCTAGCATCCAAAAGGAATCAGCTAGAGTTTTCAAATTTTCAGAATAGGTTAATTGTCCAAATATCTCGGTCAAGTTCGTTATTGGGCCAAATCCGTCGGATGGTTCAGTAGTTATGAGCATCTGAAATTTTGTTTCCTCAATAACTACTAGAATATCCATCCGATCAAGTTGATACTTGGAAGGTTATTGAGGAGGCTGAAACGAAATGGCTTGCAAAATTTCGCAGAAATCGTCACGCTAGAAAATTTTTAAAAAATTCCCAAAAAAAAAATTTTCAATACTTAATATCTCCTAAGACTTCATTTAGATTTAAATAAAAATCCGTATATATATTGAGGTTACCGATATCTTACTCATCCCCAAATTTCATTGTCGTAGCTTTTCCCCTTCTGAAGATATGATCATTTTTTTCATTTACTCAAGAGAAAAATAGAAATGTCATGAAGTCCGAGCTTTGTCATTGAAAGATTTGCCATCACAGATCGATATTCGTTTGACAACTTGCGGACCTAGATATCAGTGTCAGTTGGCGTAATATCAATTAAAATTTTCATAGAATTCTAGAGGTAGAATTCGATGTCGATGACGTTGTCAAAATTCAGAAAAGCACAGACGTAATATTAATCAAAAAATTTTTTATCATAAAGAAAGAATTTGATGGCGTTATCAAAACTCAGAAAAGCAATGACGTAAGTTTTTAGGAGAAGCATAGAACAAAATTTGGTGAAAATTATGAGTAGTTATTTTCAAATTGAGATAAAGGTTTGTTTATTCATTAGGCTTTCATATTTGCATCACATTGTCCCATACTACGGAAAAAGACTATTGTTCACCCGATCAGAGAGCTTATAGATTTGTTAAGGTTTGAATATTTACTCGCAAGTAGCTCAACAAGAGCGCCAAAGCAATCTGACCTCACGTCAGTGCTTTCTAAATTTGTTCTTATGTTAGCTCTACTGCAACTAATTTTCTCTAGTGTAAAAAAACAAGCTTTATCACATAATGTCATAAAAATCCTAGCTTCCCATTCAAAAAAATTGTTGATGACGTCATAACTTTGACAAATTTGACATGTTATTTTTGTAACTTATGTCAAGAGATGCTGAATATAAAACACCGTTTGACGTTTTTTTGCATTTTTTTCAAAAGTGATCATTGTACGTTTTATGAATTTTGTGCATTACTTTATCATAACCCTGTAAATCATGCCCGTTATCAAATCAGTTATTTCAGTGTGCTTGTTAACTTAAACAGTTAACACACCACTGGTAAGTATATAATGAGGAGATGTGATTTTTCAAAGTTTGAATAATTATATCCAAGGAGCTTTACAAGAGCGCCAAACCCATCTGACTTCATGTCAATGCTTTCTGAATTTTCGATTTGAAAGCTAGTGCATCCTGTTCGTCCCAGTTTCAATGTGGTTCTGTTTCGACCATGAAATATAATAATGATAAAACAAAATAATAATTTCCAACCTTTGCATTGATCAATTAATTGAAAATTGACTTTGCTTCACAATCTTCACAAATATAAATATAAAAGTTATTCTGGTTTTCTGCCATGTTGTTATTTTAGCCTAGATACTATTGTATCCATATAAATAGGAGCTTGTATACACTTATTTGAGAACCTGGCTAATATTGATCTGAGTGCAAATAGTGATCTGTTTAAAAATATTGGTATGTACACGTAATAATTTCAGTACCTGTAAAATGGATGGCCCCAGAATCTCTGCAAGATCATATCTACACAACTAAATCTGACGTGTGGAGTTTCGGCATTCTGCTTTGGGAGCTGGTTACCTTGGGCGCTTCTCCATATCCAGGCATAGCAATACAAAGTCTGTTCCATCTGTTGAAACAAGGTTATAGAATGGAGAGACCCAATAATTGTTCTGATAAATTGTGAGCATAATTTCAACTCAAACTTTTAATGATTTTCGATACAAGGGCAGAAAGTTAAAGGTTTCATTATCTTTGCAGATACCAGATAATGAGAAGCTGTTGGGAAATCCAACCAGAAAAGCGACCTCGTTTCAGTGAAATGGCCAACATTTTGGAGAAGATGCTTGGGGATGGAGTAGATTATATGGATTTATCAGATAATGTTATTCAGAATAAGAGTTATTTCTGTTCACCATTCGAGGACTTTGATGGTAGGTTTATTTCTGGAAGATGTCCTCCGATAATTCCAAAACAATTATAGCTAATTATCAACGCGTGTATAAGTGTGATTTTTCCGAGCCCAGCGTTACTTTTAACGTGAATTTCATAAGAAACAAATGAACATACATACCTGTGCACGCTTGAATTGAAACACACGAATGAAAAGCCATTCTGAAAAAGATCCGTGGACACATATTGTCAACTAGTTATTTGTTGCTAGTAAAAAGCTTCAGAACTATTGATTTTGTTACTGTGTAACATATTACAGATATAGGAAGTAAACAAAATTACATTTATCCATAGGATTTATTATATAAAATACAAATATATCACAATAACACATTACAAAAAAAATTGAATAAGTGTCATATAATGAGAAAATAATGTGAAATATAAGTGTAAAATAAATAGCCTGTATAATGGTATGATCACACTCACAGTACAGTGTAATCTAAAAATACCTAGACTCCTCAGCACTATAATATGCTCTCTCCAAAAACATTGACCTCAAGGTTTTTTTTAACGCTTGTACACCCATTTGAACCGTGAGAGCAGACTTTTGAGTTCTATGGCCTGATATTGACAGCATACCAGAATTTCTAATGTTATGTTGATGAAAGTCAACATTCTGATTCAAAGAGCTCCAATTATCCCTGATGAACAGAAGTTATGTACAGGGAAAGCTCAAAATTTTCAGGTTTGGCAAACAAGATCTCAACCTGCCCAACGTATAGCACGCTCTGCTAATTTTTCCACTCTGGATTTGAACTTCCCATCTCAAAAACTGGTCAACGTGCACCCCCAGAAACTTGACGCATGAATGGATCTTGATATGTTCAAAGGTGAATACTATTTTTTGGTCTGTGGCATTGTTTAATCGAAAATGAACGCATACTGTTCTATTCAAGTTAATAATTAGGGAATTTCGTCTAGACTAATCGACATAAGGGTCTTCCAAAAGGTACCTTAGGCTTTCCAAAGATTGAGCTGAGACGACTATTACGTCTGCAAGTAAAGTCAAAAACTTTTCTCGCATACTATGTGGTATGTCATTCACAAATTTCGTGGTCCGAGCACGAAACCATGAGAAACTCCAATGTTGACCTAGTACATGTCTGACAGCGCACCTCTCATATCAACAATTATCTTTCCCTGGTACTAACCAGATTAAATGTAGCTGTCTGAGTATACCTGCCCCGCATGAAACCATGCTGACAATCTGATATCAGATTAAACTTCTCCAAATATGCCACCATTCTGCAGGAAACAATTTCATCAAATTACTTGGAAAATATACCGAGCATTGAGATGTGGACTGTAAGTCACCAATTAATAATTAATAAATGTTTAAAGGATTGGTAGTCTTTGCAGTAGTATCGTCCTCCTTGAGAAATTTGACGAATCAGAGAATTTAGTTTTTGAACTGAATATCTCTCCCATATTTTTCTATTTGTTTTTACTTCGAATATAAATGTCACTCTCGGAGATACCATGATAAACAAAAATCGGTAATCATCTACAATGATCTTGTAAGTCTCACTTCTGGTTTCAAGTTCCACTATGAGTGATGACCAACATTGTGTACACTTACAATGAATTCATTTCTTCCAGTCAAATGAATTATATTTTAAATCAACTTGTACTTTTTCCCACTTAATTTCCTCTCATTTCCGGCACAAGGTATGAAATGATCAGTGCTTCCTCAATCCCAAATATTTGCCTGACATATTAGATGTATTTTCATATGATTGGCCTCTACATAATTGGATATTAATTGGAAAATCTCTCCAATGGTTTCAGAACTATATTTTTTAAATATTCCCCATCATGTTTTATGCTATTGTGAAAAAACCTAACAAAATATATTTAATATAAATAATAATAATAATAATAAGGTCTTTATTTCACAAGAAATCTCAAGGGGAAGTTCACCCAAAGGTGCTCTACCACTTAACCCCTGTTATATACAAAATGCACATTTGAACATGTATAAATCCAATATTGAAGACAAAGAGGAAATTATAAAAACTCAACAAAAGAAAAATACATATACATGAGCATTCTAACAGACAAAAATTAACAGAGATGACAGAGAAGCCATGGTGATAAGGAATCTAGGAGATAAGTCTTGATTTTATTCTTGAACATTTTTTGACTCAACAGTTTCAAATGATCAGAAATACCATTGTACAGCTTACAAATATTATAACTGAAACTTCTCTTAACAATGGATGTCCTGTAACGGGGACACGACAGAATATTTCTCCGACGTATGTTGATGTTATGAATGTCCGTTCTGTATACCAATCTATTGAAGAGATATGGTCGGCTCCTCTTCAAAATAATGTTATGGAGTACACACAACGAAAAAAAATTGAAAGAAATCCTCATCGGAAGCCAACCCAACTCTCCCAATTTATGAGATACAGGAGTTCTGCACACGTTGGATCCGGTCCGTAGTTTCTTTGTCGAGACAAAAACTAAACACAGAAGAGCAATAAGTGAACTGCGACAGTACTAAAGACTCGCACAGAACCTTCTTAGTATGCACAGGAAGGCACGACATGTGTGGGTACAGTAATCTCAACGCTCCATACACCCTCCGAACCACACTCACCACGTGTTTACGAAACCTGAGAGAATCGTCTATTATCAAACCCAAGTCTCTTGCGTTATCAACGAATTGTATGACATCACCATCAATTGTCGGATTGTATCTGTCTTTAATAATAAATTTGTTCTTGTTCGAGCCGAAAACGAGAGTAGATGATTTTTCCGCATTCAGTTTCAACGTATGTTTTGCAGCAATGTCCGCCAGTCGATTCAGATCCTCATTCATTCACAACGCTGCATCATCCAGGTCACCTATGGCAAAATCGTAATAGAGCTGAAACTCATCCGTGTACATAAGGACGCTACAATGCCGAATAAACCTGATGAACTGGCTAGTGTAAATTAAAAAAGGAGTGGACCCAGGATAGAACCCCGAGGAACACCATTCAGAATATTTCTAGCCTAGCTGGTTTTACCACTTAACTTTACACTCTGTGAACGTCCCGCCAGATATGACCCGAAAAGTCGTAGAGCATCCCCGCGGACTCCACACGATGCTAACATAGCTAGGAGAAAACATCATGCTTCACCGTGTCGAAGGCCCAGCTAAAGTCTAGAAGAAACAAAGCCACACACTTAGAGTCATCAAGTGAGCGCAGTATATCATCAGTCACCACCAGCAGTATACCAGTAGAACTAAATCCAGGACCACTTTTTCGAATTTATTCGAGATATTCGGCAAGTTGGTCAGCCATTATTTTCTCGAACAGTTTGGATAAACCTGACAAAATGCTGATGGGTCTAAGATCAGAGAGCTCCTGAGGATCACGAGTTTTGGGAATAGGGGTAACCTGAGCATGCTTCCAGGATGAAGGGTACTTTGAATCAAGCAAAATTGAATTGAAGATGTTCACAATGAGAGGAAGTATTAGAGGATAACATATCTCGATAAACGATATCGAAAGATTATCGAAAACAAGAGCACTATTTTTCAAGAATTTCAGAACCGTTTCCTCGTCCACAAGATCAAAATTGAACTCTTCTTTGAACAAAGATTTTTATTGGTTCCTTTTTTCAATTGTACAGCAAGTAAATGTCTTGAGAACAACTATATTTCAAAAATCAATCTGAAATTAATCTTTCAGGACAAAAAATTTCCCTTACTAAAATCTGCTCCTTCCCAATGGCCGTTTGAAGCGATTTTTAAAAACAGAGAAGAGTATCACAGAAGCGACGATTCTTTTTAATATATTATTTCACTCCAATAATTTTTCTCTGCATGTACCTGTATCCTGATTCTGAATTAAAGCAATCAACAGTGCCTTCTGAATTAACACATCGCAGAAATGTTATCATTTGGACATTCATGAGCGTTCAGTACCTTTGCAATAAGTATATCTCAAGTCACAAAAGCCAGTTGATATATTTCTGGTTTTTGAGAATGGATAAATGGATAAAACATTATACAGAGTACTTTATGATGACATTCTATTAAGAGTTTGAGAACTGATCACAAGTTCCAGCCGATCAGTTACATATTTTGATAGATATTTCGAAATAATTATGTAAACAGAACTTCAGTTCATTCGAGGTTGTCAGAATTAATAACCCAGAATCGTGCTGTGAAAAAATGTAATGCATCGCTCCTCAGGGTCCTGTATTAGTATTAAACCGAACCAGAGTTGAAAAAAGGCTTGAGATCAAGCACACAAAAGCTTTCGAGCTCTAGTCAGTGATCATTTGGGATGTTGATTTCATAACATCGGGTATTCTAATGGGGACTTGACAACTTTGAATTTAATTTGTGAACGTACCCTTAGAACAATAATCGAACTGAAAACGTGAAAGCAGACATTTGGTGCCAGCGGAAATATTTTTCGTTGAGAAACGGCCCCGTCGATTGGCAAAGGCATGGCCAATAAGTTCGTGCGATTCGGACGAAGCCTCTGGACTATTTTCGTCGATTGGTGCTACGTCAAGTCATTGGTCTACGCCAACAAAACATGACAAAACATGACATTTCAAAAGCTCAGAGACAACATTGAAAAATTTAGTCCAGATAATTGACCGCTGCAAACGGGCCTGTGTTGGCCATATGAAGGAAGTCGAGTTCCATTCATAAATGATATGTTTGTACTTCAAGCCAATAATAGAGTTTTTGAAATATCTCGAATATTTTGGGCTTTATTTAGATTCAAAGTTGTCAAATCCCTATTGGCAAACTCTTTATAATGTCTATTTTTGATTCATTATAATTATCACTCCTTAATTATTTTTCAACAGTTCTGATTTATATTTATTCTGTATAACTGTCGTGGAATGCACGATAAAATTTGCCAACCTCCAATTTTGCTGACTTTTATTAGCAGTATTTGAACTTTTGTTCAAGGAGCTTGTCTCTATAACCGCCACTGGTCACCATCTCAATTGACCTATACATTGAGATGCACGAACTAATCCATCAAGTTGAGATACTCATCAACATGCTCCTTCAATTCAGATTGCGAAGTCTTTGATATAATTCAAGTTAGCAATGAACACTTTCGAAGGTCTTTCTGTTTGATAATTGCTACAAAGATTTCAATTGCAGATAAACCATCAAATAATCTGAACTACCTAAGAAACAACGATGCCGAAGAGAAATGTGGAGAAACAAAAAAATTTCTACCTCAGATAGTGGATGCTGTAACAAAAAAGGTTGATCGCAATAAATACGAAAATACCACAAATATTCATCATGGTTACGAGAGCCCCGTGAAGATCCCAAGACCAGTAAAAACGCCATCAAATGAAGATCCACAATATTATACAGATATGGCTAAGGGAAGTGATGTGACAAATTGAAAGACTGATATTCTTTAAGAAATATGGAATTAAAATACGAGATGCTGTGAGAACACATTCCTGTTTATTTATTTATATTATTGTAAATACCATGTATTTGGAGTGGTTTGAACAATTATGTTCGATTGCGAAATGTTTAATTTGTGTAGGGACTTTCTGAAATGAGAATAGAAATATTGGCAATTTTGAGGTCGGAAAATAGTCATCTATTCAATGTTGAGATATTTTGTAAAGTCACACCATATTTTTATAGGCCTATTATGGATGTCTGCTATCAAAAGCATACAAAATAATTAAGCTGATGCTCCACATTGTTGTATGCTGCAATCAGTGATATGCTTCACCGATATATCCATCCATTCTTGTAGTAGATATAAATTTTGTAATAGATGTTTATTGTATGATTTTTATTGAGTACACAGACTGATACCCATATAGCATCATAATGATTCAGTGAATAATTTATTGTTTGTTTATTAATATACCTTGTTGAAATGCGAGCATATTATGTCAGTTTTAATAAAATTTGAGATCTGTTGTGTATATAATGTTGACATTGGTTATAAATTATTCTTGATTGAATAACATTCAAGATGACGTGATGATTGTTGTGCCGTAGCAATAAATCATTATCAAATCATGAAAATGTAGAAAAAAATTATTGTTTTATGATAACACTGGCATCTAGTCCATTTTTTAGTTGAAATTATGTCGATCTATATAAGATTTCATGATGTTGAACAGCGATTCTTCGATTAATCCTGAAAGAAGAGATTTAGGGGTGGCGCAAGCCGAGCCTTTATTCAAGGAGGATCAATAAAACCGTACCTACTTATATGATTATTCATCACACATTATTCTTCTTTTGAAAACCACACGGTGCCTCCAAACTGTTCTTTGGTTTTGTGAAGGCATCCTGTCGATTAAGCAATCGACAGGGTGCCAATCAGAGCAGGTACTTAAGAAATAATCCAATAAACGTTAGAATTCGATAACTGAAATCAACCCACACGCAGGGGTTCAGATTTTATCCGTGAGAGGGCAGATCGGTAGTCGGAAGGTCCCAAACTCCGTCAATTACATCATTGTATTCTTCGAAGCCAGAGTCCACAGACTATCTATAGATAGGCAACTCTGGCATGAATTTTGGTTCCGGCTTAGAGCTACACTTACAGCGCCATCTTTCGTCATCTTAGAGTTGATTACAGATTCCATTCGCACAACGTTCCGTCTCGTGGCGCCCTCTAGTGCATTTTTTAAGAGTTATCATAGGATTCCACGCAAGCGCAGGTTGAATCCCATATTTTTATTGGATTTGAAAACAAATAAATTTGAAATGAACATAATTCTTTTAGTCTGCTGTAGATAGTCACAATTTCAATAAAAAAATATCATTTGATCAGAAAATTGTGACAATTTGCAGCAGATTAAAAGAATTACGGTCATTTAAAATATATCTGCCTTTCAAATCAAAGAACATACTAATCTTTAGAGGATGAAAGGAAATAAACAAAAAAGAAACTTTAGAAATATATATATATATATAATGCAGTAAATAATCAATTTACAAAAATTTCAATATCGAGGGAAAGAATAAACGAACCAACAATAATTAAGCAACAATTACACATCAAGTTATGAAAATACATTAAAAGAATAAATTAGAATATTAGTGACAGAAACATCAATTTAAGCATGAAATGCATTAGATTTATACTTTTATGACCGAAACAATTTCTAAAGGCTATTTTCTTTGAGATACTATTTCGGATGCCATCTTCATTATTGGATCATAAGATCTTATTGTTTTTTTTTCCCGATAAAATTTTATAAATAGTTCTGTCATGAAAGTACAGAAATAATATCATGGCAAAATCAATAAACTTATTAACTGAAATTCCTTGAATTTGGCGTTTCAACGGTAAATCTCACATATCCGTTGAAGTCTTCTAGGAATCTTCTGATAGACGATTTTTATGAAACCTACTATAAGTGGAATACCCAAAACTCAATGACCATGAGCAGTTCACTTATATATAAATACCTTGTTGCCTCAATGTTTCTTCAGGAGTTCTGGAGGGTAGACAAAATATGCTTACATAATCTGAAAGATTATTGAAATTACAAAAATGATAATCATAGGGAGTAGAATGAATTACTTGGCAAATGAAGTGTTGATAGAGCAAATCTTTTCAGCTTTCCATGTGGGTCTATACAATCCATATGAAAATGCTTTATGCAAATAACGCTTTTGGATGAATGAAGACATGGATTTCCGATTCTTTCCAACCAAACATTTCTAACACCCTCAACTTGTGTAATGAAAAACCTAGAAAGAAAACAGTCTTAGAAACTGTCCCAAATTTTTACTAATCAGAAATTACTACACGAATATGAAACTGCTACAGAAAATATTAATTCACAGTATATTTTTAGTGAGTTATAAGTTAATCCAAAACTACTACTTATATGAATGCAACACATACCTTTTGACATTACTGTCACTGTAGTAATTGGGAACACAGCAAGAATAAACCATTTCATTCAACCAGTTCATGCTCATCATAGAATAGTTTCTTGCTCTTCATAAACTCCAACAAGAGTGAGGTCCGATAAAATCCGTTTTTACCGATCACTACTGAGAAGTCCTAGTTTACCGATCCGAGCTTTTGAGACGACAACAGATGTCTCTGCCGCTCGTCGAAGAAAAACGTGACCACCTTTGTAGTAGGCCAGAGTCAACGTTACTTGATCGATACTTTCATCTCATTATCACTTCATAGAATAAAAATGTAAAATGCTCATTCTATTCCTGATACATGTGTTCTGAAGCTTTTCAATTTCGAATTATTTTGAGGGCAGGTAGAGTTCCTTACTAATACTTTCTTCCTGTTCCTTGCATTATCATTACCCTCCAAAGATGTCGCCTCTGAATATAATATTGATGGAAATGTCTGGTGAAAGAGGATCAATACTTAAAATGAAGTGCACATCCGAGGGGAGCTGCTGGGAAGAACTCTTCGTACTATTCGGAATAGGGAAGCATATTCCGTTAATTTCACAGAAGAGGACGTGAGTTATATCGAAAATTTCAATAATTTTCCGTAGTTACTTTGGGCTCAGGATATTTTCGATAATATCGAAGTATAAAGAAAATTATTGAGTCGATTTCAATTAACTGACATAATTATTATCAATTCATATTTCTTGAAAATCCAACGTTTCGTGAAAACTTCTTCACAACTCATCAACAATTAATACTATTTAATTTCATAATATTTGAAAATTAGGTTTCAAAACGTTTCGAATAGGATTCATGTGTCATGTCAACAGAGTAGTTTTGTCGATTGTCGATAACCGGCTTATCGCCACTTTTCTTTTCATCCATGTATCGCACCATATTTCCATATTGAACAAAGATAAATATTAAACTTGGTTATTACTTACACGAGCAGGATATAATTATTTTGATCCTCCCTCAAACATCCTTTATTTGAAGTGCGTGTTTATAGTAAATAGAGTTATGGTCGTGATGACTAGGTAATAAAGTGTGAAATAAGTTGGTCAAAAAAAATTTATTATTCTCAGACACATAGTGCTCTCACATTTTTTGGAATCTTTTTAATTTGCAAATTTTGGGATAAAAACTGTATGAATAGTATTAGCTTGAACAGATTATGTACGTCCGTGACCACGATTTCTCTCTAACGTAATGTTCGTGTGAACTGAAGAGGACAAGTCTGAAAGTTTCAATATTAACGAAAACTTTCACCTAATTACTCTCTTCAAATAATTTTTTTTTTTTCATTAGGATGTTTCTTCTTGCTCATCAGTCTTTCAGCAGAGAAAAATCAACATCCCGGCAGATTAAGCCCCAAGTATTCATCCAGCTGTGACAAATTTAAATTACTGCAATTAAATGTCCAATGTTTGTCTAATAAATTGGACATTCTTGAGGTATTATTATGATTATTATATAAAATATTCAGGAGATCAGCTCCTACTTTAGAACATGTGTCACATCCATTCAATATAGATGAATTGAGGGCTGCAATCAAATCTACCAAATCTCGAAAGGCAGCAGGTTTTGACGGAATTTATCCAGAATTCATCAAACATTTAGGAAAAAAGGCCTTGTCTTGGTTATTGTCTTTCTATAACAATATTCTGCATTCGGGAAACTTTCCTTCCGAATTTCGTAAGGCTAAAGTAATAGGGATTTTGAAACGAGGAAAAAATCCTTGTGATCCTAGTAGTTATCGACCTATCAGTTTATTGAGTGTTCCTTTCAAGATATTAGAAAGGCTAATCCTTTTTAGAATTGAATCTTCTATAGAAAATGCTCTACAAAATTTCCAGGGAGGCTTTAGGAAAAACAGAAATTGTTCGGATCAGGTTCTCAGCCTTAAAACTTTCATAGAATCAGGCTTCAATGATAGGTTGAGAACAGGAGCTGCTTTCATCGATTTATCTTCGGCATATGACACTGTGTGGAAAGATGGATTAATGTTCAAACTCTATACCCATCTGAAATGTGGGAAAATGGTACGATTATTAGAAAATATGTTATCTGATAGAAGGTTTCGTGTTTATATTCAAAATAAGAGTATTAACTTCAAAACATTGAAAAACGGCCTTCCTCAGGGATCAGTTTTAGCTCCTTTACTTTTCAATTTATACCTAAGTGATTTGCCCGCTACATCATCTCAAAAATTTGTTTATGCTGACGACATTGCTATTGCTTACCAACATATGGATTTCCATACTCTGGAAAACATACTGTCATCTAATATGGGAATTTTAAAGAATTATTTTATCGAGTGGCGATTATGTCCAAATCCCAACAAAACAGAGGTATCTTGTTTCCATCTGAATAATCATGAAAAATATAGGAAATTAGCTGTAACTTTCAATAATTCTCCTATCGAACATAATTTCTATCCAAAATACTTAGGAGTTAAATTAGATTCATCTCTAAATTACAAGGCTCATTTAAATGATCTTAGCCTAAAACTAAAAACTAGGAATAATATTTTTCAGAAATTAGCTGGATCGTCTTGGGGTGCTGATGCTTACACTCTTCGCACAGCATCTCTAGCCCTAGTCTTTTCTGCAGCTGAGTATTGTTGCTCTGTTTGGTTTAATAGTGCACATACACAAAAATTTGATGCACAATTGAATACATCCATGAGAATAATTACTGGCACCATAAGATCAACACCGGTTCATTGGTTACCAGTATTGTCTAATATTGTCCCTCCCCATATTCGCAGACAGACTGCAGGTCTGAATTCTTGGAATAAATATCATTCTCTTCCCAATTTATTCCCAATTATTTCATATTTTCCACAAAATAGAATTCCCAGATTGAAGTCACGTAAACCATTATGGCATAATACGTTCTTCAATATGAACATAAGTGATAAAGAATTATGGAAGACTGAGTGGAACTCTTACGAAATGTTCAATAAGTATCTCGTTTCTGATACTTCTGAAAAAGTTCCTGGTTTTGATCTTCCAAGAAAAATTTGGGCAGTTTTTAATCGTTTGAGAACAAGTCATGGCCGTACCAATGGCATGCTATTTAAATGGAACTCAGTTCCTAGCGCAAGTTGTGAATGTGGAGAAGCAGAAGAAACATTACCTCATCTCATCAATAGTTGTCCCATATATAAATTTCAAAATGGTTTTAGGGCTATTCATGATGTTTCCAACTCTTTCTTGGAATGGGTTATAAATTTCAAACGAATATGATACGTATTTTTGTTATTCGGTTCTTTTTTCTGCTTTTGTCTCTTTATTTCCAGATTCAATGTGAGCACCTTGGAGAAGTCTCTGTCTCCATACTCTTGTAGAAAGAAGTCCATGAAATATATTTCAGCTTATTTTCGTATTTTCACACTTAGACGGGGAGCCAGGGTTTTTTTTTACTGGGGTTTTTTCCTAGGCTTTATGTCATACGCCGAATTGTATGACACCCTGTCACTAACCCCTGATCTTTATGCTTTATTGTTTGCTAACTAAATATTGTCAGCCAAAAGTTCAAAAGAATATATATCTATTCTTGAGGTACTCTGTTGAGAATAATCCAGATATTGTGAGTATTGCTGAACATTGGTGCTGTACTGACAACGTCAGAACTATGACATTTCCTGGTTACTCACAGATTGACTTTTACTGTCGTCCTCGAAGATTACATGGTGGCTCCATGTATTTGATTTCTGTCAAGGATGGTATTCAGGTGAAGAATTTGGGCGTTTCAAAAATTTCTGAGGGGACGATGTGTGAGATTTGTGGTACCATAGTGTTAGCTCATGGTGCACGTGTGGGTGTTCTTAGTATTAGGTGTACAAATAAGTTTCCGCGGTTTTTTATAAAAAATTAGGAATTTATTGTAAAGGAAAAGTACATTACGTTTTATTCAAAGTATTTTCCATCATTTGCCACTACTTTTTCCCATCTTTCTGGCAACATTCGGATACCCCGTCGAAAAAACTCTTCATCTTTTGACGCTATCCACAAATCTACCCAATTTTTGGTGTCTTCATATGATGTGAAGCGCTGCTCAGACAGACCATGTGCCATCGACCGGAACAGATGATAATCAGAAGGGGCTAAGTCTGGTGAATACGGCGGGTGGGGTAAAACTTACCAGTTGAGTGTTTCCAAGTATGTTTTTACCGGCGCCGACAAATGAATAACTAAAAACTTACCTGTACGACTTATCTTCACAAGAATTCTAGAAGGGCAGAACCCAGATATTCTGATACTTCCTCCAGTTTTCATGCTGCGTTTGCTACATTGACTTACATATCCTGGAAGTAAAATGGATTCCAAATATCACTATGATTTCTAACTAACTCATTATATCAAACTAGTGGGAAACATAAAGAAACAAAACTGAATAATTACTGCGATTGCATTCAAAATAAATTACTAATCCATCACTGCTTTTCCGATATCTTCGTTTTATGTAATCGACACTTCTATTCTCCAATGCTCGCCAAGCCTCAAATTCTTCTTCGTTTTTAAAAGTCAACTGTGATGTTATGATGTTAATGGAATGAATTTGCTCTAAATGAATATCCAAAGCATTATGGGACTCAAGAGCAATTTTCTTTTCTTCTGGGCAAATTGGTCATTTTATATGCTTTAATTGCTTTGGAATAAGATCTTGATGGTGAATATTCCGCATATGACGATATTTCATCGAAACAGAAGCAAATTGTTTTGAACAAATTTGACAACTCAGTTTATCCCTGAAAATTAAAGTTTCCAATTAAATTGGTTGAGTGCATTTTCTACAAAATAATAGATTTTTCTATGGACTTTTCTCCGTCCATGATGAAATATAATAAAAATTGGTTTTAATGCAACTTTCAACTATCAACACGTTGCTAACGCTAACAAAAATATCCAATAATTACTTCTAGCAAAAGTATAAATTGAATTAAATGGCTGATTGTCAAAACGAACCGTTGAAAATATGACAAGGAGGGCCTATAGTCCTCTCTGTCATTGACAGCAAGCGCGCGTCGTTTCCTGATTGGTCGAGATCTTCGGCATCAGGGTAAAATTAATGTATGCTCCCAAACTCCGTCAATTATATCATTGTATTCTTAGAAGCCAGAGTCAACGTTACTTGATCGATACTTTTACCTCATTATCACTCCATAGAATGAAAATGTAACATGCTCGTTCTATTTCTGATACATGTGTTCTGAAGCTTTTCAATTTCTGAATTATTTTGAGTGCAGGTAGAGTTCCTTACTAATAATTTCTTCCTCTTCCTCGCATTACAGAGACAGGTTGTCTCTGTTGCATTATCATTTCCCTCCAAAGATGTCGACTCAGAATATAATATTGATTGAAATGTCTGGTGAAAGCGGATCAATACTTAAAATTGAAGTGCACATCCGAGGAAGCTGCTGGGAAGAACTCTTCGTAGTATTCGGAATAGGGAAGCGTATTCCGTTATTTTTACAGAAGAGGACGTGAGTTATATCGAAAATTTCAACAAATTTCCGTAGTTACTTTGGGCTCAGGATATTTTCGATAATACCGGAGTATAAAGTAGATTATTGAGTCGATTTCAATTAACTGACATAATTATTATCAATTTATATTTCTTGAAAATCCAACGTTTCATGAAAAATTCTTCACAACTCTTTAACAATTAATGCCATTGCAGCATGAGGCCCTTAGATCATACTATTTAATTTCATAATTTCTTGAAAATTAGGTTCCAAAACGTTTCGAAGACCATTTATGTGTCATGTCAACAGAGTAGTTTTGTCGATTGTTCCTGAGACTAACCGACTTATCGCCACTTTTCTTTTCATCCATGTATCGCACCATATTTCCATATTGAACAAAGATAAATATTAAACTTGGTTATTATTTACACGAGCAGGATATAATTATTTTGATCCTCCCTTTAACATCCTCTATTTGAAGTGCGTGTTTATAGTTATGTTATGTTATGTTATGTATAGAGTTATGGTCGTGATGACTAGGTAATAAAGTGTGAAATAAGTTGGTCAAAAAAAATTTATTATTCTCATGCACAGAGTGCTCTCACATTTTTTGGAATCTTTTTGATTTGCAAATTTTGGGATAAAAACTGTATGAATAGTATAAGCTTAAACCGATTATGTCCGTCCGTGACCACGATTTCTCTCTAACGTAATGTTCGTGTGAACTGAAGAGGACAAGTCTGAAATCTTCAATATTTTGGACTAACCAAAACTTTCACCGAATTACTCCCTTCGAATAATTTTTTTTCATTAGGATGTTTCTTCTTGCTCATCAGTTTTTCAACCGAGGAAAATCAACATCCCGGCAGATTAAGCCCCAAGTATTCATCCAGCTGTGACAAATTTAAATTACTGCAATTAAATGTCCAATGTTTGTCTAATAAATTGGACATTCTTGAGGTATTATTATTATATAAGATATTCAGGAGATCAGCTCCTACTTTAGAACATGTGTCACATCCATTCAATAAAGATGATTTGAGGGCTGCAATCAAATCTACCAAATATCGAAAGGCAGCAGGTTTTGACGGAATTTATCCAGAATTCATCAAACATTTAGGAAAAGAGGCCTTGTCTTGGTTATTGGTTGTTCATTATGTTGTCGACTGATAAGGTTGTCGATGCGAATCTCTCGCTTAAAACCTCTGTTCCTAAGTGTGGATTTTGTGGAAAATCAGTTGTGAAAAGCTGTTTAAATTGTGCTATTTGCAACAGAAGTTATCATCGTGCTTGTGGTGCCAAAGTCAAAACGTGCTGCGAAATGGAATAGTCTAGTTCTACTTTGGGCGATAAAGTGTGCGGCTACTCATCCCCCATGTTCGATCTTGAATCTACAGTTATTAATGATCAGTCTATTCATCAAGAACTTCTTCTCAAGATTATTTACGAATTAGAGGCGAAAAACAGTCTATTATTGGAGAATAATTCCTTGTTAAAATTCAAGATTGTTTCTCTCGAGAATGAAATGAAAATAAAAGAAACTGAATTTGTCGAACTAAGAAAAAAACTATCAACAAACAAAATCAACATCAACAACGTTGTCGAGCGCTAGGTTCCATCCGGTGCGTCTCTCCCTGAGGGTTCCATAACTGAAGATCCCCGCAGTACTCATGTTACTTATGGTGCGGTTGTTTCGAAATCTGCAACACCTGCTCCTGTCAATAATAAGAATGTGAAACTCTCGTATGCTGTCCCATCAATATATGACTTACGCGAGGAAGAAATACCTAAACAATTGAATGGTTCCAGTTCTGCCGATTTTACACGAAATATAGTTGATGAAAATGAGGCGAGAGAATGGAAGGTGGTCAACCGCAAAAGATTTATTCGCAAGACCCGTAAATCACTGGTCACCGGTACTTACACAGGAGTGACTGATGTGGAGGTACTGGACAAGTTTATTTATTGCCCTTCATGTTTCAAACTTGAAGCCGGAGACTTCTGCTGAAAATTTGGAGCAATTTTTAAATCAAAAATTCTCCTACGCTAAATGCGAGAAGTTGACTTCAAGGTACCCCGATTCGTATTCTTCCTTTGAGGTACTCATATCAGGTTCCGACTATGAAAAAGCGTTGGATGGCGCAAACTGGCCAAATAAAGTGAAGGTGAATCGTTTTTTTCAGCGAAGAAGGGTTCAACATCCAGTGGAGTAAATTCTGGTTCGAATAATTCAGGTATGGGAATATTCAAAATAATTCACACTGGTTCAACACGGACAGTATTAATTCAGTGAGGATTCCTGGGTATATACAGGCTGATTACTTTTGGCGCATGCACAGACAGCATGCTGGTTCTATGATCTTCGCAAAGTCAGGTCTGAGAGTGAGAAAGTTGTCGGTCTCGAAATTTTCGCTTGAAATGCATGTAGAAATTTCTGGTGTTTCAGTTTTATTAAGAAATAAGAGTTTAGGAATTTTAAGCGTTTACAGACCCTGTACTGGAAGCTTCGAATTGTTTCTTGATTGGTTGTTTTGTGCACTTCAAAGCAGTTGCAATGATTTTGACTATGTTTTCCTGTGCGGGGATTTGAATGTGAACTACTCAGATATTAATTGTCAAAAATCGAAATTGTTTGTCGAATTATTAGAATATTTTAACCTAACTTTTACTTCTACAGAGGCAGCCAGAGTATTTACTAATATTAGAGGATATACATCTGTTTCTAAAGTCGACTACATTATTGCTGATTCGGAATCGGTTCGAAACTGTGAGACTACTGTTTTTGTTCCTGATATCGGTGATCATAGAGCATTATCTCTTGAATTGAAGATTGATCGTGATGAAATAAATAAAATTAAATTTCAGACAATCAGGGATCTAAGCGAGGACAATCTGAACAGTTTGATGGGCTGTTTGTGTGAATGCGATTTTTCTGCCATGTTTCTGGAAACGAACGTGAATAGATGCTTCGATACTTTTGTTAACACACTTCAATACTGTTTGGATTTATGTTGCCCCATAAGGAAAATTTGCTTCGAACCGAACAATAGTAAATGGATTACCCCTGAAATTATTGAAAGCAAAATATCCTCATGAACTTGCATTGGCTTCATTCAACGGTTAGAACAACTGAAACTTACAACAGGTATAAAAATGCGAAAAGCTTACATAACACCCTCGTAAAATCAACAAAATATAGATATCATAGCTCTCTAATAGCAAATTCTGTTAACAGGAATAAGACGATATGGAATATTGTCAATATATGCACGGGAAAACTCGAAAAAGCAAATAACCCCATTACAATTGATATTGATGGTATATCGTGTGATGAACCTGACAAGATAGTTGATATATTCGGTGAATATTTCTCCACAGTAGCTGAAAAAAAACTAGACACTTATTATCGTGATGATATATCGTTTTTTTTCTGTACGGTCTCTCCGCCACTGGTATGCAACTTCTTTTTTCAGCCAGTTCTAAGTTTTGAAGTTGAAGAGATCATTAAAACGTTGAAAAATAAAAACCGTGTTGGAGTAGATAACATTTCAACGAGGATCTTGAAGAAGATTGCTCCGATAGTAGGTCAACATCTTGCTCATATAATTAATTTGTCTATAACATCGAGTCAATTCCCTAATGCCTTAAAAAAATCAGTTGTCGTGCCTATTCATAAAAAGGAAATTTGAATGAAATAAGCAACTATAGACCAATATCAATTCTTAGTATTTTTTTAAAGTTTTTCAGAAAGTCATTTTCCGGAGAATGATGTCATATTTGAGTAAGTTCAATATCCTTGATAAAGCTCAGCACGGTTTTAGAGTTGGCTGCTCTACTCAAACTGCCGCACTCAAGTTTGTTGAATCAGTTTACGAATGTTTGGATTCAAATTTGCACGTGTCAGGAATTTTTTTCGACCTGTCTTGTGCATTTGATACCTTATCGTTCCAGTTCATCATTGATAAATGCTCAAATTTAGGCTTCAGAGGAATTTTTTCTGATTGGCTACGAAGTTTTCTTCATCACAGAACAATGTCAGTAAAAAATAATAAATTTTATTCCAAGGAATACACAGTTAGTTTGGGTGTTCCCCAGGGCTCCGTATTGGGACCTCTGTTGTTTTTGATTTTCATAAATGACTTGCCCCCCTATTTATCGTGCTTACTGCTTATATTATTTGCAGATGATACATCTGTCGTCATCGCGGCTAAAAGTTGTGATGAGCTCCAAAGAGCTTGTGAAAAAATTATAGCCGAATTCATTTCATGGTGTCGACGTAACAATTTGATAGTTAACATAGAAAAAACGGCCTGCCTGTATTTTGGTTTGCGAAACTGTGAAAGAAGATCTTTTCGAATAGATTGTCTGGGTACAACTATAATTCCATCAGAATGTACTAAATTCCTTGGGATCCACATGGATCGAGGTCTTACTTGGTCAACCCATGTTGACACCCTGTGTAAAAAAATAAATAACGCTTATTACGCTATAAATAGACTGAAAACAACCTTACCGTCAAGTTCTCTTATTGATGTTTATTACAGCCTGATTTACTGTCATCTTTCATACAATGTTTTGCTGTGGGGAAATTGTAGTTCCTTCTCTAGAGTTTTTGTTGCACAGAAAGGAGTCATACGGTCAATAAGCTTCTGTCGGTGCCCTGTATATACACATTAAAATGTCTCATTTATGCTAAGGAAAATGAAAATGTTTGGGATAAACTTGCTAGTTCGCACGAACATCTAACTCGTAATTCACAGGTGCTTCTGTTTCCAAAACATCGGACTCACAGTTTCGAACGTTCTCCACTGTATCAGAGCATTGCATTATATAACCATTTGCCTAATAACTTGAAATCTTTGGATAAAGATCAAGAGGTTGCGAGTTCTAAAATGTTTCTATTCGGTTAGGGAATTTCTCTCTGATCCCTTAACCACCTAGCTGCAAACGAGTAAGTGAATTTGTAATATTTCCATGACTTATCCTATACTCAATTTCGTGTCCTAAAGGATCAATAAAGTTATTATTATTGTTATTATCATTGTCTTTCTATAACAATATTCTGAATTCGGGAAACTTTCCTTCCGAATTTCGTAAGGCTAAAGTAATAGGGATTTTGAATCGAGGAAAAAATCCTTGTGATCCTAGTAGTTATCGATCCATCAGTTTATTGAGTGTTCCTTTCCAGAGATTAGAAAGGCTAATCCTTTTTAGAATTGAATCTTCTATAGAAAATGCTCTACAAAATTTCCAGGGAGGCTTTAGGAAAAACAGAAATTGTTCGGATCAGGTTCTCAGCCTTACAACCTTCATAGAATCAGGCTTCAATGATAGGTTGAAAACAGGAGCTGCTTTCATCGATTTATCTTCGGCATATGACACTGCGTGGAAAGATGGATTAATGTTCAAACTCTTTATCCATCTGAAATGTGGGAAAATGGTACGATTATTGGAAAATATGTTATCTGATAGAAGGTTTCGTGTTTTTATTGACAATAAGAGTAGTAACTTCAAAACATTGAAAAACGGCCTTCTTCAAGGATCAGTTTTAGCTCCTTTACTTTTCAATTTATATCTAAGTGATTTGCCCACTACATCATCTCAAAAATTTGTTTATGCTGACGACATTGCTATTGCTTACCAACATTCGGATTTCGATACTCTGGAAAACATACTGTCATCTGATTTGGAAATTTTAAAGAATTATTCCCCATATTCGCAGACAGACTGCAGCTCTGAATTCTTGGAATAAATATCATTCTCTTCCCAATTTATTCCCAATTATTTCATATTTTCCACAAAATAGAATTCCCAGATTGAAGTCACGTAAACCATTATGGCATAATACGTTCTTCAATATGAACATAAGTGATAAAGAATTATGGAAGACTGAGTGGAACTCTTACGAAATGTTCAATAAGTATCTCGTTTCTGATCCTTCTGAAAAAGTTCCTGGTTTTGATCTTCCAAGAAAAATTTGGACAGTTCTTAATCGTTTGAGAACAAGTCATGGCCGTACCAATGGCATGCTATTTAAATGGAACTCAGTTCCTAGCGCAAGTTGTGAATGTGGAGAAGCAGAAGAAACATTACCTCATCTCATCAATAGTTGTCCCATATATAAATTTCAAAATGGTTTTAGGGCTATTCATGATGTTTCCAACTCTTTCTTGGAATGGGTTATAAATTTCAAACGAATATGATACGTATTTTTGTTATTCGGTTCTTTTTTCTGCTTTTGTCTCTTTATTTCCAGATTCAATGTGAGCACCTTGGAGAAGTCTCTGTCTCCATCAATAGGAGATCACTCTTGTAGAAAGAAGTCCCTGAAATATATTTCAGCTTATTTTTGTATTTTCACACTTAGACGGGGAGCCAGGGTTTTTTTTTACTGGGGTTTTTTCCCTAGGCTTTTATGTCATACGCCGAATTGTATGACACCCCGTCACTAACCCCTGATCTATATGCTTTATTGTTTGCTAACTAAATATTGTCAGCCAAAAGTTCAAAAGAATATATATCTATTCTTGAGGTACTCTGTTGAGAATAATCCAGATATTGTGAGTATTGCTGAACATTGGTGCTGTACTGACAACGTCAGAACTATGACATTTCCTGGTTACTCACAGGTTGACTTTTACTGTCGTCCTCGAAGATTAGATGGTGGCTCCATGATTTCTGTCAAGGATGAAATTCAGGTGAAGAATTTGTGCGTTTCACAAATTTCTGAGAAGACGAAGTGTGAGATTTGTGGTACCATAGTGTTAGCTCATGGTGCTCGTGTGGGTGTTCTTAGTATTATTTCACATACTTTACATAATAATAATAATAATAATAATAATTTATTGATCCTCTTAGACATTACAAAGCATATATAGGACAAGTCGAGAAGAAGAAAATCAACAATTTACAGCTCATTGTCTCGTTGATACCATATTTGTGTAAAAATTGTGTGAAAATTGTACTAGTCGTAAGCTATTTATTGATTTCCTGGAGTGTTTCAACTAATTCTAACTGTGACGTTTTTGAGGCCCATATTAGTGACTATCGGGCACTGTCAATTGATTTTTCTATAAGCCACGATATCTATTCCAACTGTACATCAAAAGTGATCAGGAATCTTAGTCAGCGCAATGTAAGTTACTTTATTATTAAAATAAAGAATTGTAAGTTTAATGAGATCTATAAGCATAATAACGTCGATGAATGTTTCAAATCATTTATTGACACAATTCATAATGCATTCGATGCTTGCTGTCCATTAATAAGGCTTACTAATAAAACGGACCAGATAAAGAAGTGAATAACCCCAGAGATTTTTGAGGCTAAACATGATTTGATGAATTTGTATTGGTGGTTATATGCCAATCTGAAATGTCAGCAAACCTATGACTTGTACAAGAGAACCAAAATTTCGTATAACACCTTAGTAAGAAGTAGTAAATTTAATTTTCATCGGGAACTTATAAATCAATCAGAAAATAAAAATAGATTGGTTTGGCGACTTGTGCAGTGGCGGATTTATAAATTTGCCGCTAGTAGGCCATTCAGTTTTTGCCGCCCCTACTGACTTTTGAAATTTAATACGTTAGTTTAATCCCGTTATTAGTATGACTGTAAACTTAATGATATTTCTGTCAGTTACTAGATTATTTTTACAATCCGCTATGTACTGAAGAGTTTAATGTTGACCTAACAAGTTTATTTGACAGGCAAAACAAAAAACCCTCGACTTTGAAGCGTAAAACCTCTGTAACTTTTAAACGGCTCAATCGATTTTCATCAAACATGTCCTAGAACACTCACCCGTAAAACACCTGTAATACAAAAAAAAAACTAAATTGAAATCGTTCGGGTGCTATGATACCACAGACAGCATGTACTAATCATCAAAACACAGACAAAATATTGAGTGGTCAGAAAACATTGTTTTTGTTACATATTTTTTATTGCACTTAATAGTTTAAAAACAATACAAACAATTTCTATCAAAATATAACATGTTAACAATCAGTTAATGGTGACAGACAATGAGATCAAATAAGTTTTACATTATTTTCTTGCGAGATTTTAAATTTGCAAAATCATCAATTATATCGTCGTATGAAATCTTCTGCATAAGTTCTAACTCTATGCACAAAAGAGATAAAGCATTAAGCTTTTCTTGACTTAAAGTAGATCGTAGATAGTTTTTTAACCCGTTTTGAGCAAGAAAAGCTTCTCTCAGCTGAACAATTTGTCACCGCTGTGCACAGAGCCATGTGAAGTGCTATATCCAAGTTTGGATAAATATGCTCCAAATTCTGTTTTCCCAGAAACAAAGATAGACTTTACTATTAATGCAAAGTTTGATCAAAATCGGTCTAGTAGTTTTGGTGTGATTGAGCAACAATCCAAACAACTAAACATCCAAACTCACTTCCACATTTATAAAATATTAGTAAGATTATAATGATTTGAACCATCCAAGAATAGTGAAAAGTTCTCCCGCAAAATTCAATATTTGACATGACCATCAACAACGTCTGCCTTCACTCGTCTGCCGCGTTCCGGTTGCTCACTCGGGTATCTGCCCCCGATTCGCACCTCACCAGCGCTATTACTGCCCCACAACCGCCGAATTGGAAAAATTAAATATGTGGTCCTCCACCAATTACTTTAAAGATTATCCATGAAGATTTCAAGAGATTGGATCACGGAATCACGCAGTTCCATACAAACGTTGACCCCCTTTTTGACCCCCTTAAGGGTACAATTTTGATAAATATTTTATGCTAAATGTTAAACCGGACTTCAGACTACACAATTCAAGGAGATTCATGTAAAAGTGCCCAGTAGTTTTTGCGTGATGTTCATTCAAACAAATGGACAGACAGAAAAACAAGAAATTAAAAAATATCTAATTCTACTCAGTTACTCATCTTAAGCAATCCTAGCGAATTTTTTTTCGAATATCTTCAATGTGCAAACTATTTTACGTTTACGATTTTAATATAGTATACTATCTGTATATAGTGTACACGTATAATTATAAGAAAATATCTGTAAAAAAATATTTGCTAAATTTGCCGCATCTCTAAATCTGCCGGCCTAGGCACCGGCCTACTTGGCCTATTGGTAAAACCTCCACTGGACTTGTGAGTGAGTTTACTGGCCTGCAAAATTAAAAACCATCAAACTACCGCGCTTGTTGTCGATGGTGCTTCTTATGAAAAAAGTATTGAGATTTCGGAACTTTTTGCGGACTATTTTTCCACTGTAGCTGAAACTGCACTAAATAATTATTATAGTAACTCGTTGTCCAATGCATGCACTACATCTTCCATGTTGAATGCGAGTTTCTTTTTTTACCCGGTTATTGAGCTTGAAGTGATTGACATAATGAAAGCCCTAAAAATAAAAATGTACTGGCAGCGACTGCATTTTTGCAAGGATATTGAAGATGATATGTGATGATATTAGTCCACATTTCGCTCACCTAATCAATCAGTCAATTAGTATGGGAGTATTCCCTCATATTCTCAAAAATCTATTGTAATTCCAGTTCACAAAAAAGATAGCGTTGAAGATATTACTAATTACAGTCCAATCCTTATCCTGAGTATTTTTTCAAAATTTTTTAAAGGATCGTATTCGACAGAATTATGAAATATTTAGACAAATTTCACATACTTGATGGTGCCCAACATGGGTTCAGATATGGTCGCTCTACCTCAACCGGG
>JARTUT010001200.1:0-12744 GCA_030674115.1 Micraspis discolor
TTTGCTAACTAAATATTGTAAGCCAAAAGTTCAAAAGAATATATATATATATATCTGAAATAATAGATTCCAATTTCTCCCACTCAATACGTGTTTTCTGTATATATCATTACGCTGAGTTCTCTTTAATTTGAAATTGAATCCCTATAGAATATTCTAATTATGTTCTGTTTGTTCCAGATGAATATACGAAGATAACAACACCTAGGCAAGATGTTCTTTTTAAGAAAGGATATCTCAATAAGCCTAAAACATACACTACCCAAACTTCCACTGGGAATTCAACCACATCTACAGGTAACTCTACTGGGAATGGTACACCAGAATATCAGAGTACAGGTAATAGTTTCTTAGTAACCTATCCGAAAAAAATTATTTTCATATTATTATTCGAAATTGGAATGATTGTAAACGACTTCAAACAAAAATTACTTATAATTTTTATAACCAGGTATTTACAATAATGTATTGAAATATAATTTTGGTATATAACGGTTTTCCAATAGGGGCTTGACAACTTTGAATCTAAATAAAACACAAACCATTTGAGATATTTTAAAAACTTTATTATTGGCTTGAAGTACAAATATACCATTTATGAATGGTACTCGACTTTGTTCATATGGCCACCACGGGTCTGTTTGCAGCGGTCAATTCTCTGGACCCAATTTTCGATGACTCGGCCACACATTTCAACCGAAACGGCCGCTCTTTCGCGTTCAATGAGCTCTTGCGATAAAACAGAAAAGAATCTGGTGATATCGAAACCAAGATCAAAGAAAATCCTAAAATTGATAAATTGTTTTTTCATTCATAATCCGTTGAGTCATCAAAAAATCGTCCAACGAATTTTGACGTCATATTTTCTGTATACTATTTTTTTTTCTGTGAGATGTTTTATGATTAAGAACAACATTACTCTTGCCTAGCTGGGCTGCCTTGGTTATATGTTTTGGAAATTTTCCGGATAGTGAGAGATATTTCCATGAGAATATTTACTCAACTACCCAGCACAAACGTTTACGCTCATTTGCAATTCGAAAATCAAAAGTCCTAGGCTAACTTCACAACACTGTTGCCATCTGAACTAGTCATTAAGAAATGTACCGATTCTTCAGTTTTTCTCCTTTTGAAAGGAAAAATATAGGTTTTTAAGAAAATGAATAAATCTCATGAACTTTCAGACTTCATAAGAAAAGAATTAATAAAAATCTTCGAAAAATCTTCCTACTTGAATGCACACGAAATCAAGTATTCCTGAAACATATCACTAATAATATTAATTGTTTGAACATTTTAATGTTAGAAGAGAACAGCCCTTTTGTCAATCAAACCAAGAGGATCATTCAGGGGTTCCAAAGATCAGTTTCAAATTTAGAAATTAGAATTACTATTTGGAAGTTGAAAATTTTGAACGATAAGTTGGACGAAATTAAACGCTATTTATATTCATCGATACCTTACAATGTATATCAGAATTTTTCTAGAACATGTGGTAACAACTTCGAAATAAGGTTTAATAGAATTAGAAATACGAACATTCGAAAATTACAATCGTTAACTTCAAATTTTTCAAGTGCTGTACTTGTTCCTGAATTACAACCAAATTTTTTTATAATTACACTGATGTGACTGTGCCGCAAAACGTAGAATCAATATTATCACTGGGTCCAAAATTCAGCTTTCCACTATCTAATTATATTCTAATTCCGACTATTATTAAAGATTTTGAAGTGGCCATTCACAATGTTCATTCAAGCGATGATTGAAAAAATTTATTACGTAGTAGAGGCACAAAAATTATAACAAATTTTTGGCATAAATCCCAACATCGAAAAAACAAACATCCACTGCTAAAATCAAAGTACAAAAACGTTCATCAAAAATCATCCTGAAATTATTATTATGAGAGCAGATAAGGGCAATTCTACAGTACCTAATTATGTTTAAGAACGAGTACTCACAGTATATGACCAACATGTTATCTGATGAAACCACATATAAAAAAATAAAGAAAGATATTACTAATAACATCCAAAGGGGAGGGAATGAACTAATCAACGAATTAAAGGATAATCATATTATTGACGAAAGAGAATCGTTGAAAATGAAAAAATACAACTCAACCCCACCTAAACTATATGGTCTCAGAAAAGTCCATAAGCCCTCTTTAAATTTAAGACCGATAGTAAGCTGCATAAACTCGCCTTCTTATAACATATCATGTTACGTACATAAAATAATGAGTCAAGTCATGTCAACCTCTCTATATAATGTAAAAATTCATTTGAATTCGTGTCCTCCATCGAATCAGTCTTGGTCCCGGAGGGTTATTCTCTAATTTCCCTAGATGTGGTCTCTTTATACACCAACATTATACAGAGTGTAGTAGTGGAAACAGTAAAAAATGGTGGAAGTACATTTCGGCCTTCACAAACATTTCAAAAACACTTTTCATAAGAATGATTGAATTCATTTTTCATCCAGTTATTTTAAGTTCAATAATAAATATTACAAACAAACATCTGGAATGACAATGGGCAACCCAGCCAGCCCTTCATTAGCAAATTTAGTCATGACAGAACTCATTCATGAGTGTAAAAAAATTGCCTTTTAATATCTTGTTTCTTAAATTGTACGTGGATGACATGTTTTTGATAATTCCGACCAACAAATGTGAAGAACTTTTAACTGTTTTCAACCAATTCCATCATCACCTCCAATTTACTTTGGAGTTGGAAAGGACAATTCTTTACCATTTTTAGACGTCACAGTTCACAGAAAAAAATGATGGCTCTCTGATCACAAACTGGTATAGAAAATCAACTAGTTCTGGACGAATTTAAAATTACAATTCACACTGCAATTTTTCATACAAAGTAGCAGCAATTAAAAATCTTATGTACAGATCAAAAAATCTTAGCGACAGCTCTTTTCACAAAGATAATTTGGTGATAATCAGAGATATTTTAAAACTAAATGCCTACCCGAAATCATTTATTGATAAAATAATTGGTGAACAACAATATCAAAATTAGACCGATAGTGGCAAGCGCGGAAAATGAGAATAACACTCAAGATATACATTATGTAAAATTTCCATAAATCCCTGGACTTGCTAACAAAATAAATATGCTCATAAAAGCGTTTTCTCATAACATAAAAGTAGTTTCATACAACATTTCAACTTGTAGCGCATTATTTTCTAAATTGAAGGACGTCGACCCTATGTTAGATCAGAGCGAATTGGTTTATAAGATCCCTTGCAGTGATTGTTCGAAGAGTTACATTGGCCAAACTAAACAATAACTAAAAAATAAAATAAGTCAGCACAAATATGATTGTCAAGAAAAATATAGATCTAAAGATATTAAAACAGCCCTTGCAACCCATCATTTTGATAATAAACATAAATTTAATTTTCAAGCGGTTTCTATTTTGGACATAGAAAGAAATTACACAAAAAGAACCATCAGTGAGATGATATACATAAAACTAAATGATACCGTCAATTGCCGAACTGACACACAAAATTTGAGCTTGATATATAATAACATATTAGATTTTTTGAAAAACAAATATTGATAACAGTGAATTGAGGAATTCAACTTTTTAACAACATATTTTAGACTCCACCTGTTGTTGAACAGGTTAAGATAGAAATAAATATTTCAGTTTCGGAACACTTATTGACCGTAACACGTTATTGTGATGTTTTGCAATTTGTCTAAAAACATTCTAGACGGAGTTTTCCAAAGTTTCCCCATAAGTTCCTTTTCAATTCGCTCAACAAACTAATATTAAGATCCTTTGTGTGTAAAACAGAAGTTCGACTTTGGTAAGGTTTTTTCGATTTTAAATATGTGTTTCTGTCAAATCCAAATAAAAAAGAAAAAATAACAAATAAATTCGAATAAATGTTATTTTAATATATAGTTTCAATTGTACGATTTTGTTACCGTTTGTTGTATATGTTTATTTTGGAACCATGTTTTAATCCATTATTCAATTTTTATATCAGATGTACTTGTACCATATTCGATCTCTGTGAAAAAATTTTTTTCTTTTGTAGCCCTGAAGAAGTAAAAATATATCTACGAAACGTTGGCATTAGTTGGATGTAGTTTTTGACCAATTGCTTTCCTCAAAATTCCATGAAAAATCAACCTAATTAATAAAAGACAAAAAAATAAAGAAACTTATTAGAAAACAGTTATATATATGACAAAACTTATTGTAAAAATACAACACTTATGAAGAATAAAAAGAATTTATCGCTATAAAAATACTTATTCCATATAAAAACCGGTCATATTAAATCAACAGAAAAAAAAACTAATTGCAATAATCATGAATAAACATTACAACAAATCACAGGATAACATGTATTGTCAATTGTAGTGCATATCAGGAATTGTGGATGTTATTATGGTACTCTCATCTGTCATGCAGGGTTTGTTTCATCCAGGTGTCCTGAACAATTAACTAAATTCCATCATATGATGGCCTTTAATCAATGATTCATTCTGACGATTTATTCAAAACATTTATTTCCATAAAAATAATGAAAATATTTTTAATAACATGATGGATGCTACAAAAGGTGAATTCCCACAATCTCTTATTACTATGTCAACGAAGTTATCTTTAAACTATTGTCAATAATGAAAAAGTATTAATTTAAAATATTGATAGATGTGATCAACTTTGCACCAGCATAATTCAATCTAATTTTATCGTCATGCTCCTTAAAATACATATAAAAGCTCTTCCGGTAATTTACTTGAAAATAAACTATTTCTACAATCATAGCAATCATCGATTAACATATTTATCCTGATACATGAGCCAAGTATGCACTCTAGGATTATTTATTATAACCAGATGCAGTAAAGTGATCAATACAAACTTAATAATTGGTGTCAGAATTCTAACTGATAGTTAAACTCACTAAATAATATGAATCAATAGGAGACTGCTACTTGCAACATTCGTAATCATTAAACCATACAGGTTTCGTGAAAACGAAACAGACGAGATTACAGACGAAATAAGTTTTTTCGATGGAAATGCTCGGACAGATCGATTTCTGTTTCGAGGGGACAACTTAAGAAGTAGGTTACGGACGCATAACGCTTCAACTATTGCTGCTACAACCCTCACCCCCAATTTTGAATAGGGAAGATGGGGTGAGTAATACCTGAATTCAAAGGTATTTTCATACTGATTTCAGCACAGTAATTGTTTTTTCATTTTATGCGTTAGTTCTCGAAATATTCCTAACTAAGTATTTGAAAATGAAGTGTTGTTTTCATGGCACTGTGGTGTTTTTTGTGAAGTATCGACCTTTTGAGCTTCAAAACAACCATGACTGTGGCTTCCTTCCTCCATTCCACTGACATAGAAATCTTTAATCAAGATGTCGAATAAACAAAGCGTATTGCGAAGGAGCTCAATCTTGCTGAAACTCAATCTAAATTATCTTCGATATAATTTGCAGTATTTCCAATAACATGCGGTAACATTAGATCGATAGAAATCTCCAAAAAGTCCAGATACGTACATATCTCTAATCAGATTACCAGGTAAGAAAATCAAATGATGCCACAGAAATATTTCAGTCCCAATTCGTGAAACGATTTCCGACTTAATTATGATGTGTTTTCTCAGTTGGCTTCAATATGTTTTCATTTTGTTGATTATTGAATTCATATCTTTTTCAAAAAAATGAGAATTAATAATTTTTATTTATTACGAACAGATCATTGAGTTGGCTTACTGGTTCTTTGACATGTGAATTATTCTTAGTTTCGAATCGAGACTTGTATGTGTTCTAATTCATTGTTCGACATGGTTTATTCAATTGCAGAGCGGGTGGAAATAATTTCACATTTTTTGCAAACAATCAATGTGCGAATAGAACCGCAGAATTCTTCAATCAATGACATTTAGATAAACATAATAATAGGAAGTATGTTTTTGAATTAGTGTCAAAGTTTCAAGAAACCGGGCACGTGGCTAATGAAAAACGAAACATGGAAAGAAATGAAGCAGCTGAAGTAGGTGTTCTTGTACAGATTGCTCTAAATCCAATGACGAGTACGAGGCAGCTAGCAACTGAATCTGGTTTTACACGAACTCGAATTGCAAATATTTTAAAGCATCATAAAATCCATCCTTACAACATCCATCTTTCACACGCACTAAACGAAGATGATTTTGACCGTCGTGTTGAATTTTGTGATACAATGAGTGAACGAGAACTGCTAATCCCAATTATCTGTTCAATGTTCGTTCTTTCGAAACGGCACAGTAAATGGACACAATTGTCGTTATTGTCCGAGATTGTTCCACGAAGTTTATACTCAACAACCAGAAAAACTCAATGTTTGGGCTGGAATATTTGGTGACAACATTGTCGGCCCGTTCTTTTTACCTGGTAATCTTACTGGAGATATGTATTTGGACTTATTGGAAAATCACATCGATCCAATTTTGACAGAAATTATTGAAAACTATGCTGGAAATTATGTGGAAGATCAGATTGTGTTTCAGCAGGATGGAGCTCCTCCACACTACGCTTTACCAGTTCGAGAATATCTGGATCAAAGATTGGAAGAAGGTCCCACTGAATGGCTAGACAGATCTGTCACCACTAGATTTTCTATTTGGGGCCACTTGAAGAGTAAAATTTACTCTACACAGCCCGATTCCATAGAAGATTTAAGAAGACGTATCGTGAACGAATGTCGTCAAATCACTCCAGAAATGCTGCAAAATGTGCGCCATCGTGTCGAACAAAACTTATTTCATTGTATAGAAGCTAATGGTGAACAATTTGAATATTTAATAAATTGATGTGAGTTTTTGATATATTATTTATTATACTTTACTTTGAAAAGTCTTATTTCTTAGATCAATACTTCAAATCGTTCTAATACCGTACAGTTGGAGAATGATTTCAGTGAATAAAACAGCTAGTCGAACATCTGACCCTAGTAGCATTAACACGGACGGTATGACTTCATTTGCCCAGTGGTAGATGCTTTGCAATTTCAAATAAAAGTGCGGAAATTTTGGTGTTTTGAAAGCACGAAATGTCAATTATTCGGAAAAAATTAATTTGAGTGATAAAATTAACTAACGCATGAATATTTCGAGAACTAATGCATAAAATGAAAAAACAATTACTATGCTGAAATCAGTATAAAAATACTTTTTAAATGAGGTATCATTCACCCCATCTTCCCTATTCAAAATTTGAGGGTGGGGGTTGTAGCAGCAAGGGTTGAAGCGCTATGCGTCCTTAACCTACATCTTAAGTTGTCCCCCTCGAAATAGAAATCGACCTGTCCGAGCATTTCTATCGAAAAAACTTATTTCGTCTGTGATCTCGTCTGTTTCGTTTTCAAATGGCCACCCTGTATAAAAGATATTACATCCATTTCCTTACTTTTGTTTCTTGTTTTGTGCAAACAAATTGTGTTCTAAAGACTAGATATATTTAGCATTCTTCTATTGTCATAGCATTTCCAGGTCCTTAGTAATGAGAAACAGATGGTTACACAATTTTTAACTATTTGGTTTAGAAAATTTCAAGTTGTTAACAAAGGAAAACTCACCAAATAAATGAAAGAAAACGTCGATATATTTTTTATCTATCGCTTTTTCAAATTATTCATTGTGGCTTACATAATTATGAAATAATATCTAGAAGATCAATATAAATTAAAGGCAACATTTCTAAATATTCACCTGAAAACATCGAATACTAAAGTTAAAAATGTTTTCTATGATAATCGAATTGATCATACCATCTTGCTAGATTTTTCAAGATTTTCAATCAGCTGAGATAAACTAAAACGTCTGGATATAAAAAAACTTATATAATGGCAGGAGAGAATGTACTTTTCCTAGAATCTAAGAACCAAAAATTTTCTTTGTTGGTATATGAACAAAACAAAGGAGTCAATCTACCAAAATATTTTCTCTTGTCATACGTCAAGTATAGTGTTCCGGTAGCCATATTTATTAGAGCATAGAACCTATAGTTGCAACACCCTGAAAGGGACCTTCTAACATTTTACTCTGATTAGCTATGATAAAATCGACACATTAATTCATTTATTTTTATATCAAGAAGAATGATTGTTTGGGCTATTACCATCATCTATTGTGGATGTAATGTTTTCTGTTAATATGGACTTTTGAAAATTGATAATTTTCAAAAGGTTTTTAATTTTCCTCCTTGATAAAGATAGAAGATGTCTATCGAAACGTCGGAAATCATTACATCCACAAAATATGATGGTAATAGCCCAAACAATCATTCAACACGAGCTCCATCATCAACAATATCTCGTCATTATCAAGAAGAAGCCCTGATATAAATATATACAGGGTGTCTACTATAATAGGTGCCAAACTTCAGTAGGTGATAGTACAAGTTATTTGCAACCAAAAATATCCTATAACACTTTTTCGAAAAGTTGATGGTTATAGAGTTATTCAACACTTCTTGGTTTTTCGGAATTTTTTGCTTTCCCCTTTAAAAACAAGAATATCTCTGTTTTTCTTACAGCTACATCAAAACTGATCATATCATCAGAAAGGGCAGTAAACACGTTATAAAATACGTGCTCATTAATGTTGAAAAATGTTTTATACCGGGTGTTTTAAAAGGGTAAATGTAAAATTGAAAAGAGTGCGAACTTAGTGGTATTTTCTTGTGAGCTGTACCATTGAAAATTGGTGAATAAGTGGTTGTTTTTTTTCTAGGAAAAACTAGTACATATAATAGACTTTTAAACGGTATATCAACTTTTCACTTAACTTTTTAACAATATTACGGTTTCAGAAAAACATAAAAATCAGAAACGCGAATTTTTTGATAATCCATTTCAAAATATTCTAGGTTCAAAACAGTCATAAATATTATTGATAGTAACATAAAAACAGCTAAGTTGTAAACAAAGGTTTGAGGAGGAGGCGGGTTGGAGGGTGTGTTGGTGCGTATCTGGCCGCCGGAAATGAATACCACGAATGAAAATGAACAATATGGCAGAATTTTATCTTGAGCTAAGCAAACTTCACATTTGCATGGGTTCAAAGATATGCAAATTAACTTAAATTTGACAAAATTTCTTATTAAGTAAACTTAAGAAAGAGATCATTTACTTTAACGAATTAATTCGACTTATACGCATCTACAAAAAAAGAATATGACTGTTTTCTCAAGTATTGAATATCGGGATATGCTGTTTATTTACGGATTCGCTAACGGAAATTCGCGAGCAGAAGTGCAGAAAGGAGTTTGTAGAAGATTTTAGGCGCTCTGGTGAAACTGGATCGAGGTTTACGAAATAGAGAAGGTGGTCGAAATGCTCAGCACTGGAGGCAAGCACCAGCAATACTTCGCACTATTAAAAAAGATCCCACTCGGAGTGTTGGTGCCACATTAGGGCTTCACCATTCCACAATACACAGAGTTTTGAAACAAAATAATTTACACCCGTATCATTTAAATAAAGTCCAGAATTTGTTACCTGTGGTGGATTAGAATTCTATAGGTGGTACCTAAATAAGTTGGAAGAGTGGGGATGTGATCAAATATTATGGACAGATGAGGCAACATTCACTAAAAATGGAATAATAAATTTACGAAATTCCCATATGGGAAACGGAAAATCCACATGCGACTGTTATATCTCATTATCAGCATGAATTAAGAGTCAATGTTTGGTTGGGATTCATGAGAGGACGGCTGTTCGGGCCGGTAATACTTCCCAATCGCCTTAAATCCAATGAATACACAAATTTACTAAATAATAACGTAGTTGACATTCTTAAAGATGGACGGATGCCCTGCCATAATAGTCGAATTGTGAGGGTCTGGATGAATCAATGCTGCATTAGTTCTCGAAATATTCTTAACTAAGTATTTGAAAATGAAGTGGTGTTTTCATGGCACTTGTAGTATTTTTGTGAAAAATCGACATTTTGAGCTTCAAAACAACCATGACTGTGGCTTCCTTCCTCCAATCCACTGACATAGAAATCTTTAATCAAGATGTCGAACAAACAAAGCGTATTGCGAAGGAGCTCAATCTTGCTGAAACTCAATCTGAATTATCTTCGATATAATTGCAGTATTTCCAATAACATGCGGTAACACTTGATCGATAGAAATCTCCAAAAAGTCCAGATACGTACATATCTCTAATCAGATTACCAGGTAAGAAAATCAAATGATGCCACAGAAATATTTCAGTCCCAATTCGTGAAACGATTTCCGACTTAATTATGATGTGTTTTCTCAGTTGGCTTCAATATGTTTTCATTTTGTTGATTATTGAATTCATATCTTTTCAAAAAAATGAGAATCAATAATTTTTATTTATTACGAACAGATCATTGATTTGGCTTACTGGTTCTTTGACATGTGAATTATTCTTAGTTTCGAATCGAGACTTGTATGTGTTCTAATTCATTGTTCGACATGGTTTATTCAATTGCGAATAGAACCGCAGAATTCTTCAATCAATGACATTTAGATAAACATGTTAATAGGAAGTATGTTTTTGAATTAGTGTCAAAGTTTCAAGAAACCGGGTCCGTGGCTAATGAAAAACGAAACATGGAAAGAAATGAAGCAGCTGAAGTAGGTGTTCTTGTACAGATTGCTCTAAATCCAATGACGAGTACGAGGCAGCTAGCAACTGAATCTGGTTTTACACGAACTCGAATTGCAAATATTTTAAAGCATCATAAAATCCATCCTTACAACATCCATCTTTCACACGCACTAAACGAAGATGATTTTAATAGAATGAATTGATGACTCATTTATTTTGTGAAAATCCATCTTGAATATTGAAAGAAAACAATTATTTTTGTCTAATTTTCACTTTATTGATATTATTACACGACCGGTTTCGGTTGTTAAACCATCTTCTGGTGTAAGGTACAGACTAAAATATTTCGTGGGTTTTAAATCTATGGGATATTCAAAAGTGGTGAATGGTTTATTTCTATTTGGGTGTTAAGTGGGGACACATTGGGAATATTGAACAGATTTGTTATCTCCATCGCTTCCAGCAAATTTAATTTCAGGCCTTTCTCGCATTTGTGAAGGATTTTAAAATTTACGATATCCATGTGATGTTCTTCAGTCACGATATGATCATAAACTGCGAACTGTTTACCTGATTTCAGATGTTCTTTTAATCTGGTCTCAAAATTTCTACCGGTTTGACCTACATATGCAGCGTTGCAATTTTACAACAGATTTTATAAACACCTGAAGTTTTCTCGGGTTTTAGTTTGGATTTTGAATTATATAATATTTTACCTAGGTTTGGACGTCCTGAAAATGTTGTTTTGAAATCAAGTTTAGAAAAATAATTTTGGATTTGGATTGATAATTCTCCGAAATAAGTGATATGTATGAATTTATTAGTAGGTTTTTCTGTGGTAGTGTAAAGCATATTAATGGTTTCAGCTTTCTTTTGTTTTCAATTAGTTTGTTTACTAGGATTCTCGGAAAATTATTATTAGTTGCAATTTCTTTGATTTTATCAATTTCAGATTGTAAGTTAGCGTTCGATAAAGGTATGGTGAATGCTCTGTTGATCATAGATTTCAGAGCTGCTAGTTTATGATTATCAGGACTGAAGGAATCATATGGTATTATGGCTTCTGAGTTTGTGTCTTTTCGGTAGATGTTAAAGTCTAATGTGTTTCTATCTCTACTTATGGTCAAATCCAGAAAGTTAATCGCTTTGTTGCATTCAATTTCCAATGTGAATTTTATTTTGGGGTGAATTGAATTGAGGAAGTCAAGAAACATTTTTATTTGTCTATTTGTTCCGTTGAATCCTACTATAATATCATCAACATACCGGAACCAGAAAATGACGTGTTTTTGATAGGTCATTTGTTTTATATATAAAAAGAGACACAAACTCAGAAGCCATAATACCATATGATTCCTTCAGTCCTGATAATCATAAACTAGCAGCTCTGAAATCTATGATCAACAGAGCATTCACCATACCTTATCGAACGCTAACTCAATCTGAAATTGATAAAATCAAAGAAATTGCAACATAATAATTTTCCGAGAATCTATAAACAAATTAATTGAAAACAAAAGAAAGCTGAAAACCATTAATATGCTTTACACTACCACAGAAAAACCTACCAATAAATTCATACATATCACTTATTTCGGAGAATTATCAATCCAAATCAAAATTATTTTCTAAACTTGATTTCAAAACAACATTTTCAGGACGTCCAAACTAGGTAAAATATTATATAATTCAAAATCCAAACTAAAACCGAGAAAACTTCAGTGTTTATAAAATCTGTTGTAAAAATTGCAACGCTGCATATGTAGGTCAAACCGGTAGAAATTTTGAGACCAGATTAAAGAACATCTGAAATCAGGTAAACAGTCCGCAGTTTATGATCATATCGTGACTGAAGAACATCACATGGATATCGTAAATTTTAAAATCCTTCAAACATGACTGAATAACACTGTTCAATATTCCCAATGCTGGACAGCATGAAATAAACCATTCACCACATTCGATTTAAACCCACAAACTATTAGTCTTACTAACACCAGAAGATGGTTTAACAACCATCCTGTTAATAATATCAATAAAGTGAATTAGACAAAATAATTGTTTTCTTTCATATTCGAAGATGATTTTGACCGTCGTGTTGAATTTTTGT